>JAQQZR010000021.1:11326559-11354600 GCA_030068235.1 Notoglanidium macrostoma | reverse complement strand
CGCTGGGTTTACCCAACAGTGCTGAGTACGCCGAGTACGCTGGGTTTACCCAACAGTGCTGAGTACACTGGGTTTACACAACAGTGCTGAGTACGCCGAGTACGCTGGGTTTACACAACAGGATAGAGTACGCCGAGTACGCTGGGTTTACCCAACAGTGCTGAGTACGCTGGGTTTACCCAACAGGATAGAGTACCAAGGCTTATGCTGAATTTGTTTAGCTCAGTCTAAACAACCAAAGCCAGCTCATTGAGGGGTTGTCTTTATGGCAATATTTACAAATAATATTGTTATACCAGTATTTGTCACTGACACAATTAAATTTATAGACTCATTAAAAGCAAACAGGTAATAATTTATTAGCTCTAATCAAATGTTTCTGGCAATTAATTAATTAATTAATTAATTACTCAATTAATTAATGTCCCCGCCAGACTTTACTGTATTGCTCAAAGAATTGTCTTTCTTTTTATAATTCTTTAAAACTCATGAAAAATAAGAATACACTTTAAAAAAAAAAAAACACTTGTTTACTTCCTATAATTTAATATGGCCCTATATTCTTGTTTTTGCTAATTACTCAGTTAGTTTTGTTATTCCAGACTAATTGAGATACTATGCCTTCTGTGTTGTACAAATGTGAAATTGTTCCAGTTAACGTCAACATACCCAAGCCTGTGTTCTTTTGAACACTAGTGTGCAGCTGAACCATTTTTCCACATGAAGCTTCGTCTCTCCATCACTATGTTAGTGTCGTAAGCAGCACGTGACTGGGGTGTGATCAAGGTGTACACTCAGGCTTACTCATGGCAGATCACGTTACAGCGTTATCAACCCACCAGTCCAGTAGGTGGCAGTAATATCCCCCGTCAGTGTGCAAACCGCCTCAGTCCAAAGAAGGAGAATGTTATGAAAGCGAAGTAGAAGAAGAAGAAAATAGAACCCGACGATAACAGGTCCAACATGGCTGCGCTCTTCGCCACTTCCCGTGTCCTCGGAAAAAAGGTCTTATTATCAAAAGCTGTAAGTAATTTGATCATGCGAGTGTAATGCCTGCGTCCTGGTGTGAAAGGCTTTAATAGACGCAGAGCCTCTAAAACACATTCTGTCCAGCTGTAGGTGAAGACGTCCTTTATATGTCAGGGTCAGTGCTGTTAGGTAAGAGTCTAGGTCAGACATACAGTAATGATGTTACCGAGGCCGGTATGACCTAAAGATTATATCGCGATATTTTCTGACGTATTTACGATAACGATATTTATCACGATATATATTATGCCATAAAAACAATGTTCAGAGATAAAAGAGCATGCAGCACATGCAGACTGTCGCCAGGGGGCGCTCTGGTGCACACAGTCCGATCTAATGTAATAGGTCTAGTGTTTATGCTAAGCTAATTCTGTAGAGCAGGCTACATCACTCAGACTCTTCATTGGTGTATTCATGGGGGGTGAAAACACTGCAGCTACCTGTTCATTTCTGGAGGAAAGTTGATATTTTTGTGATGTAAAGTTAGCTTCGTTCCATCATGATACAGTGTGCAGGACGTCAGGCACCGAGCCACCCGGTAACCCGAGGAGAGCGTCAGTGAGGAACTGGTGTGTAGTTAATAACCAGTGAAGTGTGTAGTAAAGTCTATGTATTAATTATTATTATTTTGTTTATATATAATATAACCATACGTAATTACAGACTGCAGAGTCTGTGATTGTTTTTGTGCTCCACTGCGTCTCCCTCCTCAGTAAATGCTGTTTAACTCATAAATGCTCTTGTTTTTGTATTAATAAATCCCCTAACCCAAATGTTTTAACTTTGTACCTAGTTATCCCCAGGTTGCCCAGCCAGCCTCCGTAAGCTGCATTTCTCCATTTATGGGAAAAGGGGAGATGCCAAAGTCTCAGATGCTGTAAGTTATTGTCCTCTTTTTCTTCATTATTACTTCTAGAACTGAAACAGCTCAGCTGTTGAGAACTACATGACGAGTGTTCCAGAATTCTCCTGGGGTCCGGAGGGGTAAATCACAGCACCGCTGCGCAGTATAGATATCTTTTGTTATCTTGATATTAACCCTCTCTTCTTTTTTTTTTTTTTCCTCATTCCTTTCTGGAACCAATAAGAACCACAACCAATAAACAGAACCGGAACCAATAAAATGTAAGCGATACCCGGCCCTAACTCTGATCCTCAAGTAATTTCGCTTGCTGTGTGAGCGTGTAGCGAATCGTTAATCGAAAATTAAATAATGTAGTGTTCAGAAATAGGGCTTGCTGCAACTTAATTGGTTCAGAAAGCTTTGCTGTTCACTGCTCAACGCTGTGTGCTGCTTCATGAGCCGTTTTCAAGTGATAAAACAGTCGGCTTGTTGACTAATCCTTCATTTGAGACGATGTTCGGTCCTTTTTCATGCTTTAAAAGAAGTCTGACTTTTTCTCTGTTATATTTCCATTAAATGTGTTTTTAGTCTGAATGAAGGGACGTAGCGCGACAGTGAGCTTCGGCACTCCTCGGTGTGCCACGGATCTCGTCTGCTCTTTCCTTTCTCGGTATCCGGACACAGCGAGCTGCTCTGATTGTTGTGTTCATGTGTTTTCTTACAGATATCCACACATTATCCAGTGGTAGATCATGAGTTTGATGCGGTTGTGGTGGGAGCAGGTGGAGCAGGTCTGCGTGCTGCCTTTGGCCTGTCAGAAGCCGGCTTCAACACGGCGTGTGTCACCAAGCTGTTCCCCACGCGCTCTCACACGGTGGCTGCGCAGGTAAAAAGGAACCTCCACCTACATCTGCAATGCTCGGTTTAAAATCTGTCACGTACTTGCTTTGGAAATCGCTAACATTTTTCTCCAGTGCGCATGTCTATATATCTGTAGGTTGGATATACACCGATTCCTGTGAAAGCACTGGGTAAGGCTGGCAAGGTCAAACGCTGATGACATTTGGATCAGAGCTCAAAAGACGAATATGAGACGATGGATCAGAAATTCAGATGTGTTGAATGCCTTAGAACATGGCACCTTTGGTTTGAACCCTCCCATCTCCACAATAAAAGCCACTTGACTTGATCTTTTCAAGTGATCAGAAATATTTGAACATGAGCCTGACAGGTGTTTCCTGTTGCCCAGGTGTGTGCTGTTAGACGGGGTGTTTAAACAAGTAATAGCTCTGAAGGTCTGCTCTTGGTGCGAGCAGGTGTGAAGAGTGTATTTGATGTTAAAAAGGATAAACCCACATGCAGACCAGAGAGCTGTCTATGGGAGAAAAGCAGGTCATTCTGAAGCCGAGAAAAGAGGACATCCATCAGAGCCGCTGCACGAGCACTGCACCTGAACAAGAGAAACCACTGGTGTACTAACAGCCAGATTGTGGCTGAAGTGTGGAGAAGTAAAGGATCTGCTCATGATCCAAAGCATACGAGCTCCTGGGTGGAGCACGGTGGAGGTAGAGCCATGGCTTGGGCTTGCATGGCTGCTTCTGGAACAGACTCGCTAATGATGGAGACCTCCGAGGCGTCTACGACTCGCGTCATCCCCGCTATACATCCTTTCACCTTTTCTTGTCATCGACATATCTGTTTGAAGCTGTTAGTTTCTTTGTCAGAACACGAGAGAACACGCAGTTTCCGGGCAGACGTGTTTAACTGCTATTAGAACCGAGCCCAGGGCCGATGACGTCATGTATTATTGTACTGTACTGTCGCACTTATAGGATCACATATCAGTGCAGGTCCCTTCACTGACCATCATCAGATTGGGTTTATTTATTTTAAATCTTAGTCCTCCATATGTTATGTGCATTAATGCCTTGTGTTCATTGCAGTAAAATAACTGCGATTTTCTCTAGGGTGGGATCAACGCAGCGCTCGGTAACATGGAGGAAGATGATTGGCACTGGCACTTTTATGACACAGTAAAAGGATCTGATTGGTTGGGAGACCAGGATGCCATTCACTATATGACTGAGCAGGCCCCCGCTGCTGTGGTGGAGGTGAGAGAAAGAAAGCTAATTCTTCTTATTTCTGAAATCGCCCTGCTTCATTTCCTGGTTTCCTTTCCTCTCGGCTCTTCCTCATTTCATTAGTGTGACATCTCCCTTTAATTAACTCTCTCTCTCGCTCTGTGTGTCTCTGTGCATGACTATTCATCCCTCAAGCTGGAGAACTTTGGTATGCCGTTCAGCCGTACAGAGGATGGAAGAATCTACCAGCGTGCGTTTGGAGGTCAGAGTTTGAAGTATGGAAAAGGAGGCCAGGCTCACCGGTGCTGCTGCGTGGCCGACAGGACGGGCCACTCCCTTCTGCACACGCTGTATGGACGGGTGTGTCACTGAAATCATTTTAAACCGTTTCCTCTGGGAAGTTAAGTTTATCTTCTGAGCGTTGGCTTAACTCTGTATTCTCCCTGTGGTGTGACAGTCTCTGAGGTATGACACAAGCTATTTTGTGGAGTATTTCGCCCTGGACCTGTTGATGGAGGAAGGGAACTGTGTAGGAGTCATAGCAATGTGCATGGAAGACGGTTCTATTCACCGCTTCAGGGCCAAAAGCACAGTAATTGCCACAGGGTAAGAAAAAATAGCTTGTACAGTTTCTCGTCTTTCCTGACTGTGCCAGTTTCCCTTTTATTTACTGTACACTTTATGACCTAAGGTTGTTTTCTAACATATGTGTTTCTCTTCGGAACACCTGCGGTTAAACCTCGAGTTAGTTGTGGAGCGGTCCACATAGCCGAGCCCACGCCCCCTTGAAAATGGAAGTCTGTGGTTGGCATGAACTGAACCGTGGCGCCGTCCGCATCATCGAGGATTCAGTCTGAGCTCGGCACTGCTGTGGTTTACACGAGTAACACGATTCTACTTTTAACGTTGTTTCTGCTTCTGTAATTCCCTCACCTATGTGAGTGTGTTTAGAATAAATTTTAAACAACAGTAAATCACATGCTGTAGTAACTGACTTGCTACTGTCCTGGCTACGGTACAGTCCCACAGGAGACCGGTGCTGCCGTCCGCCTACCAGTTTCCCGCGCTCCTGTTGGGAAAGCCATGCATGCCCAGACGAAGGTCATATTTGTATGTCTAGGCTCTGAATTAATTGTATAAACATATAAATATCCACATGACGTAATTCTGTTCGAATAACAAAGAGTAATAACCTTGTTAATCTTTGCTCATAAAAATATAAAGATTCATAAACACTTGTAAATAAAAATGTGTTTTTTTTTTTATTTTTTTTTTTATTTATTTTTAACAATGCTCAGTATTCGAAGCTCTTTATGAACGCAAACGTCCCAGCGTCCTGGCCGACCTGTCATTGCTTGTGTGGAGGGGACAGGTCCTGATTACGTGCAGGTGCGAGGCTGAGAGGCTTTCCTTTGCGGAACTATGCACTGTTTGCTACTGAGCCTGTTTTCCCCTCCACATAAAGGATATGCGTTGTTCTTTTGTAAACACACCGAGTGGGTAAGCGAGCCGTGCTGTCTGACTGTCACTCGTGCAGCCGGTGTGGAGTCTGCCCCAGGCTGTGTCTGTGTGTCCGTCTGAGTCGCTCGTTAGCACCATATCTCCAGAACAAGTCGTTGAGTGTTTGTAGGGTTTATGTGGAATTATGACTGTAACCAGCAGATGAAGTGATTAGATATTCGTTGTTGTTTATACTGAACATGCATGTCTCCACAGTGGTTATGGACGCACCTATTTCAGCTGCACATCAGCCCACACTACTACAGGAGATGGTAATGCCATGGTAACGCGTGCCGGCCTGCCGTGCCAGGATCTGGAGTTCGTTCAGTTCCACCCCACAGGTCAGGATTATATTTTTGAATTATGAATAAAGAGTGCACTTTGTTAAGTTTACAAAACAATCTTCAATTCTGCAGCAATTCTTTATAAATGTTAATGGTATGGATTAGTGTGGAACTCTTAATGAGAGCAGCTTGTTCGTGTTCTGATATGAAGTTGCAAAATTGAGCTTGCTGTATTATTACTCCTAATCTAATCTAATCTAATCCAGGAATGCCAACCCCAGGAATGATGCGTACTGGGGATGTAATGGGCCTGATCCCGTGCTTATAAGTTCTCACTTCTCACGCAAAGGCGGCCAAGTTGTAACTTGCGGAATGACAATAACAGCCAGCAGTGTGTGGTGGGCCTGTCAAAGAATTCCAGTGCAGTGAAGACAAAAACATTTAAAGTAATTTAGAGCTTTACTGATGCGCTTTTCTCCACTGCATCCCTCCAACCAAGCTCACTCATGTAGCTGGATAATTCGGTGCAGTGAAAATCACCTTGGCAGTGTTCTAAAGAACGAGCGTATGTAGCCTGTGTGTGCTGTCCATGCGTGCTGTGTAAACCGAGGAAACACGGAGGACAGGAATAAAACGGTCAGCGACGTTCCTGATTCGTACTGAAGGCAAGTTCACACCGCCATCTCGCGTCAAGCCCTCGCGTTGAGCTAGTCTTATTGCTTTAATTATTAGACATTTAACCGTTAATGTCACAAGACAGAAATATGCAGGGAGCGTAAATTCACCTACAGTTGGCTGTTCTCTCGTTCTCCTGCCAGCAGGTCACGCAGCCGAGCTGCAGCTGTATCTGCCGTTACAGATAAATATGTACTCCAAGAAATGCATCTCTAGAATTACTATCGTTTTTTTTATTTCACATTCCATGATATACGGTGCCCTGCCGAGGTATTCATTTTCTTAAACCTTTCCTGGTTTTGTTCATCTCACAACCTGAAATCGAAACAGACCTGGTTGGAATTTCTGCCATCCGATTTCCACAGTATAAAGGTGGAACGTTTGAAGGTGCAGAATATTTTAGCGTGACACGAAGTTTAATTAGATCAAAAAACGCGTTTACTGGGCGATTCTATTGAGTCTTCATCTGCACTTACAGCTGCAAGTCTTCTGTGAGCCGGTGTGTCTCTGTCCGAAATCCTAGCTTGAGAAAATGAAGCTTTGGGATTTGCCTTGGCCTAACGGAGAGCGGGGAGGCTGCGTGGTGCGCGGCCACAAAAAGACTTGCAGCTACATGTTTTTGTTTTTTTTCTCTCTTCATTCTTTTTAGGTATCTATGGAGCTGGTTGTCTGATCACAGAGGGTTGCCGTGGTGAAGGTGGAATCCTGATTAACAGTGAAGGCGAGAGGTTTATGGAGCGCTATGCTCCAAACGCTAAAGACCTGGCCTCCAGGGACGTGGTTTCACGCTCCATGACCATCGAAATCCGTGAAGGAAGGTACGTTCCCCCCCCAAACACACACCCACACACGGAGCCATATCAGTATGTACTGTCGTTTTGTATTTAGCCATATAGGTCGTCTCATTATAGCACTGATTCTAGCTGTTGAGTCATTATTATGAAGTCGTGAATATTCAGGTGTTCCTAATAAAATGGATGGTAAGTGGATGTCTAGTGAAATATGACTGTGTTATTGCCCTTGCTCAGAGGTGTAGGGCCAGAGAAGGACCATGTTTACCTCCAGCTCCACCACCTCCCGCCTCAGCAGCTGGCTTCCCGTCTGCCAGGAATCTCTGAAACCGCCATGATATTTGCTGGAGTGGACGTCACCAAAGAGCCTATCCCAGTCTTACCCACAGTTCACTACAACATGGGAGGCATCCCCACCAACTACAAGGGACAGGTTCCTGTAGTGCTTATACTATTTTGAGATGATCATTTTTGTCTGATTAAAGCGTACATGTAAATGACTAGTTACTATCATATCAGTACATCTCGCTATAGCTGCAGTTTATTGAAACGATGGATGAAGATTTGTTAATACATTGCGGACCATCTTCATTTCATTTCGGTCCGAGCTTTCTATGACCCCTCGGTGGATTGAAAATGGCTGAACATGATCCCGAATGAGCGATTAGTCTACGAGACGAATGTTTTCTCACTTCAACGCGCCGCCCGTGTCATGACGCTGCATTAGGACAGCGTGTAGTGAAGCCAATAGATTAACCATTCTTTTGACTGATGCCGATAAACACTACATTTGTGTAATTTTCCCAACCTGCACTATATTTTGAATCAGCGTTGCGTGTCAAGGCATCGTGCTTTGGGTTCACGTTCCAAAAAACTGAATCCAGGCGATGAGACGCGAGTCCGCTTCCTCCCGAGGTTTCTTCCTCAGTAGGCGAAATGAAATGATCAGACAGCATGATCTTGATTTTGAATTTGAAAATAAACTTTATTCACACTTCATTCTTATGTTCTCTTGCTGTGCCGGTAGTAATATATGAAATGTTTTTCTGCCTAGGTCATCACTCATACGGATGGTGAGGACAGGGTGGTGCCAGGGCTGTATGCCTGCGGTGAATCTGGCTGTGCCTCTGTACACGGTGCCAACCGCCTGGGAGCCAACTCGCTGCTGGATCTTGTGGTGTTTGGCCGTGCGTGTGCTCTCACCATTGCTGAAAACAACACTCCAGGTAGGCAGGAACATTCTACACATGTTCGCAGTCCACTAATTACACTAATACCGTAAGCGGCGTACTTAGGTTGTTTTGTAGATGGAAAGGTGATTGTACTGTGATTGTGAACCATTTTTTAACCATTCACATTAGTGGGGTCGCACTGATACGACTTCTTATATTCTTTCTTATGAAGCTCTTGATTTCATTCGGCTGTGTACATTGAACAGACGGCATAATAACGTGTTTAGCATAAAATCATGTCATTCGTACTCCTCAGTACCTCCAACACACTCTCCCTGTTTCGGTTCACCCGTCGCCACCTGCTGCTCGGTACATAATTGCATGAATGGGTAGGTGTTCCTAATAAAGTGCTCAGTGAGTGTACGTGGGTTTTGCTGTTTTCATAGCATGAATATTTCACACCATTCCACCTCTAGGTTAACTGATGGTTAGCTGTTGAAGGGGCTGTGTGTTGTGTCGTGTGTGTTCTTATTTTGCTGAAACAGGAGAGAAGCTTGAACCCCTGAAGGCTAACGCAGGAGAGGAATCTGTGGCTAATCTGGATAAAATGCGCTTTGCTAACGGCTCTACAAGGACTTCTGAGATCAGGCTTAACATGCAGAAGGTACTGAATAAACTGGGTTTAAAAAAAGAAGAGTCCATCCAGAATTTAGATTATATTATAACTGTTTAAAGCACGTTTAGTTTAACCATAAAGGTTAAGTTTTAGATCGATGTTTATTTATTTACCCACAGTTGTATAGTTATATGCTGAAAATGTTCAGGTTTGTAACTGGCCTTCACCAACACGGCAGGAATTCCAAAGCCAGTGCGTGTCCTCGCTGTGTACCGATGGCGTTAGGGCAGTGAAGCAGACATGTAGTGCGGTGTATACCTAGTAGAACATCATTTGTGTTTCAGCCACAGATAATTAACTACTTAACACAGGTTTTCTGCCCTCACAGTTTCGTGTCTGAGAAAAGCTAGAGGCTTCTGAGGAGCTAGAGTGGATCTTTTTACTAGACAGCTTTCCTTCTTTACTTAGTTCACTTTCTTTCTTTTCTTTTTCTTTTTTTTTGTAAAGAGGGATCAATTCTATAATGCTCTGACACAAAGAAGGGCGTTAGATTGGAACGTGTGCTTGGCGAGTTGCATTTGAATTTGCATTTGCAACCTCATGCTGGATGTATCGCTGCGTTTGCCAAACAAACTGCGGTACCTGAAGGTGGCGCTCTGAAATCCGCAGCAAGAGTCAGAACAGCTGGAGCTCACAAACTTACTTATTCCAGATGTATAAATGAGGACTATAATAATAATATATTTGAGCATTTTATGGAGTCATGCCACATGCTGCTCTCGCAGTTTAATTATTTAAAAAAAAAAAAAAAAAAAAAAAAAGCCTCACTTATAATAATCTCCCATTGCTGTATTTTCAGTGTTAGTGACTTCATCCAGTTGTTAGACAAAGATGGTGAAGAAGATAAAATAGGGCTCTAGCTGTATGGGCCTGGAAATGGATAGTAGTAAAAAGCAAAATGATAAATGGATACAGAGGTGCTGCGGGAGCAGTAGGGCCTCCCCAGAGCCGACTGTACAACACGCAGCCAGTAATGCGTGAAATCCTTTACTAATTAGGACCGTAAACTGCAAATAGCAACACGCATGTGAGCCAAGTCGGTTGCTTTCTTTAAATTGGTAGCACTCCTCGTGTTTCAGCTGGATTTACACAGGCTTAATACAAATTCCCGTCTTCCTTTCTTGGTTATCAGACTATGCAGACTCACGCAGCGGTGTTTCGTACCGGGGACGTCCTGAAAGAAGGTTGTGTCAAGATGGACGCCCTGTATCAGACGTTAGACGACATCAAGACGTTTGACAGAGGTTTCAGTTTTATTTTTTGGGGGAGGGGAGAAGTCACAATGTACCCATTTTTGTAGTCCTCCTGCAGTCCTGTTAGCAGTGGCTACTTCACACCGAGTCTAACGTGGGGCGTCTGTTGCTGTGGCGTCTCAGGTATCGTTTGGAACTCTGACTTGGTGGAGACTCTGGAGCTGCAGAATCTGATGCTGAATGCTGTGCAGACGATCCACTCAGCTGAGGCTCGCAAAGAAAGCAGGGGAGCTCACGCCCGCGAAGACTTCAAAGCAAGTTATACTTATAGGGCTAAAGCATCTATCCGGTGTTGTTTTTTTTTAATGCTGCTCAGATTGAACGCCAATATTTATAACTCTTAAATACAAATGCATTGAGTGTGTGTGTGTGTGTGTGTGTGATATAGGTGCGTGTGGATGAGTATGACTACTCAAAGCCATTGCAGGGTCAACGGAAGAAGCCTTTCGAAGAGCACTGGAGGAAACACACTCTGTCATACGCAGATCCAAAGACAGGAAAGGTATTATTCTAGTAACTTTTGGTATTTAACATGAGTTCAAAGGTTGTTGTTTTTTTTTTTTGTCATTGTTGGGCTAACTGGATTTTTGTGGCATTTGCCATTTTCCTTTTAAAATTCTCATTCCTGAATGTTTCGTCAAAGAACTTTTTTTGCTTGGCATGTCGCACTTTAATATCGTTTAAACTGTACTGCGGCTTTTAGGTGACCCTGGAATACAGACCTGTGATCGATGACTCTCTGAACGCTGAAGACTGTGCCGCCATTCCGCCTGCTATCCGCTCCTATTAAACACCGCCGCAGCTTTTACTGTTATTCATCAATAATATGCTCATTCTGAGTCCTCATGTACATTTCAGCACAGTTGGATTAAACTCTGGCAAATTCAAGTTCAGGCAAATGTTTTTTCTGCAGTCAACACTTAAACAGAATAAAATTCCAGATGTCCTTGCGTTCCACTGAATGAACCTCATTTATCAAGCTTCAAATGAACAAACTTGTTCGGAAGTCATTTGTAGAGGACGGCTCTCCGTGAGTTTGTGTACATTCATGTTTAAGGACACTTGCTCATGTGAAGCTTGAACTTTTCATAAAAATCACGTTGGTTTAAATAAATATTAAAAATATTGGAGGGGGGGGGGGGGCAATAAAAGAAAGCCAACCAACACAAATCTGTAGACAAAAAGAGGTGCTGTATAAAAGGAGGATGTGGTGCAGTGGTGAGAGAGCCAGCACTAACTGACTGGATGTCGAGCTGCCGTGTGCTGTTTGTTCCCTACAGTGCTGTGGGACTTCATCAAACACCTCAGATAGATCATGTTTCCTCACGACACATGAGTGCAGTGTCGATACTTTTTACTCCGTTTTCATATCGAACCTTTCTCCTATCACCTCACCTAATTCACCTTTTCCGTGCGAGTCAAAGTAACGTCTGCCTCGGAGAAGGCGCTTTTCTCTGGCAGGTGTGTCCTCGTGTCCTGTGAGCTTTGCCTTTTATAGAGTTTTGTGGGCATCGCTAAATTAAAATGAGCTGTAGTGCGAACGCGCCTTGCACTTTATGAGCGAGTTGTAATTTATCAACATGCCACATGAGTATGAAGGAAGAAGATCAATTACCGAGACATTTGTAAATCTGGCGACAATTTTCATTTCGGTTTGACTGACAAAAGTTTACAACCAACTTGATAAATGAGGCCTAATGTTCATGTGTGTTTTCACCGGTGTACTTACTGCTCAGTGTACGGCAAAGATTCATTAAATCGATTTCCAGCTACTTTGCTTCAGATATCTTGCTTTTGGGGTCACTGTGCTGTAAAATGGGCCTTTCACCCTGCTGCTGTTTTCTCGTCTATTTGCACTGCACTGAATCCATGATGAGATGATGTCACATAAAATAATCTGATTGGCCATCTCTTAGTAATATCCACTTCTCATTTGCATAGCGTTGTGGAATTGCACATTATTTTGCTGCTCTCATGAGATGCCGTATTCTTCCTTACTGTCCACCGTCTGATCTTCGGCATTCCATTAAAAACACTTGTACCTAACTGCATGCATGCTGTTTCTTAACGCTGCAGCGAATAGTTAGTCTCAAGCCACGCCCCCTGCCCGATTGCAAATTTCCCGAACCTGGGATGGCAGCGGAAGGCTCATTAATATTCATGAGAAAGCCGCGTGATTTGCCGGTTCTGATATTTAATGGTTTCTGCTCCTATGTCTCTATATTTCCATGTAAAATGTGTAAATAAAACAACAAATAATTTGCTGTGCATTCATTTATGCATGAACAAAATATGATTAAATATAAACAAACTATAAATAAATAAGCTTTATTGTTAGCTAGCGTGCAGTTTGAATAGCAATATAAATACACACGGTGGGAAATGGGCAAATGATCAGTGTTAATCAAGTTTGTATTGAAGTGCTATCAGATGCTGTAGACGTGAGGAGAGCTAACTTTCTCATCAAGCCTTACTGCATGTATGAAGTCTGAATCTTTTGAGTTTTCTGTTTCTTATTATTACAATGTTTTAACCCTTTACTTGCAAATTTTCATACATTGAAGTAGGTAAACAGTGATATCTGGCCTGGTGTTGGGCGTTTCCATGGTTCTCAAAACTGTAGTGCTTTATGAAGTGTCACAGCTGGATTGTTTTACCAGCCAATCAGATAGCACTTAAGTCATGAATATTAATGGTACATTTTGGAAATTTGCTGCCCTGATTTGTGCCAATCTGCCACTCAGGTTTAACGATGTTACAAAATTCCAGTTACGAGTATCCACGTTTAAAGCGTACAAATGCGTCCGAAACCCTGCAATATGAACTTTTATCATAACATAAAAGGCATAATGTTAAAAGGCGTAGCTATAATGAATAGAATGGAGTATACTTGCCATTGCTGTAATTACAAGATCAGTTGATTAAGAGAAATTTTGGAATATTATTTCCAAACTTGTATTCTCTAAAGTGTCTCTAAGCTTTTTGTTATGTAATTACAGCATATCAAATCTACCGAATAAGCTATCAAATTACCATTAATGGTTGATTCTATCAGCATCATTTTAGTTTAAATAACTCAGATACAAGTTCCAGGCTGGAGATGTCTGGTCCAATTAACTTTAAATGTATAGTGTAAGTCCACCATTGGACTGGCGACCTGCCCAGGGTGTACCCCGCCTCTCGCCCAAAGATGCTGGCATTGGCTCCAGCTTTCCCACGACCCAGACGGATAAAGCGCTATAGATAATGGATGGATGGATGGAATTAGAAAGTAGTTTCACACGTTGCTCAACATCAAACAGCAAAATAAGCATTTTTATTGCTAAATTTACATTTATTAATGGAAAATTTTGCAAATCTGATTATCAAATTTATTATAAAAATATTTTCTCTTCTTTTCTTGGTTTACTCAAGACACCAAACACCACATTTTTCCATGATAATATAAAATCTTTAAAAATATGATCAGTGACAAATCTGCAAAGGTCTCGTCAGAATGTCTTGGTGTGAGAACAATGCCAGAGCAGCTGCAGAGCTGTTTCACCTCAGATGGAGGAGTTCTCCACTTTTTAGCTCGAATGTACGGAGGTCCAAAGTGACGTCATTCCGAGCTTCGAATTCCCGCTCCCGAGGCCCATGGAACGGTTTGACTCCGCCCCCTGTGGGAGGAGCTGGATGTTGGACTGGAGCTGGGCTTTTGCATGTGCAGCAACAGGGGAAACTTGTCTAACAATTCAGACGTCACTCGAAGCTGGAAGGTTTATTTACGTTTCGAACACACTCGTAAAACACTATCGAGCATCCTGACAAATACACTGAAAACACTGTCTTTATGGTACTGAATCAGATGATTTATGCTACAATTGCTGCAGCCGGACCGGAAGTGGTGTTCAATCTCGCGCAAGGAAACCGGCGCGCCAAATTTCAAAGCACTTCCTGGGAAGAAATCGCTGAAAAAGTTAGTAACGAGGAAACAATAAGAGGCACAATGTTCAGGTTTCCAGTAACCTGGCGTCATATTTGCGGTATGTCATGGTTTCTTAAGTGTTTTGCTGCCTTATTGCTAAGCTGCAACAGGAATTTAAATGATTCTTAGACACTTTATTTGCAGTTTATCTGGACTTGCCGTGTTTAGCGCCTTCCCTTCGCCATTTCCTGTTTACTTGGCTGGTGGCGTTAAAACTGCACGCGCGCGCACTGCGTGTCTGATTGGTAAAACTCGCTCATGTAATTATTAAACATAAGAAAGCGCGTGGTATCGTTTCACTTGTAGTTGGAGATCAGATTCAAGAAGTTTGGCGTCTGGGCAGTTCAGCGAGCGTGCTAGCTAAGGAACTAGCTCTGGATGCTAAACAATAAGACTGCGATAGCTGCAGAAGCTAAGCTAAGCTAAGCCCCAGCTGAACACCAGAAAGGCTTAGCATCAGCATCTTAGAAACTTTTAATATGATGTATAATATAATAGAGTACATTGTTCGTGTTGTGTTAATGTTCATCATGCCTTCTACGTGTCTTATGCAATAAATACACAGTAAATGTTTTCACAATTCTGCTCTTTGTATGAAGTTATATTTGTGTTTTATTTATTTCCAGGATGAAGACCATCTGAGTGTGCCCTCACCTTCACCACACACACACACCCAAACATACACCGCTGTTTGCATGAACAAAACAGGATCATTATTTTAACCTTTAATAAGCTAAACAAATTTTTATATATGATGCTGTAAAACTTTTCCTAATTTAAACAGGGTTCTATATTTAACGAGTAAATAAAATCTAGGATGATGGGTTGTAATCCAGCAAGCTGCAGATCTATGTAGGTTTTCTGAAGGCGGGCGTGAGTTTGGCTTTTTCCCCTTGTGGGCGTGCCAACATGTTCCCTGGAATCCAGCCCTGTTTTCAGCTGTTGAGAATAGGATCGTCGAGTACCGTAAACAGCCACGGCAGTGCTATTTCAGACTCGGCCCATGACCTGTACACTTTCCGGCCAGCACTTGCGCACTCGGTGTTCAGGTTGGGCAGACTGGCGGAGTTGTGCGACGTCACCCTGGAGTCGACGACTGTTTCACGTGTGCATGCCGAGTTGCACGCTGAAAAACAGACGGACGCCGCAGGAGAGGAGAGCTGGAAGGTCCAAGTGAGGGACCGGAGCAGCTATGGTTGGTGTTAAAGTAGTCAATGTCGCGTCCAAAGTGTCTCCCTATATTACAGACATGCACATAGCTGCTACATGCTAAAATACATTTTTGTGCACCAAGTTGAAATGATTTCCTTAACATCAAAAGAGAGAAGTGTTTTATTTGAAGATGCGGAACATCACTTCTGAATGCAGCATCACGTCATTAACTTGTTACATCTGTTGATAGGTACGTGGGTGAACGACGTCCGAATCCAGTCAGGTGTCTTGTTGGAGATAATTGATGGTGACACGCTAACCTTTGGTGG
Source organism: Notoglanidium macrostoma (assembly GCA_030068235.1). Classification (NCBI taxonomy): domain Eukaryota; kingdom Metazoa; phylum Chordata; class Actinopteri; order Siluriformes; family Auchenoglanididae; genus Notoglanidium; species Notoglanidium macrostoma. The sequence continues at coordinate 11,338,847 of JAQQZR010000021.1, read as the reverse complement.
CCAAACAGTGCAAGGAAGCCCAGAGTTCTACTTCCTCTTCCAGAAGGTCAAGGTCAGTCCCCAGGATTTTGACGCCATAACGGTCCCAAAGGCAAGCTCTTTCTCCTCTAATATCAATAACCGGATCAGAACGAGCCTGGACTGCAAGCAAGAGCCCGGCCTTGACATTTCTAAGTTGTCCATCAACAAATCCACAGTCATTCTCAACTCCATCGGCAGCCTTAGTAAGATCAATGGCAGCTGCTGGACCTTCAAGAGGACTGACAAAACCACTGGCCTAAATTCAGCCGACACTCCTTCATTTCAAACTTTGGTGCCACCTTCAACTCCTCCTTCTCTTTCTGATAGTCGAGAGACTGCAAAGTCCATCCCGCCATCATCCAAGAGTCGCCGTAAATCGGCCCACACAGTGCTTTTGGAAGACGACAGTGTGGAGGACCATGGTGGCTGCAGGACTGGGTTAGAGGAAGCATGGAAAGCCAAAGCCGGCAAGAGACGACGCCTGTACAAGTCGGAGTCGGAGATTTTCCAGTCTCCACTCTCCAACATGGAGTTAAGTATGAGGCCGCAGCTCGACACCAGGCCGGTCATGCCCAAACAAAACACAGTCGTTTTCAATCAGCTGAGCAGCGGGAAACTCAATCATCCTTCTTTTACCTTGATCCTGAAGCGTGAGCGTGAAAGTACCGGCCACAACAAAAGTGTAAATCTGGTGGGATGCCGGCAGCAGAAACGTTGCTCTTCAGCTCCTCGTGGCCGGCGAAGGGCAAACAGCACTCCATTGTGCTCTTCACTGGTCGTAGGGGGTGAAAATTATCATCTGGCCTCTCCTCCAGCAAGGCCGGGCAAAGCGCTGAGGGGACACGCCGCACGGTTCCACACCGCCACTAGGTACGTCAGTTAGCCGATTTAAACAGCATGTATTTATGCTCATCCATAATACATTTCTGTGATCATCTTACGTGCAAGGAACACCTGTGTTAGAAATGTTAATGTTGATCATCAGAGTTAACGATTCAATGTGAGCATGGAGAAAATGTCAGGCTCTGACTCAACACTTCAGCATGCATTCCTGTGTTTACCTTTCATACTCCACTCACTTCCCTTTTCATTTTACATTCAAATCACCAAACCAAAACTCTGAATTTACTATTTTTTTCCTTGCGATTTTAATAAGAACAAGGTAAAAGAGCAACACGGAAGAGAATGAGTTGATATTGCTTTATCCTAGTGGTTGTGTGTGTGGCCTCCTTTTCACTATGGGGCTGAATGGTTCTGAACAAAAAGGGAAGCCACAATAGAATGGTAACCCTAGGTTGGTATACACGCTTTCTTTAAAAAAAAAAAAAAAAGAAAAAAAAGTGCATGAGCTTTGTGCTGCTTGAGATCTGGCTCGACAGTAAAATTCAAAGAAATTAAATGATGGAAAGAGGTGGAACATGCTTCTTTAACCAGGCCACAGTGTGTATTCTCAGGTAAGTACTACGCACATGCAAGATTATCTATTTTACATTTTAAAATTTTGTGAAAATGGATTTAAACATTCAGAACCCATAAGTTTAAATACAAGAAATCAAGCATTTCCAACATTTTAGGCTTAACAGAGATAGAGATGTGGAATAGTGCACAGTTAAACTGTGTTCAAAAAGCTGCGATAAAAACACTCAGCCTGATGGTGTATCTTAAGTGAATGTGCAGCAAATGCTAAAAAACCCTGTCATATACTAATCAATTGTCTAATGTCCTCACAGACGGCATTTTCACTGTCATTCCGCTCAAATGTTTGAGTGCATGTGCAGTGATGGAATAGGAGAGCAAAAAAAAAACCCTGTTTAATGTTTTTTCTTTTGGGTGAAAGAAATAAGACCGGATGTGTCCAGTGCTTTACAAGTCATCACCGTCTTTTTCCACTTGAAATGAACCATGCAGAGCAAACCATAACTCATTAGATGTGAAACTTGGTGAAAATGTGATTATTTGTTAGCTTGATTCTGTTTCCGAATCTTAATAAAAAAAAAAAAAAAAAGGCCTTTTTGGACCGTTTAACTCCACCCACTTAAATCTGTAATAATGTGCGTTATAAGCAAAATTTTTTTTTTTTTTTTTTTTTTTGCAAACTAGCAGTTGAATCATCATACACTGATGTCAAGCTTCCCAGAAGAGTGTGACCCTTAATAATGATCTGTAACGTTTTGAGCTTTATGACCTAAGTGGCCACCACACGTCAATCAGTTCTAATGAGGCGGATCTTATTCAGATGGCTGTAATTTATGAGTGGTGTTGTGGATTTGAACCAAACTTGTTAAGAATGTCCAGTTGAAGGTTCTGAGAGCGTCTGTAAAGGTTGTGGTGTGGTCCTCTATATGGGGTGGCTGTTTCTCAGGAACTAAAAGTCCAATTGAGCTGAAATGTGGTGTGCTGCATTGATCTGCTAATCTGTGACTGGATTTCATAACCACTCAGTTACTTTAAAAAAGATGGCCAGCTCCAGCCAATCAAATTTCAGCAGGCATTTCAGAAAACGAGCACTGAGCTTTCGTCTCAACTTGATGAGTATATTTCTCTATGGTCTCTTTATTATTCTATGTAACTTGGTAAGAACTGGCTACTAGGGGGCAGTGGTGGCTCAGTGTTTAAAACTCTGGGTTACTGATCAGAATGTTTGAGCCCCAGAACCACCAAGCTGGCACTGTTGATCTCTTTAGCAAGGCCTATAACCCTCTCTGCTCACTCTGTGCATTGAGGCCAACTTCCCAAGGGTCTGGGTTATACATGTTACATATATATTCTGATTGACAGCAGACTGTCAAAGTCATTAAAGTTGTTGTTGCCAGTTATTTTAGGATACTGGTTATTTAATCTACATAAAAACCTTTTATGATCTATAATTTTTTCTCATGGCAGTAGACGACGTGGCAGACCCAGGAAGCATCCACCACCCCAGCCTTCCCTTCCATCTCCTGCGTCCTCCTCATCATCATCTAGCTCCTCGTCATCATCTTCAACATCGTCTTCCTCAGAGGATGAAGATGATGATGAAAATGAAGAAGTAATGAGGCCAGCACAGGGCATAGAGCCATGCGCTGCAGTGCGTTGTCGTCTGCCGGAGCAGGACACGGTGCAGTGGGTGCAGTGTGACGACTGTGATGCCTGGTATCACTTGGACTGCCTTCCAAACAACCGCAATCGAGCCACGTTCCTGCTCGATCCTAACGCTGAATTCCACTGTGGCTGCTGCTGAGTGGCTCCACTAATGGTAATTAGAAAGGCTGGTCAGACAGATACAGTGCTCCTCCAAGATGCCTGTTTAAGCAATAAAGTCTCTGTTGCTTGACTGCCTCAGCTACTTATTTTTATACATCAGATTTAGTTGTCAGGTAATACACTAAGCTTTTTAGCACTATGATCAAATACAGAAGTGGGGGAATGAGTCTTACCGGGCACAGTTTGCTTTCAAATGTTTTTGTAACATCGTGTGTCCTGGATCAGCATGGCAGCTTATGGTTTCCCCCAATGTTCTCCTAAAATCAAAGGGTGATAACCACTTAATGTTTTCAAGAATCACCTGGATAATGTCCTGTCTGGGAGTGATGCAGAAAATCATGAGTTGATGTACTACAGGTTTACCAAAAGGGTTGGAAATGTCTCTTCGCTATTAGGGGTAGGCTATGTATCCTTCATGATGATATAACTGTTGAACATTTTGCCACATTACAGCATAAGCAGGATTTTACAGTGTGAGGGCTTTGCTTGCATTTGCACCTTATGTTTCCAAAATACACAATAATTGTTGACGTGTAGGACCAGATTTTGGTCCATGCAGCCTACCACTTTGACGGAATGTTATTTATTTGATGGACAAAAGTATATATTAATCAAAAAGCTATTCACAAGATAGAAGTCTTTCTGTTCCAGCTCTCTCTGCGCTTATAGACAAAAAGTCAGAATTCGTGCTTGGCCCCATATATCCAATGCAGCAGGTGAGAAACTGTTGTTCTTCACCAGATACCCACAGAGATAGGTGTGGTTTTTAATACCTGCATGTGCTTTTGTGTGTGAGCTTCATGCCAAGCCCTTCACCAAGTTGAGAAATGACTGATGCTATAAGCGTCTTCTCTACAGTCACTTCAGAGCCTGGAACCTACTCACTAGACACTTACTGGGTCAAGAGGGGGTTATCTGGTGTTCCGCAATTGCTTTAGCAATTGCATTCAGCAATGTGCATCTTTATTTCACCGTCTCCAAATGCCAGGGTCTTGAACACCAGAATGCCCCATGCCACAAGGTCATGAGAAATCAACTCGTGGCAGACCGTGAAGATGTTTGGACATGGTCGGACCACTCACACCATCAAGAGGGTGATTTTTTTTTTTACCTTCTAGAACCTGTAGAAAATACAAGGTGATTCCCAAGTATCTGGAACAGTATACCTCTCAGTAATGCACATGAGGATGAAACTATCCTCATGGAATGGCCTATCCTTGTAAAGGCTGGACATCCAGCCCATCCAAACCAACCTTCTGGATGGGTTTGTGAGAACTTGAGGGACTCCAGCACAAGGGGGCAATCCCATGCCGACTCATCGGAGGTGTGGCAGATGGCAACATCTAGCATACATGGGGCCAGTTGTGGGCTAGTGTGGCTAGTCTGAAAGTGATATTTATCTCTTTTTGGGAGATCTGTGTTTGTCAGTGTGTTGACTGCATAGGCAAAGGGGTCGACCTGTTCCTGGCTGTATTATTTTTGAGATCTGCCGCACCACCTCTGGGTACAAGCACCACTCTCTTAGGCACATGCACTACCTACTGCAAGCTGCTGCTCCTAAAACTAGCCACCAGTGAGCCACTTGAGAAACTTCTGTGTAAGGCGGAGAGTGTTTTTGGACTCCTGCCTCCCTGGTGACATCTGTACTTTACTGTTACTTGATTGTCTGGACCTATCAGGAAGTGACTGTCTCATAACAGGCAGCAAGAATCAGAGGGCCAGGCAATCACTGGTTCTAACAGTCCAATGTGTTCTGACTCCACATTGAGGATCCATTGCCTCTTGTGATGCCACTCTTCTTGCAAGCTGGTAAGAGTTGGTGTCGGTCTCCCACTCCCAGGTATACCCTCCTTTGCAGTTCAGGCTTCATGTAACTTTCAGTGAGATTACATTTTTATCAAGCCTGGGGTTCAGCTGCAGAAAACTGTATCTTCAACGGCAGTCAAAAGCTGCACATTCACTTTGAATTCTACATGCCGTCCTGGCTGTGGGTTCCAGTGAGCCGTTAAAGGGAGCCAAAGTGACCTTATTTGTCGCAAAAACTACATAATTGCCATTTCATGACTGCAGGATGCAGAGTATTTTAAGACCATATTTAGGTACCTTCAGGTATAAGGGGAGAAATAGATCTTGTTTCATACCATATACTCATTTTTGCTTCTGTTGCACCCAAGATTGTTGGCTAAAATACTTATTCTCTATTTGAACTTTAAAATAATAAAGTAATTATTGATATTAAATAGTGTTACTTATTAAAGAAAAAAATCCATACTAGTTTGACCTCATTTTGAATAACTTCGCACATCTTTAGTCTCAAAAAAGGAACAAACTTTAATGACTTGGAGTACAGTCATCTAGAGAAACATTTCCATCTCTTGATTATTTCACATTGCTGAAGTTGGTTTCTTATTCACTAGTTTCTTCAGTTTTGCTGTTCCACCTTAAAAGATCCAGTAGCATATCTGGCACTTTGAAGCGTATTAATATCACTTACATAAAGATCTTGATGCGCTGAATAGAAAGGGAAAAATTTACTTAATTCTTTGTCATTATCTCCCAATTCATTAGTATACAGGTTCCCAACCCTGGTCCTGGAGTAGCTCCTGCACATTTTAGTATTTTCCCTGGTCCCAATGTACCTGATTCAGCTGAATGATCAGCTAATTATCTAATTAACAGCCCTTACTGAGGTAGTAGTGGGAATGATATCACAGGGAACTCTAAGGGGAACCACTAATCTCACACCCGGTGCAAAGTGGGGCAGCAAGCCTGATGCAAGTGTCTTTGCTAATGACTGACAGTAATTTTCTTGTCCAGTGCCCACTTTGTTTAAATAGCGAATGCACTTGTGTGTGGTGAGGTGCATTGTTGGTCCATTGCTATCCTTAGGCAGAAGTAAGCGATTGCCCAAATGACCAGCAAAGCCTGGTCTGAAGGGAATGTGAGATGACACACTGATCGGTTTACTGCCATGTTATGCCTAAAACACACCCAGGCTTAATCAACGAGAATACAGTACAGTTCTTTTGATCCATGCACCTAGCACCGTGACCATAGCTTAACATTGCTGGTTAAACTAGCAAAAGTGTGAGGGGCCCTAAGTGCACTTGGCCATGTGTTTCTGACCGTGCGCTTAGAGCATTAAATTATAGCTGTAAAATGTGTAGGATGGGGCACTCCAGGTCCAGGGTTGGGAACCAGTGTAATAGTACAAAGTGACCTGGCATAAAATAAAAAGAGAAAATTTAAGTAAGTTTTAAATAGATAATATGCGTAGTTATTCAAATTGCCTTCACTGAGCATAGTGTGTCTTACAATCAATTTTGCTGGACCACATGATTATACGAGTATGGGAAATGATGCGAGGCTAACACTGCACGGATCATACTGGTCGATATTGGTCAGCTTCATGCTGCCTGATGGGTTGTGCAGGTGTTTTGTTTTGTCAAGCTTTTGGGATTTTCTGCTTCGCATAGTTTTGTCTTGCTCCCATGACACACAAGCAAATCCTGTGGTAAAGAGTGAGGCATGTTTGCTGCACTCCTTCTCAAGTGGATGTCGTGTTTAATGGGAGGTTGATAAAATGATGTGGAACATATTGTCTAGTCAGATTCATGGATATTTAACCTGAAAATTAATTCATTCCTTAGTAAAATATTTGGTTATCTAAATGATGTGCTGTACATTAATGCAGGGAACGGAACCTCATATTTCATAAATAGACTATTATTTTCTCATTCAGTTTAAAAGCTGTATTTTTCTAATCACTTGACCTGAGTGGACAACAATCTGTACTTAAATATACTGATCACTGATTCATTTCATGTGCATAAAGAATTATCCATCTGTGAAGAGCTTGTATGTAATTTAGCCTGTTCTGTCGCTGATTCAATAGAAATAATTTTAGCTGTTCCTGAGATATTGATTCTTTATTAAAACCGCAGATCGGAAACATGCTTTAGGCAGCTCAGATGTTTAATGTGTATTATGTGCTCATGAAGGAGACCGAAAGTCTTCATAGCACTGTTGCAGTACATCTTTTTTGTGTCCTTAAAGTGAACGCCACAACAATGACTTGAGATCCCATGCAAAGAACAAACTTCTTTATAACCGTAGGTAGAAGAAACGTTTCACAGTTAGTATATTGCGTTTCACCAGATGCTTATTTGTACCTGTCTCTTGGTAGATCATTTTCTTTTAATAGTAATATAAACTTTGAGTGTGAGCTCTACTAACCATTAGCTGGTGCAGGGATGAACAAATCAGTACATGCAGCACAAAGAAAACAAATATCAAATTCTACTTGACTTTTGCAAAGTAAAATGCTTAATTTTGTTTGTAAGTTTAAACTTGGTTAATCTCTGCATTCATGAATGACGACAGATGATCTTTTTCACAATCAGGAACACAGCGGGATGTGGACACTGATGAACCCAAGCAAAATAACTCGCCCCACGCTGCTGCCTCCTGTGTGCTGCACGCGATAATCTGCCGGTACTCTGTATAATAACTCTGAACAACAAGCTGAGGGCCAGACAGCGACACCACATGTCGTGTTGGGTGCCTTTTTGTTGAGAGAACAAACCCATTGTGCTACTTTAACTTTGTTAGAAGAGAATATTAATAATACTCGTACATTTTTCCTTAGTCTGAATTAACGCACTTAACTAGCTCCACAAATTTTAACATTGTATTAACTCCCCTTTTTATTCTAGTCAGTGTTCGGACCATGCATACTGGAGCGTTTACACGCCCAGTGGACTAGCTAATTAAATTATGATTGTGATTTGCCCACCCCTGAGGTGGCTATTTAAGGATAGAATAAGTGCTGTCATATGAATGTACATCATCTTTCACTGTCTTCACTTTATTGCTTTACCTAAGATGACTATTTGCAGTTCTTTTACAAAATTGCTGTTTGTCATGAGGGGAATCAGGGACTGAATAAACACATGTAAAGCTACGACGTGTCTAAGTGTATTTGATCGATTTCTTACATTTTTTTTTTGGAAGAAAATTTCTGCCCACAAGGAACCAGCAAACAATCTGCATATTTACAGTTATTTTCAGCAATTCAGAAGCAGATTAAATATGCTTTTAATATTTATTTATTTACGGTCGTTACACTGAGTACCTTTCTCCATTTTCCCCTAAAATCTTAATAATTCATTGTGACATTGTTTCTCCTTTGGTGATATCTAATCCATGAACATGGCACATATACAAGTTCACATATACAGTAGGTTTTTAGATAGGATGAAGTTTTTAGTATTGAGGCCCAGGTGCACATTAACCGGCCCTCGGGAGGGCTCATATAACCTTTTGTTAATTTACATTTTTGTGTTGGAACTGCGTGAGGGAAGATTTTGAATTAATACCTCAGAAAATAGCTATTTTGCATTATGTCTGTATTTTGAGTGTGTTAGCAAAGTAATGCAATGGCGTCACCTATATCTGCTGACAATATTTGTAAAAACGTTCTGTATTTGGGTTTGAAGCAGAAATGGGCATGGTCTATACCCCCTTTTTTTTTTTTTTTTTTTTTTTTTTTTTTTTTTTTTTTTTTTTTTTTAAATATGCATTTTTCTGAATCCTATCACTATTCACTAGAAACAGGAAAATTCTGAAAAAGGGTTGTTGGAAATTATAACAAATAGTGATTTTCGGAAGATTATTTTAAGTTGTAAGAACATTGTTATAAGTTTAATAACTCTTCAACCAGATGCACCTGTCTGCATGAGCTATATGGAGCAGAGGCTTAGTGAATGGAAGCTTTCTTTTGTTTGCACAGAAATGTGGTAAAAAATCTCCGTTCAATTTGGATCTCGGGCTACTGGAGCAAATTGCTGATATTAAAAAGAAAAAAAGCTAACAGTGCATCTCTTATTAGTATATTAATGAACTCCTTTGTCCCTTGCACAGGGTTGCCAGGTTCCATGTTTAATGGCTGCGCATTGCGGATACTGCAACTGAGAAATGTACAGAACTGTTAACTTGATGGCTGAAAAGACGGAAAATGCATTTACCTTTTCCTGTGTCTGAACATATTGGGATAGTTTCGTTCGTGTGTGTGTGTTGTTTTTGGGATTTTTTTTTTTTTTGACTTATAGTTGGTTTGGGAATTTAGTTGAAACCTTTCCCAGGAGATTTAATATTTTGTCCTGCACAATCCCAGTCCCAATGTACACATCTAAAGTGAAGAGAGAGAGAAAAAGGGAGGGGGGAGTGATGAAGAATGCTCCACCTGCTGTTTTTGTCTATATTAGTGTGTCAAAGCCAGTGTCAGATTGATATTTTAACCTGGAGTCATACTGAGACAAAAATTAAGGCTGGGAGTCTGACACCCACCCAGATCATCCCATACACCAAACTTTGAGAATACTGACCACTGTAATGTACACGCACTGGACCTATACCTCTACTCATTCATTCAGTGAACGTTAAAATGTGATCTTCCTCACTTTGACCATGGCATGGTTGTTGGTGCCAGATGGACTGGTTTGAATGTTTCAGATCTAGGATTTTTGCACACAACATCCCTAAAGTTACCACAGAATGTTGTGGAAAAACAAACTAAAAATCCCAGTGAGCATCAGTTCTGTGATTTGATATACCTTATCAATGAAAGAGGTCAGAGGAGAATGGCCAGAAATGTTCAAACTGACAAGAAGGTTACAGTAACTTAAATAACCACTCTTCGCAAACAGGTGTGAGCAGAAAAGCATCACCGAATGCAGTTTTATGAAGTTTTAGCATGGGGTTCCTAATAATTTGGTTGATGATGGTATCGAAAAAGAACATTTCTAATAGGGACTACTGTTCTCTTCCTTTAGATTAATTTCAGTCCTTTTCTATGATCTAATCTACAGTGGCAAGAAAAAGTATGTGAACCGTTTGGAAGGTCATGATTTTCTCCATTAATTTGTAATAAAATGTGATCTGGCCTTCATCTAAGTCTAAGTGTATTGACAAATATAATGTGCCGAAAATAACACAAAAAAATCTGATCTTCTATGTCTTTATTGAGAACAACCATAAAAAAAACCCTCATAGTGCTAGTGGAAAAAGTGTGTGAACCGTTGAGTTAATGACCGCAAAAAAGTTATTTGGAGTCAGGTGTTCGCATACCTGGAGTCTGGTTAAGAAAATGAGTTTGGAGGTTTGGACTCGAGCTACTTTGATAAAAACGCTCAGACTTTTTGAGTTTGCCGCCCATGAGAAGAATACGCTTATGTGAACCATGCGTCGCCAAAAAGAGCTTTTAGAGGATCTACGGTCAAGAATTGTTGTCTTACATAAAGCTGGAAAGGGTTACAAAGTGATTTCAATGAAATTTTAGAAATCCAAGAGTCTACAGTTTGGCAAACGATATACAAATGGAGACACTTCGCGATTGTGGCTGCTCTACCGAGAAGTGGGCTCCCAGTCAAAATGACCCCAAGAGCTCAACGAAGACTTATCAATAAGGTAAAGAAACAACCCCGAGTGACATCCAAAGATTAGAAGACATCATTGGAACAGGCTAATATCTGTGTTCATGAGTCTACAGTATGTAAAACATTGAACAAGCAGGGACACCACGAAGGAAGCCGCTGCTTACTGAAAAGAACATTGCTGCACGCCTGAAGTTTGCGAAAGAGCACACTGACGCTCCATAGCAGTATTGGCGAAATGTTTTGTGCACTAATGAAACTAAGACTAACTATTTGGAAAGAACACGCAGCAATACGTCTGGTCTAAAAACGCCACTACATATCATCATGAAAACATCCCAACTGTAAAGTATGGTTCAGGAAACATCATGATTTGGGGTGCTTTGCTGCGTCAGGGCCTGGCCGGCTTTCAATCATTGAGGGGAAGATGAATTCTCATGTGTATCAGAATATTCTTCAGGTAATGTTCACGTCAAACATCAGAATGAAGAAAAATTATGATCATGACATGACTTTGAATAGGGCATGGGTGTTCATGCCAGATGGGCTGGTTTGAGTATTTCAGAAACTGCTGATCTTCGGGGATCTTCACACACAACAGGTGCGAAAAACATCAAGTGAGTGAATGTTCTGTTAGTGGAAATGCTTTGTTGATGAGAGAGGTCACAGGAAAATGGCCAGATTGGTTCAAGGCAACAGGAAGGGTACAGTAACTCAAATAATCACTCTTAACAAATGTGGTTTGACCATGGCATGGTTGTTGGTGCCAGATGGACTGGTTTGAATGTTTCAGATCTAGGATTTTTGCACACAACATCCCTAAAGTTAACACAGAATGTTGTGGAAAAACAAACTAAAAATCTTTACAAATCTTAACAGATTGGTTCAAGGCAACAGGAAGGGTACAGTGACTCAAATAATCACTCTTAACAAATGTGGTGAGCAGAAAAGCATCTAAGATTACACAAAACACCACACCTTGAGGCCGATGGACATCAACTACAGACAAGCACATCAGGCTCCTCTCCTGTCAGCCAAGAACAAGAATCTGAGGTAATCATGGGCACAGACTTACCCAAACTGGACAGTTGCAGACTGGAAAAGGACCAGGTGAGTTTATAGATGCTATTGCACTTAACATTCTGTGTAGACAGGAGTGTTTATTTCAGTAGACTACTTGGTAATTAAATGTAACCCTTTGTTCACCTTTCATTCAACTGTTTTTATCACTCATAATTAAATGTCAGTCAATTACTCAGTTAATACTGTGGCACTTGTCTAAGATACAATGTTTTATTTTAGTTAATGTTCTGGATATAAGTGTTTTTAAATCCAGGTAAATAGTAAGTTAAATCAGTAACTTTTTTCCCTGATATTGCCTCCATTTGGATTTTGGAGCGTGGTTGTGGAGATTTGTGTTCATTTAGCTACCAGAGTATTAGTGAGGGCAGGCACTGATGTTGAGATGTCAAGGAGGCTCCAGTTCATCCCAAGTGGGATTGAGATCAGGGCTCTGTGCAGGACACTCGAGTTCTTCCACTCCAACCTTAACACACCATGTCTTCATGGAGCTGCTTTGTGCACAGGGGCA
>JAQQZR010000021.1:11286748-11316511 GCA_030068235.1 Notoglanidium macrostoma | reverse complement strand
GGGGGGAGCTGACACGCCCAGTCACACACTCGTTTTAAGGGAGTACATGAGGCTGCATGTTACTTTACCTCTGTGATCCATTCGAAATGGCCACACCCTTACTGTTCCCATCCGAGCTTTCAGCATAGCTTTTACATTTCCAGTCAAAACCACCAGATACTAAATCTGACCAAAAATATCATGCAGCATTTAAATATGTCTAAATCAAGCGTGGATGTGTAGAAGAGCTATAGAGCACCAGGTCTCATCTCATCAGTGTGTATATATATATATATATATATGCTATGAGGCTTATTAATGCATGTCTGACTTGGGCCTAATAAATAAGATTAAATGTAAGATACACTTTGTAGTATATATTAGAAGTAACCTGGCCACGAGCCAAACAAAAATACCATTAAACAAATATTCCACTTTATAAAAGAGCGTGCAAAAACAGTCATGTGAAGCACACCATTAGCTGTAACATACCCAGGACCTTGAGCACGGTCTGCCCCACCAGCTGGTCCAGATTTAAGTTGACTATAGTCAGAGTGTAGGTCCCGCTGTCTGCGGGGGTCAGCCCCTGCAGCTCCAGCGTGCTCGTGCTCATGTCATACGTCACGCGGCCCTTGTACGGGTCGGACACCTTCTCGTTGCGCGTGGTGGCCGTGTACACAGGAACAGTGGGACCGCTTTTGGGGAGGAACGTCCACGTCACCGTCTGGATGTCCGTCAACGCAACACCCGTTGCCGTGAAATTCACGCCTCTGCCCCTCACGCCGCTCACCTCTGCGGGCATCACAAGCGGGTCACCAGAACAGAAACCTGAGGATGCAAGAGATGTTCAGATACTCTCATGTCCAGAAATACTGTGCACTGAGCTGGCAAAAAAGTTTTCTTCATTAAATGTAAAGCAGACGGTAATTGCGCCATGGCCCCGGTGATTAACAGCTTTACGCATATGCTACCAAACACTTCATTATACAGACCGACAGTTTACATTTTTCATCCGTTTATTGGGAGGAAAACCATTTCCGGTGTATAGATTCTTACCGATCTCTGCCAGAAGTAACAAAATCACCCACGAACTGTACAAATCCATTGTAAACCGTCTGTATCTCTCAAGTCACAGCCAGGATCTGTCAGTTTGGTGAGTGCAGCAGGACACACCCAGACTCACAACTAGGTTCAAGCCCAAATATTCCTCCTCTTCCTATATACGTGCACTAAGTAAGTACCTAAGAAAAAGGTACAGTTCGAGATCTAGAATACTAGACTGTATTTCTGTGGCCAGCTTGGTGTGTGCATTGTGTGTCCGTGTGTGTGCTCCCATAGCCATTTACACTACAACCACATACGCATCATAAACAACCAGTTTACCCCCAGCAAGTGATATTCGCATCATTACGGTAGCATGAGAAAAAACGGCACATTGTTTCGTGTCTTGTAACCCACCTACCGTAGCCGAGCCTGAGTCCCATCACACCCTACCTGAGAGAAACCTGTTCTAGCAATGTGTTACTCAAGATCTGAGAAAGTTCAGCAAGCAGCCATTGAAAAAAATCGCATTATACAATGCTGTTCATGCCAAGCTATTCAACACAACACTAATACACTAACATATTATTATTATTACCACATTATGACTAAAAGAGTATTAACTTGAACATTTACTTACTGTAAAAAGGAGTTTCTCACAGCACTGATCCCTAATAACATCCTTTACTGAATAATCTTCTAGCTAATGCCTCAGTGAGCATTGTCCTGTTTCTTTGTGAATATAAGCAACATAAACACAGCCAAAAACTTGAGAAAACTTAAGGGTTCTTTGGATGTGTCTCTGGGGAACCAGCCAAGGTTTTATGCAGAACTCTTTAACAGCGTTTCCCTGTCAGAAAAAGTTGCGAGTAAAGCTCAGTGGTTAAGACGTTGGACTAGTGATCGGAAGGTCGTGAGTTTAAATCCCAGCACTGCCAGGCTGCCACTGCTGGGCCCTTGAGCAAGGCCCTTATCCTTCACTGCTCACTTGTATAATGTAAGTCGCTCTGGATAAGGACGTCTGCCAAATGACATAAATGTAAATGATAATGGAAGTTAAGAGCCCATAAATATCCAGTGAACCCTTGAAGGACAGCTTATTATGACACTGAATATATAAATGCAGATTACCCATATGCTATATAACTCTGATGATCTACAATTTAAACCACAACTTTTATTATTATTATTATTATTATTATTATTATTATTATTATTATTATTATTATTATTATTATTACCAGTACTGCTACTACTACTGTGCTACTTACATCTTTATAGCTGATGGCTTGTTCAGAGCCAACAAATAGACCTTACCATGCCTTTTAGGCCAACTAGGAAAAGTCAACAGACGTGGCAAAAATACTGTGTCAATAGATAAAAAGAAACGTTTTAAATTTCACTTTACTTGAAGTATGATATAAAAGCAGTTCCCAATAAGAAAATAAAACCCAAGAAATAAATACAGCATTAAGATGGCTATCCAGATACAGTAGTACACAACACTTTTAGCCATTGTTGAGTGTAGTCACTGAAACCAGATATTGTTATAAGACAGCACCCCCTCTTGATGATTTAATAAATCTACACACTCTCACCATGAGATCAGCAGCCCTACCCAGCAGCTCTTCCCTCCATACAGACTTATTACTCAGCTTAATTGCTCACACTCAAAAACTTTTTTTTACTGGCTATTTATATTGGTACAACACGTATTAATTGGGTTTTATGTCTAAACGCGATTGCATACTGTTTCATTCACTCAAATATGTTAGCTTTTCGCTGTACTTTACTCATTCTCGCCAGAACACCTGAACACCAGTGGGCGTGGTCAGGCTGGAACTCGGACATTTTAATAGCGTTTTTCCAAGCTTTACCTTGGAATGGGCAGTGAAACATCTGTCCAAACCATCTTGTATGTAATTTGGAAGATAACCATAAATTATCCTCCCGAAGATAAACTATCTCTGCTCCTAAATGTTGAATGTTACTATGTTTGACTGGCTGGTCATAAATTGTTGTTATGTTACAGTGATACAATGGTCAACTGGCCATAATTAGGGGGCATGGTAGGGCAATGACATATTGCACATGACCTAACAGGCCTACTGACTACCTATCACTATCTGTATAATAACCCACTGATCCATGATGACGCGTCTCCCCGAACGAGATGCACAGCTAACCCATTATTGCTCATACATGACTATAGCAGTGTAGTGCATTCCAGTGAGATTAAGGTGCACATATACAGTTGGTTATATTAAAATTAGAAAAATATATAGTACAAATCCATGGAGGAGATACAATTTTCTTGTTCTGGTAAAGCACAGGGAACACTTGGGAGGGCACAGTTGTAACAGTGATTTAAGTGTTTTATTAAGTTGAATTAAGTCTTTAAGTCTTTTTGATCTGAAACAATCTCTCCATAAACTTCAGTTGCCAACAAATCAATTTTCCCACAAATATCATGCTTTTGAGAGTCTAACATACTGTATATTGTAGTTGTCCATGCACAGTAAAGCCAATCAATAGAGATATCTGGGCAACTCATGTCTGTTTTCACTTTAGAAGCTGCCATTCTTTGTTTAAAGTTCAAAAAGCAAGTCTCATGCATATAAAATGAGATGTAGAATTATCTACCAGCCAGAACATACTGAAAAATTGTGCCAGTAACTAAAGTTTTGCCACACACTCACTGGGCAGCAAGGGGATGGATCATACATGTTCAATGCCTCCATATAAGGATGGCTTGATTTCAGACATAGCCTAGCTAAACTTGCTCATTTTAGCTGAAGCTACAAATGGGAGGACCCAGCTCAACCTCCACCGGGTGCCCAATCCTATACAGACTTGCACTCAGGGACAAAGAAATTTAAGCAGTTAAGCATCCAGACAGAGTAGTGGAAATGAAATGAACCTGCATGTAGTGAAAGGTCATGTGACTCTATCGCAACGATTACATTATCAGATCAAACGGACATCAGATTTGGCAGTATGAGCACACAGCTGGTCCCATGTCAGTAGGGTGTGACACCCCCCGGTCCTATACATGCAGCAATATGGTGCGGAAGGGAGTCGTACAGCTGTTGCATCCTTTCCGGCAGCAAGTCCGTCTACAGCTGTCGTAACCGGCCCTCGAGATCCTGCAGTCTGGGTCTGAGTTGACGTCCAAGCTGATCCCACACATGTTCAATTATGGAAAGAGGGCAGGCACAGATGTCATGGGGTTCTGTAATGCTTGGCGTACAATATGATGATCCTCCCTTAGTGTGGTCTGTCTTGGATGACCGGAACCTTCAAGACCTGTGTGGGTTCCCTCACATGCCCTTTGGTTCCAACATTGGGCCACTGTGACATCTGTATGCGCCATATGCCAGGCACGATACATGCAAACCCACAATGCAATCCCTATCAATCACAATCTACAAGGCATCCTCTGTGTCTGGTGACTAGACATTCCAGCTCCTTGCAAATTGTATCATTTACATACCCATCACTGGTCTGTGTACTGAATTACATCCAAGTCGGACCATTCCTTCTGGGTGCTTTACTTTTTTTTGTCACTGAGTGTATATAAGGTTGGACATGGTAACTCAACCCATAGCACCAGCCCCTCGACCTGTACCCCAGTGCAAGTCTCACATATACCAATGTATACAGTGGTGTTTAAAAGTTTGTGAACGATTTAGAATTTTCTATATTTATTCATAAATGTGAACATCAGATTTTCATAGAAGTCCTAAAAGCAGATAAAGAGAACCAAATAAACAATAAGACAAAAATATTATACCTGGTCATTTATTTATTGAGGAAAATGATCTAATAGTACATATCTGTTAGTGGCAAAAGTATGTGAGCCTTTGCTTTCATATTTGGTGTGACGTCCTTGTGATGCAATAACTGCAACTAAACAATCCCAGTGACTGTTGATCAGTCCTGCACATCAGCTTGGAATGACATGGCCATGCCAACTAACGTTCTTCTTACGTTATTCTTCCAATGATTCTTAGGATCATTGTCTTATAGCTTGACTCACTTTCTCTTGAGATTACTTGACATGTTCATTCGCTATCCTATATTCATTGATGGCAAGCCATCTTGGACCAGATGCAGAAAAACAGACCAAAACTATGATACTACCAAATCCATGTTTCACAATTAAGGTTCTTATACTATGTTTTCCTTTCTCCTAACATGACTCTTCTTATTTAATGCAAAAAGATCTATTTTGGTCTCATCCATCCAGAAACTTTTTCCAATAGCCTTCTGGCTTGTTCACATGATATTTAGCAAACTGTAGATGGGCAGCAATGTTCTTTTTGGAGCGCAGTGGCTTTCTCCTTGCAGCCCTGCCATGAACACCACTTCAGTGTTCTCCTGATGGTGGGCATTAACATTAGGCGATGTGAGAGAGGCCTTAAGTTGCTTAGAAGTTACCCTGGCTTCCTTTGTGACCTCACAGACTATTCCACACTTTGCTCTTGAAGTGATCTTTGTTGGTCTCCACTCCTGGAAAAGGTTATAATGATCTTGAATTTCCTCTATCTAGCTATGGATTGGTGGAGTCCAAACTCTTTAGAGATGGTTTTGTAACCTTTTACAGCCTGATGAGCATCAACAACTGTTTTTCTGAGGTCCTCAAAAATCTCCTTTGTTAAAGCCATTATAGTCTTCAGAAATCTCCTGTTAATGCCAGTTCCCAACATTGGCTCCCAACCTTATTGTGGCTCAAGGCCTCACCAATGTCAGTCCCCTGAAAAAAAAAAGCAGCTGTTCTGATTCAAGAGGTTCTGGACAGATACACGATTGAAAAATAAACCATGCCATTCCGAATGAGGGATTCTATTTAACATATTTTCTTTTGCAGAAAAAGCATGGCCCTTTCTAGATCTGACAGGACTGATTTTTTCCTGAAACTCACCCCATCCGTATGGTAAAGTTGTCAGATAAAGTCCATGCCTTGCAGCCATGAGACTGGTTCACAATGGCGCTGAAAGTGGCATATTTCCATGTTATAACACCTAAGTAATTCTTAACTTCTTCCTGACTTTTTTCTTTTCTGCTGTTTTTTAATGGCTATCATTATGAATGTGTATGAGTATAAATCGATTACTCATAGAGAACGATGGCGGAAAGCTAAAAATGACATCCATTAGACGTAACTCTAGGGAATCTTTAAATGTATTAAAATGCATAGCAAAGTTAACCATTAAATAAAGGTATACATTATTTTAACAGCCAGTTTTTCAGAAACCAGGACAAAAACAGTTTCACAGCCATATTATTAAAAGCTAATTCATTCACAAACTTAAGCACTCTGCAGAGTCAACACTGTCTCTTTTAGCTGCTATTACGCATAAATATTCTTTGGATTACCTACTCTTATCACATTATCATTCTATCTTGAAAAATATGCCATTAATGACAATATGCCATTACATTTTGTTTGTTGCTGAATGTTTGTTCAGGAACTGTCACACTTTACAGTTACACACAGAAATGTCAAATTTCATATTCAAGTACATTTTACTATGCCAAACATGTATATATTTATGGTGCAGGAATTATTTTGTTTCTGTTCAGGTTTTCGTATTACTAGTCCAAGCACAGACCGCTCGGAACCCTATTGTTTTTGTCAGGATTTATAGGGGTCCAAACAACAAAGGTGCTGGAACCCTATCGGTTCTGCTTTTTTTAAAATTTTTAAATGTTCCTCTACTTATTCTTCTTCTCTGCTCAAATAAATCATGCAGCCAAATCAGTGTATTAACAATTTTATAGGTAGGTGCAGTCAGTGAACTGTGAATGCATATATGCCTTGGCCTGTAACTCACGAACCATAAATGGTACAACCAAGGAATGATTTCATTCCTTGGCTTCGGCCAAATATAACTAGGATCTGAACATTAATTTCCATCTTTTGGAAACATGATCCGTGTAGTGACTCACTAGTAAGAAGTGTATTGTCACTGAATTTGGTTCATCATTCACAATAAAAACTAGCATATCTGTAATATAGAGAAATCACAGATAAGTTGATGATTAAATGTAAAATACAATTCTTGCTTAAGTTAAAGGACTCATAAAGTATAAGGCACTAGCTCTCACCCTTAGTCCACCATGTTACAGAGGTCTTAGTCATTATTTTGGGATATTTCAGTTAAAGCATAAAGGGAATGTAATTAAAGGAAAACCTAAGGTTACCCAAAAATGTTGAATGATAGAAAACATGTTTCTTTTCTCCTTTCTGTTCCTTGCATATAACCCACTCTTCTTTCCACTAAAACGTTGGATAGATAAAAGACAGAGCAACAAATACTGTGTTATGTCTTTAATATTTTCAATATTCTTTTGTTTCGAAATATTGCACATGATCAACATGCCTGCTTATGAGCTCACGCTCATCTTTCTAATCCAAAAACTCCTTCTTCAGAGTCAGATAATAACAATTTATTGGATACACAATCAAATGGTGAACACACATACATGTACAGGTGTGCAAGTGTGTGTGCAAGCATTACTCTGATGCTGGGGAATGAAACAGTTAAGTGCCAGATGTTGTTTTGTATACTTGAAAATCCATTTTATCTCTATATTAGCAACCAGCTGAAAAGCATAACAGTCTTCTAATATGGATTGCTGTCGCATTTGTGGGCAAGTCTGATCTGCCAAGGTGCATATTAGGTCACATCATGTGTAATATGCTTGCTCACTCACACACACACACACACATGCACTATATATATATATATATATATATATATATATTTTTTATATATATATATATATATAAAATTAATTTGGAATACCTGGGCATACTTTATTAGGAATGCCTGCTCATTCATGCACGTATACACGTGTGCACGTATACACGTATGCACCCCATCATGTGGGAGCAGTGTAATGTAATGTATAGAATCATGTAGATACAGATCAAGACCTTCACATCAAGTCACATAATTGTTGGTTGCAGGTTTGAATATTTCAGAAGCTTTTCATAAGATTTTCATGCACAATAGTCTTCGGAGCCTCCAGTGAGTGACGGTTCTGTGGGTGGAAACACCTTGTCAGTTAAACAGGTAAAAGGAGAATGGCCAGACTGGTTTGGGCTGTCAGAAAGGCTACGTTAACACAAAGAACTACTATTATAATACATAGATTCTTAAGGTGGATGGGCTACAACAGCTCAAGGCCACTCTGGGTTCCACGCCAGTCAATTAAGAACTGCAGTCTGAAGCTACAGTGGGCTCAGATTCTTGGTTGATCTTTATCCAAGTTTTCCCTCCAGAAATACTCTGAAATACTCCCAAACCAACCCACCTGGCACCGACGACCATGCCACAGTCACTGAGTTAACATATTTTCCCTAGTCTGATGTTTTATGTGAAGCTCTTGACCTGTATCTGCATGACTTATACATCGTGCTGCTGCCACATGATTAACTGATGATGGATAATTGCACAAATGAGCAGGTGTAGGTGTGCAGGTGTTCCTAATAAAGTGGCCAGTGAGTGTATCTAAGTACATAAGTGAAGACTGGGAAGTATCAAAGTGTCAGTACACCCAATGGGCTTCATTTATAAATTTTGTGATGCCCACAAAACCCATAAAAGAGCTCACAGACAGCTAAAAACTAGAAGGGGAAATAATTATAAGCAAGGCTAATGTCTACCCCCATAAAAATATTATCTTGCAGTGTAGCAGCTTAAAAATTCTGGAAACAAATTACAGAAAAGGTCAGTTAGGTCTGAAGTCATTAACGTGGGAAGAACATGGTCTGGCATGACCATAGAGATTTGAATGACTGGTCTAATTTGTCATAATTTACAGACTTGTGTGTTCGTGTTGCCTTGCTTTTTTCAATTCCAAAAAATGTCCATATTAAATATTTCTTTAATTAATTCCATTAATATGAAATGACTGGGTTTCGTGACGGTTATATGATTTGAAGCCAGTCAGCTGAGGCTTACATAAGTTTGCCGCCTTATGGTACATTTTCACACTCAGAAGCTTTCCAAATACATGAACATTCTTCCAAATGCAATTTTCATGAATACCAGATTTCTTGTGTAAATGCCTCTAGGAACAATTTCTGAATAAATCTGTTCATATGTGGCTTTATAAATGAGGCCCAATGTTTGGATAGATTGTTTGTTTGGATTTCTTTCTCAACATTCAATTATTACGTTACTATAATTATTTTTAAATGTATTTTTTCCTGTATATATGTCTCATACTGTAACACCTTTATCCTCTTGAACAGTAAATATCTATGGCACAAAAACTGGTCACTCGTCTAAAATCTAAAGAAACTTTTCATCAACACAGTCCTATTGCACCAGTGAAAGATGTGGTAGCTAAAGGAAAAGGGAGATCCTGAGAAATGCCACCTCAGTGCTGGTCGCAGGTCTCTTCCCATTTGCATAATCCTGTTTAAGAATCATCCATGGTTACAAATTCTGGACCAGCCCCTCGGGGGCACTTTCCAAACAAGTTAGGTAACAGTTGAAGAAGAAGCAGAAAATAATATCAAAAAGGGTCTTTTTTTTAAAGGAAAACTATATGCTACGGAAGGAAAAATAAAATGAACTGAAATGCAGTTGTTGGTTAGTTTCTTTTTACATATCTTGAAAAACAAACACTTTCCTGATTTAAAGTGTGGTCCGGGACCACATGTTGTGCAAACGTCTGATAAAAACATTTCAAAAAAGAGGGGAGGGGGTGGGAAGCAAAGAGCCTAAAGCCCCTGAGCCATCATGGTCATATAGAGTGAGAGGTGGAGGTGAGGAAAGGCCAGAGATAGAGGCATGAGAAGAAGAGCTTCAGATAATAGGCTAAAACAGTCTTTTTCTTCTTTTGCGTTAATAAGAGAAGATCAAGCTAGTTCGAGGCGGCGGGTTGAGGAAGGAGGGAGTATAATTTCCACCAATACGACACAACAACTACAAATGAAAACGCATGGATTCATAGAGTGAGAGTGTGGCGTTTTTTCTTCATTATTCATGCTAAGGATGTTCCGTTTGAGAAGATGCACACCGCTCCCTCTGTTTATGGGTTCTGTGTTGGTTTCTTTGTTGTTGTGCTGTTTTGGCAGTCACTATAGCTTTTGCTTTCTGCTCAGCTGCAGGTGAGAAAGTCTTCAGTTTGTTGCTTTTGGAAGGTTTGGTTCTGAGCCTGTTTCCCCTTAACATGGACGTGCTCCATTGCACAAAGACACCTCTTCCTCTCTGGCCACACGGTTCTGTCTCAGTCTCTCACAAATCAAAGTGCAAACGCGTTCATTTCCCACCAATTTCCTCCAAACAGTCTCATTTTTTTTTTTTGTGAAACTTTGTGCAGAATGCTGTCATGGGTGCCACAGTAAGGGCTCCACATCTAAAGAAGCAAGTGACAGAACAACTACCTGGTGCACTCGTTTGCGTGCTGCCTGATGTTTTGTTGAAAAGGTGCTAGTGCCTGTTATGAAAGTTAATTTTGTGTACTTGCATAAAATATATGTGAGTTGGTCAGTCTCTGTAAATGGTCACCTTGACACAGATAGTGTCCACTGACAGGAAAATAATGACGTGAAAACAAGCGGAACAAAATTCACACAGTTGGATATAAATTCAACAAAAACCATGCAAGTACTGTATATCGTCAGTGGACCTGGTGAAATCTGCTTACTGCCCATTCCTACATTCTAACATGTCTATCTTCTACCTCGGTTTTCATCTAAGATCCTGTGATTCATCCATGCCAGACTTAGGAGTCTCCCACTTGCAGCCCTTTTCGTCTACCTCGGCCAAACCATCTTCACTGCTTAGGGGATGGGATGGTCCCGGTGCACAAGAAGAATCGGAGCCAATGAGGACTCCTGCCATCCCTGTGGCCTCTAAAGCTCCAGGCGTGGCATTCTGCATGATCTTCTGCCTCACTTCACGAATCTTCAGCTGCAAACACACTTTATTGGGGAAAGTATCAGAGTAGCGGGCCTGGAAAGCAACTGTGGCCGGGGCTTCGAGGAAGAAGAGTGAAGGAAAAAGAAAGGATAAATATTCAGAAAATTAGTATAAAAGTATAAATCTAAAAAAACAAAAACAAAACACAATTGGTTTCTTGTCTACTGACTTCCACAGATATTCACTGGTTAATAAAAACAGACTTTCAAAGTACACAGTAACACACGTCAACGCTTTCATCTAATCTAAATGGAATGATTATCTGTTTAATTCCTCTAAATCATTGGCTCAGCCTGTAATCCAGCGTGTCTCATTCTGCCCCTGCCAGCAGCATTTTGTGTACCCTTGAAAGAAATATTAGTCATCCTATGGATTTAACACCAATACCCTGGGCTCTGAAAGGAGAATAGGATATAAGAAGAATCCCATGGGATTATATTGGATTATTTCTATCGATACATGCCCTTAGTCTCCTGTCTCTCCTGTCTGCACTCTTTCCACTTCTCTTTTTTCAGCATATCTACAGGACACTGAGCCGGGTGATGCGTTTTGGGATATGGTCATTCATTGAATCACACTCAAGGCCAGCACCCTCTGCATGTGTGGATTGTTTCAGATGACCTGCATCACACCCAGTACATAGGTGTCGATCCTAACTAGCCTAGCCCACGTGAGCTGTACAGTGAAGTGTGTGGGAACGTGGATGGTTGCTACACTCTGAGTTTATATACCCTTAATTACTACATTACATTATGCCAATTTGTTGTTGGGCTGAAAATGTCAGGCAGAGTGCAGAGTGATTAGTTACCTGATGGGAAGAAGGATCCTTGCTCCTGAAAGAGCTGCATGACAAGTGCCCGGCGCTGATCCAGTGTGCGGCGTAGAGAGTATGGTACCCGGTCCAGCTCACCCAAAATGTCCTCTGTCTCTGCTGTTGAGAGGAGAGACAGTGGTATTAGGAATGCTTATAGAGCTGCCGATGCAAAATAATATTCTGCTTCATTATGTGGCCTGGCTTTTTTGTATTTTGTAGTTTATAAATCCATACATGGCGGCTCATAACCCACGTTGGGTAACGAATGCTAAATACTATTGCTGTTTATGAATATTGTATATAGTGAGAGAGTGTGCGTGTGTGTGTGTGTGTGTGTGCTATGAACACACCAGTTCGATCAAAGGTGAATATGTCTCCCTCGCACTTGGCAGCACTCTTGGGTGTGTTGGGTTCTGAGCTGCAACTCGATAAGCGACGACTCTTCCTCCTTGGAGAGCTGGAGTCATCAACAGAGTCCAAATCTGAGAGACGGAGACAAAATCAAAATGAGACCAAGAGTGAGAAAATGTCAGATGGGACAAGTAGGTGGAAGTAGAGCAAGAGAAAGCGCATTAGGAATAGCACAATATGACACTTATTTAGATTTTAGGGGCATGTATTAAGCACATAAATAAATGTTACAGACAAACATACTGACACACCTGTTGAATTCCTCTTCTTGCGGTAGCTGCCGAGTATCGCCCGGGGAGATGTGGCCAGATTTTGCAAGCTGGGGGAGGGCAATGCGTCATCGGGCTTAAACTCTGGCAGCTCAGCTAGGCGTTCCTCGAAATACGTGTCTGACATCACTCTTTAGACAGAAAGACCGATTAAAAGTGATTTCGCTTCAAAAATTATAAAGGGAAGAATACAAGAAATAAATCAAAGTTATGTAATAAGTTAATTATGTACATGTATGTATATATATATTATACCTACACTCACTGGACATTTGACTGAATTTAACTGCCGTCTTTTACAATGGATCACACCGGACTCAGATATTTCTAAGCCACTATCATGTCTGTAGCTGGGTTTCCATTGCCGTTATGAGCAAAACAGAAGAACATTTTAAACAAAAGGGTCTGTGTTTCCACTGAGTGATGTTATGAGATAAAAGCTGGGTTCTCTCCTCTCGCAAAAGCTCTTCCAGAACACTGTTTTTTTCAGAAGGTAGCATTTGCCCTTCATGTCACGTCATGTGACTTAAATGTGAAAAATGTGCTTCCATTTCCATTTTGGGAAATAGTGCTGTATTGAATCATCTGAAAACCATGACCTCCGAACGTGACAGCTTTTTTCGCGATATTTGAGTGAGAGTTCTGTTGAAATTCATGTGTTTCAGTTACTTGCTTTTTCAGTTCGCGGTTACAAGTTGCGCATCAGGCAGGTCAACGGAAACCCACCGCCCCAGTATGAACTGTCCATTGCTGCCTTTATATCAGTATATAAGCAGGTACTCGCTGCACGTAAACAATTTGTGTCTCCCATAAGTTTAACAGCACATTTTCCCTGCATGAAATTTTCTCAAATCGATAGTCTAAAAAGGTTTAAGGCGAGTACCAGATGGATTAATAATATTACCATCTGTGCAGCATGCAGCAACATTTTCCATGTACCATTACAGCAAGCGAGCGCACCCGTGTGAGTTCAGGTGAAGGCGCTTTTCCGGGTGATGCGGATTAATATTGGAGGACTTTACAAAACATTACGTTGATCCCATTCATGCGTGAACTAACTCGTCTGTTTTTAGAGAAGATATGAAGACTGCACTCGGAGCATATCGTCCAGTGATAACGACAGGTCTGGTAATATAATGTAACTGAAGTAAATGTCAGAAGGCATCCTGGCAGTGTAATGTTGTGTAGGGACGATAAAATCATTATGTCCCGCAAGCCGAGTACACAGCGGGACGCAATGGCACCGAGTTCATTTGTTGCTCTGCCACTCACTTGTCCACAGAGGCAGTGGTGCTTTTGAGTGGCGGGGGGCGGGACTTGTTCTTCTTAAGTGCTGGAGCGTCAGTTTGCGTTGGTGGAGGAGGCGGGTCCAAACCACACACCTCTTTTTGTCCAGCCTGAGAAGACCGATAGAGATGACAGCGAGAAGAAGCAAGAAACCAGGAGAAATGTAAGAGATCTGTGAGTACATAGTATGATAGATAGTATCATTCAAAATATTCTGTCATTGCGGCTTCACATTACAGGCCTCATTGTTCGAGTCGGATTATTTACTCAGATCGGATTTGCGGATCTTGTCGGTTCACATTCATAATTACAGTGATCTGTATCTAACTGTAATGTGAACACATCTCTCCTCTGAAACGTCTCGCATGCGCACATTGATACGTTTTTGCACGAATCATCACCAACAACAAAAACATATGTGTGAGACGACTCATGGAATTAAAATCGCCTATATGGATGCTAATAGCTAATGTACGCATGGCATTTTGCTCTGGAGGACAAACAGTTGGTCAGCTGTAGCTCTCCTCCATTGTTGTTTTGCTGCGCTGCCGGCGTTAGCTTGACGGAAAATGCTGCCGTAGCATGAATAAATGCCACTGATAGCAGAGAATAAACTCGATCTTAGCCGTAGCCCTTAACCTAAACCTAACCTTAACCCTAAGGTGTAAAGCTTAAAGTTAACCCTAAACTCTTGAGTCGCTTCAGCACGGTAAGGTGAACGCAGCCTATGATTACCACAGTTATTTATTTTTAAAAACACAGTGGCATTTGATCAAAGTGTAGTACATATTATAAAAGGACACTGTGCCATACATAATAGGGTGGTCCAAAAAAAAAATGAACAGATTTTGTTCTTTTGTTTGTTTCTTTTGTTTCTAATGAAAACCACAAATAATCTTACTGAAAACTAACACCAGTTAGGGGTCATCTCACTGTTTATTTTTTTAAACTACCTCTAAGCTAAAGATTCTATTATAAGACATGTATATTTAACAAATAATGAATGGCCTAGGACATAAGACCCGCCTTTGATACAGAAGGAAACTTCTTTCTGTGGCTTGACACCAACCCAAGAATATACTGCCTCTGTTCTTCATCTTTTGTCAACTTTTTGTCGTATTTTTCTAGGACGCTTATCCCTCATTCCGCTGCATCATTTACAACACACAGTTTGGACACCTGATTCCAAAGTTCCTTGAAAACTGGATCATCAGTCCACTCTGTGGGAAACTTGTTCGGGAATATTTTTTGAAGATCTTTTGTTGATCCTCGTTCAATCAAGGGACCAAGAAAGACAATGCTCCGCGTGGTACTTTCAAAGATAATAGGATCATCAATCATGGGATGTCTGGCAATGGTGGGCGCTGTAAGTTTTGCACCAGTCGTTATCCCAGCTCGATCCCATATAGCCTTCCCTGACTCACACGCCAGCTTATAGCTTTTCTGCAAAGGTTTTCCTCCTTCAAAGTGATGAGAATTAACGCACATCTATTCAGGGTGTAACTCTTACAGTTGATAAGATGACAGAAGGACTTCTAAGGAGCCAGGTTTTGGGTGCAGACCGCAAACGAGACGACGCATGAGCAATCACTTACACACACAAAACAAGCAAGCAACGCATTCTGGCGCAACCTCTAAATATTGTCTAATCAAGCTGAAATTTGACACGTGAGTAAGATGCACCAAGTGGAGAAAAATATGCCTTGTGGAGACAAGATGTGACCAGGATGAATTTTTTGCGTATTATTATGGACCACCCTAATAAATAATCAGTGCCTAGTCAATGACTGGAAGAAACCTCCCAACTAATATTATCTCTCATGTTCATTTGGTTTAAACAAACATCTCGTTTTAAGCTACTGGTAGGTTGGTTAATGGTATTTGCTGCTTGCCTCTCTGATATGTTCCTCCTTGTTATTAGTTAACGGGCTTTTGGGGGCTCCTTCTAGTCCCCTCTCTCTCACTGCTTTCTCCGTCCACGTAGACCCCATTCCTCCACCGTCTCTCTCACTGTCATGCTCCTTTCTGCTGGCCTTCTTTCCATCTTGCTCTTCTCCTTCTTGTCTTGACGGAGGATGCTCAACTTGGACTTTTATCTTCTGAGGGCTCGGGGGCAGTTTGGGGGATTCTGCCCTACTTCCTTTGAAGGTGGAAACATAATCAGGAAATAGATCTAATTATACTATGAACAATATATCATTCATATACATATATATGTATATATAAATACATCCATATCATATACAATTCATATTCATATACTATGAATATTCATGTTACACATGTTACAAGTAAGGGTACATTAAGTTAATTTGGTCAGTAACTGTAGTCCATAAAATAGCACCAATAAATATAGAATATTTATTGAGACACTATATTTATTTATACTACCTTTCTTTATATACTATATCGAAAACATGCTGACGAGTGCCATTTTCTGGTGCACGGAAGCTATTCATGTTACTCCTCATTAG
The DNA here is from genome assembly GCA_030068235.1 of Notoglanidium macrostoma. Taxonomy (NCBI): domain Eukaryota; kingdom Metazoa; phylum Chordata; class Actinopteri; order Siluriformes; family Auchenoglanididae; genus Notoglanidium; species Notoglanidium macrostoma. The sequence goes on along the minus strand of JAQQZR010000021.1, from coordinate 11,300,292 downwards.
GACTTCATGGTGAAATCATGCAACAAGCAGTGAGTCAGCAATAAGTCAACTTCAAGCCTGTCAAAGATAATAAGCCAAATGCCTTTTATCAGATGGTGTCGGAGTGTACACCTGTGTTTCAACGTTCCCAATGTTTACCTGAATGCAGGTGTGGGGTTGGACTAGCAAGCCGTCCTAGTTCTTCCATCTGACTTGATGTGTTTGACAACCCTGCTTCTCGGTGTGTATCTGCCTCTGGCCGTTTAAGACTTTCCATCTTCAAAGTGATTTGAGGCGGAGAGTCTGTGTAGGTCTGAGAATGCAAGTGCACGTTCGATGCTATAGATGTCTTCATGTGAGGTGATGAGGGAGATGTCAGAACTGACAGAGGACTTGTCACATTTTGAGATGTGGTTGTCGCCAGGGTGACACTTGGGCCAGGGTAAAGAGCAGTCACTATCTGTTGATTGGACTCTGAGGCTGAGGACTGGGGCAAACAGCTGGGGGATGGAACCTGAGCCAGGAGTGGGGGCTGGCCTGAGAGGAGGAATCATTCATATTTCTGTCTATCAGTTTGAACATCATGTTAATAATTCTTTACAAATGGCTTCTAGACAGTCTGTCTGTCATCTGTAGGAAGCCGTTAAACTGAGAGGAACAACACTCCTTTGGTATTTTACATAAAGTATAACATTACTACTATAATATTACAGTATAATACCACCATATAGATACCACTCAAGGTCTGCAACTTCTACTTGACAAAATGAATAAAATTCAAAAATAACAATAGTTGACACTGAATTTCATTATTGATTAGCTGAACTTTGGTATGCATCATGCTGCGGAGTGTTACATCACTTCATTTAGACTAAACAACACGGTTGATGGAAATAGCAGAGCACATTATAACAGTAATCCGCAAGTAGCAAAGCTATTTCAATTAGCTTGTAAGAAGTTTTTCACTGCTAAACTCTACATTGTTTAAATTCCGTAGCACATATAATAACTATTTTCATCTATGTATCTGGAGTGTAAAGGCATCAATTCGCCATCCTGCTTTGGCTTCACGTTAAAAGTCCCAAAAAGAGTTCATTTACTGATTCCACGCTTCAAAACCCAAGAGTCTATCGCAAACCACTGAAGTCGATTCCATGCAATGGAAAATAATTCACCTCAAGCACACACGGCGTGCAAAATGAACTTCGCATTGTGCTGTTTCAGTTAGCAAGACGACCAGTGGATGTTTTTTGCTTTTACTTTGAATTTGCTCAGAATGTATTTAAAATCAGGGTTCAGACTTACTGTTGCGAAACAGGTGTGCAGAACCAGTCTGAGTGTCTCATTTGGTCGACATGAGCCTCTGATAATATTTCTGATGCTGTGGCAGATTATCTGCTAACTGTCAGTAATGGTGCCGTTACAGACCTGTTCTTGAATTAAGCCTAGTCAAAATTTCCGTACTAGTGTAGACTTGCATGCCGCAAGGCAATTTTTTTAAAATGAATATTTCTGGTATTTAATGTATTTTAAAAAGAATCCAATTAATCATTTATTTAAAAAAAAGAAAAAAGATTGACACGTTACTCTATAATCAAAATGAATCGTTAGTTGCCATATCTTCCCGACTGTATGATCTAGAAGGTGCCGTGAATGACATATGAAACAACGTTACCATTTTTGCATTAGCTGTATTTGTCATTCGTTAGTGAACATAAACATTATTCAAATATAGAAGTGTAATCTGAATACATAAATAATGTAATTATTACATTGGCTAGGGTAGGGTCTTCTTATCTGCAAAGTGGCTTTCATTACAGCCGAATTACAGGTACACACTGATTAAACCGGGGAAATCGGGTTTGGCTCCTGTCCTGTTTGGTTGGGATGAAAGCCTGTTCCCACACCAGCTCATGCAAATAAGACTGACGAGCCCTGGTCTAGGGGCATTTTGCCACCTACAGCTGTGCTACCATAAATTAGCGTTAACACTTCACGCAACATATAAAACCAAGCAATCTATCCCGGTGCGTGTGTTTTTTATTTATATTTACATTCCTCAGGTACGGCAATCTGATAATTCATAATTCTGATTTAACAAAATACGTGATAAATGATAATGAGTATGCAAATTTTATAGGCTACAGACAGAGAATCAGTAAAGACTCACTGTGTCATCATGCTATTGTAACCTGTGATGAAGCGTTGTGCACGTGCCTGTCATTAGACTATCCATTCCACTCACCTGCCACTATTGGATGCATCAGCGTTGGACCAGCAGGCGCAATGGCAGTGAAGCCCAGTGTGGCCATGGCCGACGGCAAAAACGCTTGAGAGTGAGGGGGCGCTGCTCGTTGAGGGGTGGAGATGGCTGTTGTGGACCCCAATGACAAAGGGGTAGCAACACCAGTGGTTGACTGAACATATGTAATCCTAAAAGAATCAAACACAAGACGAGCAAATACAAGAAAATGATACGATAACCTAATAAAACAGCAACTGTTATCACATTAGCAATCCATGGCATAATTTCCACTTTCAATACCAAAAAATGTTTTCCTAAAATGTGCATACACCAGTGTTGTCATTCAAGCATTTCATAGGGCAACAAAGTTTAATTTTATTTCATGTTTATGAGAATAGGAGAATTGGAAAGATGTCACTGGATCCCTGAACCCCGACTTCATACATGAGGGTGACGGTCAAAGTCAAAGGCAAAAATAGATGAACATAGTCTCCAGAAATGGGGATAAACAAAGCATATACCAGTTTTAATCTAAATTCATGGCAATATTTATTCAACACTGGATTTAACCAGATCCCGCTGGCAGATCCTCTTGACTCTAATGTCCTGAGAAATAAATATACGGATTTTTCCACTCTGTTTTTTTTGGGTTGCACCAATACATCACACTTCATTTGGTTTATTTGGAGCTCCACCCATGCTTCAGCATCTAATGGACAGCACTTATGCTGCTGCTTATTTAGACAATATAACCTTATATATCCTTGAAACAGGTGGGAAATCCAAACAAGTGTGCAACTTGATGAGCGGATAAACAGTATCTGGGCTTCCAGTTGGGCCATGGGCAGCATTCCCAAATTTCAAAGACAACAGAAATTGGAGCGTGCTCTCGAACCAATATCAAAATGTGGGTCAAGCGGATGTTGGGGCTGACTGGCTATGGTTTTCGGATTGTAGCTAATTATTCGGACATCGCCAGCCTGTTGGCTGATATCACTAAAAAGTGCCAGATCCGGCGTTTTCCTCTTCAGGTAAACGCAATTCTGTGTCGTGGCCTGCTATTGTATTCACCTGACTCCCCTCTCCCTTTTGTTCGGAAGACTGACACATCAGTGGGTTAGGGTTGGGGCATTTTGTTCCTGGTAGTGGGAAGGGAGGATCGCTCAGTGCCGTACATCAGCCAGAAGCTCCTGGCAATGGAGATCAAGTACAGTACAGTGGAGAAGGCTAACCAATGTCCTCACGCAGCAATACTTTCAATTACTGGCACCCATTTGCGCATAGTTCGAGGTGGTCCACAGGGCAGGCAGCAGATGGAGGTGGCAGATTGCCTCTCCAGCCCAGGGCAATCGATTACAGACTACGTGGCACAATTTTTACATGGAGAGATCCGCACTGAAGTGTGCCTCAGACCCAAATCCCCTTTTCTTACCAGCATTCAGAATGCTGCTGCGCACCTGGTTTGTAACTTGCTGACATTTCCTCTAACATTGTCACTCAACTGGCTTCCTGTGCCATCAAGAATCAAATTCAAAACACTTGTCTTTGCATTCCAGCCATAAAAAGGCTTACGTTTGGTTCTTATTTGTGGAGAATTTACCTTGTAGCAGATGGAGTCAAGAGCACTGTCTGAGGAGATGTGCCACCTGAGGCCACGACAGTTGCTGTTGCCATAGAGACCGGGAAGGAGGCAGCAGGATGTACTGTTCGTGCCGGCTGGACATTAGTTTGGACCACGGGCATAGGAGCAATCTGAATGAGCTGCAATAAATAAGTACAACTCACATTAATTACAGTAATAACCCTCATAAACGCTGAATTCGGGTTGTTCTTGTGTTGCCACACCAACCTTACTTCCCGGTTGCACCCCGTTTTGAACAGGAAGAGGCTGGGCCACTAGAGAAATAGGCTGTGGAGGTGTTGATCCTGGTCTTACTGTTGTCATGGGGACCAGCATCTTGTTTTGTAAGACTGGAGACCGTGCTTCATGAGCAGAACGAAGAGACAGACAGAGAGAGAGAGAGAGAGAGAGAGAGATTGGAGAGAAATGAATTTGTACCTAAAAATAAGACTCCTTTTGATCTTTGTTCAGCCTGTTCAGATAAAAGTTATCTTTATTCTGCCTCTTCTTCCTTTTTAACCTTTTGCTTTCGTCAAATCTAAGGGCTAATTTATGCTCAACCTTAAATATGTTTACAGATATGGAGGGAGCGTTCTGCCTGTACTCTGGGATCATTTTGTGTGCATTTGTGCAAGTTTCCTGAAAGCTTACAGATATGGATGAAAGGGAACAGAACCACTGGAAATCCAGAAATTGGGGAGGCGGTGCAGCCAATAATTCAAGAGACACAACAAAGACATTTTTGAATATAACGGAAGGTTATGCGATTTAGTAAGAAATTTTAAATGGCTATATGATGATACAAGACAGCCTACACTTTTGCCGCTTTCTTAACTGGTACATTATTATGACCTCCTCCACCGATGCTGTTTGCCGTTAGAGCTTTTGACTCTGAGCTGCCCTCTAGTGGATGCACTGCTCAACATCCATGCCAATGTAAAGGACACTGTGAAGTATGTGGGCAGTGACAGTTGAATCAGACATAATAATTTGCATACTTAAAGGAAGAATAAATGAGCCTTAAGGCCTAAATATTCCCACACTACAGCCTTGGAGGATTTGTCTCATTCAGTATATTAACTTAGCTGATGTGTTATTTTTGGAATAATAATAGAAAATGTGCAGCGACTATACTAAATGATTCTAAAAACAATAAGGAAAAAAAAAAAGCTGCAACATGCTCGTATGTTAAATATTTTTAAGGAAATCATTTTGCTAAGTTTTACCAGAGAAAAAAAAATTATTTGAAAAATAAGTGATTTTGGAAATAATCCCTCCACCTCACCTCGTCCACCTGGGCTGACCCCTCCCACTGCTGGCACTGAGGCATATCTCATCCCTGGCCCAGCCCCTGCATGCAATCCGTTAGACAATGATAATTGTGCTGGCAGGGCAGTTGGCAGGGCAAGAACACCAGACGAATGGTGGGTCTGCTGCGGAGAGGGGCTGTTTAGGGTGGCCGTGGCTGGTAGAGTTGGAAGGATGTACTGCACCTGAGTGACTTGTTTGCCATTGTTAGGGGGAGTGAGTGAAGCTGCTGGGAGGAACTGAGGCTGAAGCAGAGGCAGGGGCACGGTGCTGTTGTTAGGTGCTCCGTTACTTGTTGTGGGACCTGGCAATGGTTGGGGTGGGGTTATGAGCTGAACAGTGGGTGGGTTTGGGAAAGCTCCACCCAGTACTAAGCCGGTAACTAGACCTCCTTGCCCGACAGGTTTGGGAGAGGAGGCAGAAAAGTACCCACCACCTGCAATGGCCCCACTTCCTGCTGCTCCTCCACCACCAATCAGAAGCTTGGGCTTCCCTTCAGGGGATGGAGCCCCAAGAGGTATGGCCCCATCAGCAGGCTTGCTGGCTATTGCAACGGGGGAACTGGTTACAGGTCTAACCACATTTGTCACTACCGTGGAGGCTGTCCGGACTGTCCCTGGCATCTGTAATTCTCTTGCATCAGATGAGAGAATGCCATTTAGGCTAAAACATTTAGGGACCTGGCCTGCTCCTCCATCTCCCATTCCTCCACCTCCTCCCTTTCCTTCTTTCATTCCTTTGCACAGTTCTCCGGGCTCTGTCTCCTGCTTCGTCTTACTCTCTGCACTCTCTGCCCTGCCTTCCGTCTCTTTGTTTGCCGATTGGCGTCCAGGAGATGACAGCAAGAGGGGACGGACCTGTAAAGGGGGAGTGAAAGAAAACAAAATAACAAAAGGAGTGAGGGGATATTACCAACTTCTCTTTTTTTGCACTATCAATATTCGCTTGCCGTTCCTGTGAATGTGAAATCTTGCGACTTTATGAGCTGATATAAAGCAACCCATCAAACTGCAACCGCAAGCCTCTCAATAGAACAAGTTGTTTATGAAGCTGTGTCATGTAAATAAGCACAGCTATTTAAAGTAAAGCAAAATGCAAATCTAAATCTAAATCTGTAGAAATTTACCTTGCCATCAGTTTCATCCGCAGGGTCATTCTCTTCATCACTATCTGTCACTCTCTCTTTGCACTTTAGGTCTATTGAGCCCTCTGGAAATGAATCACCTGCAAGTGAGACATAAAGAAATATAACGCACTGAAAACTGCATGATGCCCCAAGTTTTAGCTTGCATTGTGATACCTGGAAATAGTATATAGGCATTTGGAAATCTGTGATGGGATGCTTTTCATGGGGCAAAGACAATTTGCTTGCTTAAAAGCAAGAATGACACAAAAGTAACAAATATCGCAATAAAATGAATGAATGCATGAATTGTATTATTATTAACAGCTACAACACTCATGTATGTACTAGTGCTTAAGTATAGAAATGGAGTTTGTATTTGCACCAGAGCATGCATTAAAATCTGTCATCTCTGTAACCAGAGCAGATTTTCCTGTTATAGTCATGTCAGCTGTTTGCCCCTTATAGGCTTGTGATGTAACACTTTTCACAGGTCTCATTGACGTGAATCTGTAATCATTTGCGAAGGTGTTCTCAACTCTCTAATATAAACCGGCACCACCTGGAAGCCCCAGCTACTCTTTTTTGTTCTCCTTTTCTGGTGCTGTGTTAAGACTTGACCCCCGACTTACTGATGTTGCAGAGTTACTAGATTTCAATTTTTTTCCAAGCTCTCTTAGTAGCTTACACTTAATTTTCCTGCATAGTAACCACCAGAATAATGCCAAAAATCTCAACATTGAGCATTACGGTGAAAGCTAAGTTTCCCCCAATCATATGAAGATTTTGACTGCGGTGTGCAGGACCTGACTCACCTTCGCATGTAAGCACGCTGCACAATAGCTTAGTCCTAATATCATATATTCTCAACAGAAACTCTAATGAACATGCAGCATCGGTTTGCCTACTCACACGTACATGGAAATAGGAGTCAGAATTGGGCACAACACTAGCAAGCAATTTCTGACTGCACAGCTGATAATATTATAACACCCTCCTCGACTCTCCTTAAACCAAAATGGTTTTTAGGCTATTATTTTTGGACTATTGCATGGAGGCTCCGTAGCTCCGTGGGTAGAGCACTGGCCTTGTAAACCAGGGGTCGCGAGTTAGTTCCTCGCTGGAGCCTCCAGCCCAGCCACAAGGGAGTGCACAATCTAGTGTATTTCTGCATGCCGGTCCCAAGCCCGGATAAAAATGGAGGGTTGCATCACGAAGGGCATCCGGCGTAAAAACCTTGCCAAATCGGACATGCGGACAAAAATGGATCGCTGTGGCGACCCCGAACGAGAGCAGCTAAAGGACATGATTATGAGTTCTGGACTGTTGCACCGGTTGTCATTCATTTTTTTTCACAAGCAGGAAAATAAAATCAGCATTAAAAGAAAAATATATAAACTACTGCCATGAGGAAAGGTTTCTACAACACACGGACTGGCAATAAGAAACGTCTATGAAAACGACAGATTTAACAATAAAGGTGTCAATCATTTTAAATGCTTGACCATAAAGGTACTGCAGGCGGGCGGCAAGAGGTCGTTTACAAAACATAAATAAAAGGTTTTTAATTTTCAATTACGTTTGAAATGACCATAAAACATTTACGACTAAAGATTTCATTTTAAAAACTTAATCAGAACTAACCAAACAAAGCCATGTGATTTCTATGTGTTACTCGTCATTTATCTGACCTATTTTTGATCAATCCTGCCATTGGCAGGGAATTGTAATTACCTCACTCTGCATGGATTATTAATTTGCGCTGCATTGCTATGAGCCCATGTTCTAAGAATTGGCCTGCTCATGAAATAAAAAAAAATATTCTGGATGTACTAAAGCATTGCTCACCTATGACATCATCATCTCCTTCTTCCTCACAGATGACCATTGGCTCTTCATCACTAGTCACATCCTCGTTAGTCCCACAATGTGAGACAGGAGGAGGGCAAGTCTGAAGTGAACCTACTCCATTCTGATAAGCACAGAGAGAGAGAGAGATAAGGTAGGTATTACTAAGGCAGTATGCTGTTTCAGACTGCAACCATTTAATCACATTTTGCAACCATTTTTGGAGACAGCGTGACTGAATTTTATAACTGTATATAAATGTATATCACATGAAACACCAGGATGGAGTGAGAATTGGTGTGTGTGTGTGTGTGTGCATGTGCGAGACAGAGCAAATAGATTGGAGAGCTAATGGTACGTTGAGACGTTGAGCTCATTCCCACTATCATCTAACGTGAAGCTAGTTATCTAGTGAGATTCTTCAGTAGTTACCTAACATGAACAATCACTAGCTAAATAACAAGTACCATACAAGTAATTTAAATAAACCTTATAAGCAAGAAAATGTATTCATAATGTTTGCTAAGTAAATTTCCTATTAGCTGTCGACATTTATTAAGTTGATGTTTCATTTACAATAAGCCCACTGTAGACAGAGTGCAGATCGACTTGCAGACAACAGTGTTAAATAAATGCTCATTTTATCTCAGCAATCGTTTCTCACTGTTATTATTATTACTAAAATTGTATTTTTTCATACGCAAAGAAATAACAACATGATTAGTTATCATCGCCGCCCATCGACCGCGTAGGTTGTTTATGCAGTCGATGTCCCCATCGAGTTCTCAGGTCACTGTCGGATATGACGTCACACATAGGAGTTAATTAGCCAAGGCAAGTGAAACTGACATTTTCACGCAAATGATAACCAGACGAGAACAGTTCAGCGTGTGATATGTTTGTTACATGGCGTTCTCTGGAGAGGAGGGACTAACAAAAAATTCTGAAAAAGATGGTGGCGGCTAAAGGCTACAATGAGCATGAAAATGTTGTGTTGTGCTGCATCTCCATTTAAGTGGTGCTCAGAAAATGTGTGCTGGTGCTCCTAAAATTTTGAGTAGGGAGCACCAGTGCTACTAGTGGAAAAAGGTAGCCTGGAGCCCTGTGTTCGGAAAGTCATCAAGCATGTTTTTGGTCATACCTTTACTAGATCCTTTTCTCTCTCTCTCCTCTCCGGGCTATGCACTGTACTTTGGGACAAAGCACGAGGGCGTGTCAGCTGGCCTCCCGCTGGACCTCCCCAGGGCTCGGACTCTGGAGACCCCCAGCTAGGCCCTGCTCCCTTATGCTCACCCCGCTGAGAAACAGACTGGGCGTCTAGAATGAGTGCAGGATGATATATAATAAATTATTGCTTAAACACACACACACACACATTTTTTGCCATAGACATGGTCGGTATACCAGTCAAAGAGCTGTGCTGTTCTATTACTAAGTGTTAGTTGTGATCAACTCTGAACAGTTGGAAATTATTTGCGGTAGCACGGCCACGTATTTCCAATTCATGAGACACCATTCTGTACTTGCATTTGATTTTGATGCCATTTCTGTTAACTGAGAAATGAAACTACAAACCTGATAAGATCAGAGCATGTCCTCTAACCTGTACATGTACAACCTAACCTGCTCTCACATGATGCTATTGTTCATTGAACTGGTTTCCTGTTGGTGCTGGGAATTAGGCTTTCTGGCTCTGCGCTGGTTAAAAAATTCTTGTTTAATTGAAAGTGTTTGGCATGTTTTGTTCATCCATCAAGTGAAAGCGACTGCCACATTCACATCGTTTTAACATAGCAGTGTGTAGAAGACAAAACTTTTCCCCAGCCCAGCTAACAGACCTGTGCTTTCAGAAGCACTCCGTTCTCTGGTTTCTTTAGCCCCTGGAGTGCCTCTGCCCTCAGACAAAGACTTCCTCCTGTCCTTATTACACCATTTCCAGTCTGGGTGAGCCCTGAAATGAGCCTCCTTGACCTGAAACACAGACAGTTTGATGGACGTACAGATAAAAAAAAACCTAACAAAAAAAAAAAAAAGAGACCGACAAACCACAAAAGACTGTAATGGTACCTGGAAGGCAAGGTCGTGGTACTTCTGCTTCTCCTTGGCCCCTAGAGCATACCACCACTCACCCAGAATCTTACTGACTGTGCGATTGTCCTGGTTTGGGTGCCTCTGATGTACAAGAGCACGGTGACGCTTGCTGAAGATCATGAATGCGTTCATTGGCCGGCGTATGTGGTCCTTTTCTCTCTGTGGGCATGGGTAGAAAAAAGGCAGAGAGGATTAATGACTTTACAAATCTGTGATTGGCCCAGAGTCATATACGTTTGTAAAGAATCCGTATTAAAAAAGAAAACCAATAAGGGTGGGTTTAATATGTTGTGGTTTTATATTCACTAGTAACAACTAACTGTGAGTAAAAGTAACAGGGCTGCAACAATCCCTCTTTTTCCATTTTTAACTTAAGAGCTTTCTTCATTACTAATCGAATCCGTAGTAACCAAATGATTGTGTCCTTTGTTCATCAACATCACAAGTGTTCATGCCATAAAACACATCGGTGGATCAGATCATAAAACATATAAAATACGATCTGACAGTGATCCAGTATTTCAGACTAGTATCTGGTCATTTTCTGACTGGTACGTCCCTAAAAAGTACACCTGAATGTAAATTTACAATGCAAACCACCTTCTTGTCACTGTCTTTGGGCAGAGCGCTGAGTGATTGGGTCCGTCTCTTCACTGGACCAGTCAATGGGGCAGGTTCATGGGGTCCACCTGAGTAAAAGCTAATTAAACAAATCAAGAAAGGGTTATTTCAGAATTCAGCCTTTGCTGTTATTAAACATTTTGCTAATAGGCGTTATGCTGACTGCACCTTCATTTAAACTAACACAACTTCTCACAGTAGTGAATAAATCAGAATGTTATAGACAAGCCTTGAATGTGAATATGTAGCACACAGATATTTACAGATCATCAGCATCACTCTCTGTCTCACTGTCTCCTCCTCCTCTCTCTGCTGGAGGATCACCTACAGAGGGTGGTGGGCAGGAAGGCGATGCTCTTTCAGCAACTGATTTGTCATCAGTCACGAGAGCTACTCCACATTGTGGCTCTATGAGGTGGCAGAAAACAGTGACTGAAAGCTTTGTCATTTCATTTCTTTACAAAAATGTAAAAGATGTAGTAAGGGATCATATTTCAGTCTGTATGCGGCGTTATTGCACCGTAGAAAATTAAATGCAAAGATCATAATTTAAACATTATTATTCTGAATTTGTCTCACAGCGTCCAAAGTATGAATTTGTGGATTGCAAAATAATAATCTAAACTCTGAAAAGATTTGCCATTGAACATGAAGATTCGCTTTTTAGATTTGCTTTCAAAATCACATTTAGATAACTTGCAGGCAAAAGCAGTCTAACACGGAACCTCTCTCACCCCCACTTACTCACACTGCAGCATATTGACCTTTATCACCGTATAATTGGAATTGTTCAGTGTATCACTCCTTCCTGGTTTGAGACATTGTCTATTGCTCAAAGCACTACATGAATAAAATACATTTATTTAATTAAATTACATTGAATTTAAATTCTGGGCAGAGAATCAGATGAGGAAACATCACCGTACACTGACACTGATGATAAGTAGTGCTGGTTATATGTCCAACATGTGATATATCATCCCTTGTGCATTTTCTTAAACAAATACTACCAGAAGCAATCCACTCCTCCCTTAGCACTGGCAGTGTGCCTACGAAAGTATTTATTATTTAACAATCAGTTTTGATCTTGATCCTTGGAAGCGGTCAACCTATAACCAAATATCTCATGACCCTAAAAAAGGTTGAAGCTAAGCGGTTAGGTTCATGCTTGCGTAAGAATTACATCTCTCAAGATTTACACCTCATTACAGTATGGAGATAGTACCAGTTAAAGTAGTAAATGACCTACTTCTGGCCTCTGATCAGGGTTGTGCCTACTTGTTTGGTTGCTGGATCTCAGTACAGCTTTTCATATCATAGATCACAATATCTTCAGAGAATGGCTCGGGTCTCATTTGACTCATCATTACCAGTTTGTAAATGTAAACGGTGATGTCTCTTTGTGCATAAAAGTGAAGTTCGATGTTTGAAGGCTCTGTTCTAGCTTCACTGTTCTTGCTCTGGGAACAGTTATTCATATAAAATGTCATTGTCTTCCACTGCTATGCCAACGACATAGCTATATGTTTTAGCAGACAGACCCCAGGTTAATAAAGCTAAGGAATGTTGAAAGCTCTTTGATATAGTAACCCTGGATGGCCTTTCAGTTACACCATGTGTAAAAACACCATAGAAAAAGACCTTGGTGTAGCTGGGTGCTTCTTGACCGGAAAACTTTTTCATAATTCTTAGAACTTAGGAAATTCTTAGGAAGTAGCCCCCTTTTTGTGTGTTCGCACTGCAGGAACTGAGGATGATCATAATGCCTACTTCAGGGTATGTACTCGCCGAGCACAATAGGAACCGTAAGTATGATGCCAATGCAGCACTGGCGACCGTCATTTTTAAAAATCTGTGCCAAACATTAGCCATGTAAACAACAGCTCTTAATGTTAGCATTAGAAAATGAAAAAAGATGGACATATGGACCTACAGTGAAGTCCATGCTTTACTGAGCCTATATGCAACAGAGGAAATACAACACACCAACAACATAGCATCGGGGAGAGTGCTTTAGTGTGCGAGAGGCCAAAGTGTGCAAGAGGCTGAAGAGCATGTCGGCTTGTGAGACTTCTGCAGTTTCCCTGAGTCGGTATTCAGGCCAAACTGTTTTCTTTTCAACTCATTTCATTCACAACTAATTGACATTTCTGGTAATTTATCTCCAGATTTTGCCATTTTCAGATGCTGTTATAATGCTTAATAATATTTTTATTGGAGGAGACATTAGATCAAAATAACATTCAGTTCTGCCACTGAGAAACAGCTTTTCTTTTTCTGTTTTTCCCCCCCACATATTTTCACTTTCAGCACTCTGTAAGCATGACCTTTTATGGAGTTTTGTGGGTGTCACTAAATGCGAATGAGCTGTAGCATGAACCTGATTTACATTTTAGGGGTGGCTGGCATTCATCAACATATGCACATGAAGAAGAAGAAGAAATTCAGCGTTACAGAAATGTTTTTAATCTGGCAGAATGTTTTTTGTTCTCCTGGCCTGTGAAAACCTTCATGCACACTTTACTAAATGATTGATAAATGTGTCCCAATAGCCTTTAGTGAAGAAGACTCCTGTTTACATTTTGGGCAAATATGAATATATCTCTAAATTATATCATATATATCTAATAGGGCGGCACGGTGGTGCGGTGGTCAGCACTGTCGCCTCACAGCAAGAAGGTCCTGGGTTCGATCCCCGGGTCACCCAG
>JAQQZR010000021.1:11254295-11286648 GCA_030068235.1 Notoglanidium macrostoma | reverse complement strand
CTGGGATTGGCTCCAGCTTCCCCGCCACCCAGACGGATAAAGCGCTATAGATAATGGATGGATGGATGGATGGATATATATAATAATCACAATTAGATGAAATTTCGTGGAGAGGGAGCAAGAAGCATGCTGAACATGCTGACTGGACTCACATGCTTTTTGTTGTTATGGTAACACTGGATTACATATAGCATGCTTATAAATGAAGAATGTCTACAAAGAGACCAATTTAGGATTCATATAAACAGTTCATTTGGAATCTGCAAACAGAATGAATTCACCACTGAAATGTTAGCCAGTGTGTGGTGCTGGTTATAGTGGTGGAGTTCTGTGGTGTTCCCCTGTTCAGTGAGATGGTAGAAAGAGAGGACAAAGTGTGCAGAGAATTATATCACTGAAACACATGCCCTCTAGTGTCTCATTATATCATTGCAATATCTATTGAAAGTTGCCTGAGAAGAAGAAGCTTTTATTTGTCACGTATATATATTATAGTACAGTGAAATGTTTTTCTGGGCCTCTCCCAGTCTGTCGGTGTTAGAGTCTGATACAGTGCCCCCGGAGCAGAAAGGGTTAATTAAAGAGCTTTCTCAAAGGCTTAACAGTGGCTGCTTGGTAGTGCTAGGGCTTCAACCCCTGACCTTCTGATCAGTAACCCAGAACTGTAAGCGTGGAGCCACCACCATCCTAACAAGCTGCTGCTTCAATCTGCTGAGAAAATACTATTTCCTAGTTACTGCAGAAACTTGTTAATGAGCTAATTAGCTAGCCAAGACCAACACATGCTCCCTACCATGCATACTAGCATTGTAATCTCTAGCCATCCTGCCCAAATGATTCTTTTTAAAATGCTAGCAAGTTCACTTTGTTATCTGTTATAGTAAATGAGGGGACATACGACACCATTTCACGCCATAAACCTTGGTTAGGAATATCTTGCTTTCACTCTTTTATTTCCAGTATCGCTGCCGCCTACTATCCCGCAATATGCTGCAGTGTGTGTGAAGGGAGAAGAGAGGGGTTCTGGGTTTGACTGCTTCTGCCTAAATGATACCAGGATCTTATTTTGAAAGTGAATCTAACACTGTGAATGAATACAGAAAGTGAATGCGTTTTAGAAAGAGATTATACACTTACTTAAATTTAACTTTCAAATGTTCCACCGTACACTCTAAAGCGTGAAATTCAGTGTAAACCGATTTCAGTTCAAAAATTCAAGTGCAGATGGTACGATACAAAAAGTTTCATTCAGGTTTTTACATTTAAATTCAAATTTATACAGTGAATTCCAGTCCTTTAATTTGATTGCTTGAGCGGCGTTCCAAGGGTGCTTATATTTCACATAATAGCACTGGGATGGTTCACCGCGTGTATCACTTTGCATGTGCTGCATATAAAATTGACTTCCTAGTTCAAAATGGTTACTGTGGTAGTGTTAGCAACATCATCAGTGAACATGGCAAATTATACTTTTCAGGGATATAACCTAAGATCTGAAAGCTCATCAAATGAAGAAGGAACGGCAGTGCTACCGGAAGCCCCTTTAACAGGAATGTACAAATCACTATCAGCTAGCTAGCCAGCTGGCCTCTCTAGGATCTGTTTCCATTCACTGAGCAAAATACAGAACATTTGGCCATATTGTGTCTGAAATGTCACTTACTCTATTAATTTCTTGTTTATAGAACTGTGGTATAAAAGCAATATCACACTCGAGGTTGTGGTCTTGTACTGAATTTCAGCATAGCCATGATTAGCTACGAAGCTGATATTCAGTACAACACCACTTCCTCTCATGTGATAATGCATGAATAAGAATATTATGAATCTAGCTCCATATGCAACATTCAGTCTAACATTTATGGCTTACCTTTGCTCTGTGTCTGACCATCTGCGGGATGGTTGGATGAGTTTGATTGGCTGGTCTCCAGAAAAGGAACCAACGAATGCCAGGGAAACACTTGCACTGAGCGAGGCTCCACATTGGTCCAGACTACCAAAGACAGAGAATCAGAAAATACAAATGAAAAACAAAAACAGAGTATATATATATATAGCTATGGAAGAAATTAAGAGACCACAGCAAAATTATTAGTTTCACTGGTTTTACTACTTATAGGTATTTGTTTGAGGAACATGAACATTTTTGTTTTATTCCATAAATTCCACATAACAAATATTGTCACTTGGAGCATTTAATTGCAAAAATTGACAACTGGTTAAAAAAAAAGATGCTGTGTTCAGCATCAGATCTTGAATAATTCTGAGAAATCAAGGTCATTTTCAATTTTAAAGAACACAGTATTAATGTTTGAATTTAGGAAGAGTTCAGAAATCAATATTTGGTGGAATAACTCTGACATTTAATCACAGTGCTCATGCGTCTTGGCAGGCTCTCCACCAGTCTTTCACATTGCTCTTGGGTGACTTTATGCCACTCCTGGTGCAAAAATTCAGTCAGCTCAGCTTTGTTTGATACAGTGTGATCATCCATCTTCCACTTGCTCACATTCCAGAGGTTTTCAGTGGGGTTCATGCCTGGAGATTGGGCGGGCCATGACAGGGTCATGCTCTTGTGGTCCTCCATCCACACCTTGATTGACCTGGCTGTGTGGCATGGAGCATTATCCTGCTGGAAAGCCCAATCCTTTTGACATTGCCATTGGACCTTCGTTGTTGAATGACAATCGAAGGAAGGTCAGAGGAGAGTCGTTTTCACCCTATGCCAGTCTGTTGTTTGTATTTTTGTATTCCAATTAAATTTAAGGTACTACTATCACTGGTTTTGCCATCCAAACTGATCCTATTGCAAGAGGATAGTGATGACCACAGCAGTAGTTTTTATACTTTTCCTTATTATAATAGATGTGGTTCAGATGATCACTTCATTAAGTAAAGTGACGTGTGCTTGTGTGCCACGTTTCTGTCTTGTTTTCTTTCTTTTTTCTTCTTGTTAGATAAGATAGAGACTATGAATCGCAATATATGATCTTAAACTATTTAAAAAAGTACATAGACGTGACGGCTCCCACTTTGGGTGTTGGGAGTCTCCTGTATCTTGGTGGTCGAGGGCAGTTTTTTCCTTTCATTTGGTATAGTGTGTTGGTGTTTTGGGTTTTGTTAGTAAATTTATTCTTTGTCAAAACTTTTGAGCTCATTCCACACAGGTTTTCAGTGGGGTTTGGGTCAGAGGACTGGGATTAATTCTGTGCTCTTTGAACTATGTTTGTGTGGATTTGGAGGGATGCTTTTGATCATTGTTATGCTTGAATATCTAACCATGGCCCAGCTGTAGATTCTTGGCGAGCCTTTTTTTTCCATTTAAATTCCACTGGTACTTTATGGAGCTGGTGATGCCACATATCCCAAAGGCTTGTTTATACTGGACAAATAACATGTGTACATGTAGAAGCAGCAGCAATGCATGCATCATTGTTCACATACTGGCTTGTGTATCTTATGTACATAATATATGAACTATATACTGTCTAGTGAGTTCAAGCACAACAGTGTTAAACACACAGACGGGTTCTGTCCCTTGATAAAAATTTCAGCTGTTGTCATCATCCTCATCATTACCCTAGAGTGAAAGGTTGACATTGATATAGATCATTCAGAATGCTGGTACACATATCAGAAGTTTCAGTAGGTCTGAATTCTGTATGAGAGAATTTTAAAATTCAAACACTAATTGCAGTAGGAAAATTGGTCAGTGTTAGTACCCAATAACAGTCTAGAATAGTGCATAAGTGTGCAATTTGAGACTGACATTAGATTGTTTATGCCGTTGTGCATGCAGTATCACATGGTGCTATACTGACCCCACACTTTATGTTGGTATTACACCACATGAATGTGTCTGTTTAATCTTTGAGGATGTGCTCGTGCGACACTTCAAACTACTGCGGGTCGTGCATGGCAGCCGTCTTGTGCATGTATTCATGCAGTTAAAAACAAATATAAATGAGCCTTATCAAGATTCCCAGGGCCTTTGAAGGAAGGTTATGTTTATGGTTAGATGAAAAAGAAACCACATGCTCCTGTTGAGGATGGCGCCATATGAACTGCCTCAACATACTCTTTCACTCAAATCACCAAGAACAGTCTTGCACTCAAAACTTGAATTTGAATTGAATTAAAAGCACTATACAAGTAAAATTGAATTGAATTGACAAAGAGCCTTCTTCTGGCACTCTTCCCAATCAGTTTGCTGACAAGGAGATGACATCTAAATGTAGCATTGGAGATTTGGTTACTCTGATATGCTACCAACTACTATAAATCTCCAAACAGCAGCCTCTCTAACCATCCTTCTTATGGCCAAAATATATTCTAGGCTTCTCGCAATAAGGACATGGACATGCGTATGGGTGTCTCCAAAGTATACTGTGGATACTAGAGTGTCTCCAAAGTATACTCTGGACTGCATCCAAATTTTGTGTCTCCGAGGACTTGTCTGCATTGACAGCACATGTGAGGTCCACATTAGTAGATGAGAGTAGCCGGTAAGAGTAGATGGTAACTGGGCAGTCAAAGTGTGAAATACAGAAAAATGTTTTTAAAACCTTTTCTTCCTATTACATCATTCTTCTTTTCAGCATCAGCAATCAGCAAAAAATATTAAAGAAACTCTTCTTCTCTCAAGGTCACCGTGTTGCAAACTGGTATGCCAGCTTTTAGCATTCTTTTTTTTTCTTTAGGGGAATGTCTTACTTTCAGACCACACTCTTTGCCGTTCTTGGTAGGTCAGGCAGAGTATTAGAATATGTCATAGTGCTCTACACTCAGAGACGTGTCCACATCAGCAGAAAATCATGTATACTTTTTAGACACCTATGTGCATATCCATGTCCGCAGAAGGTACATCCACAGACGGATACTTTGGCCCTGACAGGTTTATGACAACTCGGGTTGTTTTAAATTTCTTAATTATCAATCATGTAGCTATTTTTTAAACATTTTCTGTTTGATGAAGTTTCATTTCATTTTATCTGTGTATTCTTTTATCTTCGGCCTGTGCACCACCTCGCAGCCCATCCTCAATACTCAGATGAATTTACAAAAGTAAAACATTTTCTAAAATTTTATAAAAATGGCATATTTTTGATGGCTTTTTTCTCTTAAACAATAAAATATTTTACATTTGATTATCATTACCTCATATTTCCTGTGTGAGACTTTTCTGTGAGATTTATTTCACCTGTATTTAGCAGGGGTGACAATAATTGTGGCACTTAATGTGTGTTGATTTTCTGGAAAAGGCCCTAAACACTAAAGCCCTCTGCCACTAATAAGGGTCAGTCAAATCCTTCCCAGTCTGAAACATTGATCTTCAGGCAGTAAATACTTCAGCTCAGACCTATGACTATAGAGCAAGAGTACAAACTCTAGTACTAACTGTCACTTTGTTGTAGGCCTATTTAAAGCTGGTAAAATAATATACTTAGAGTAAGCGTTACTGGACATTGTGGCAGTGTAAGATAATATAGGGACATTATACTGCAGAGCAAAAAGCCACAGAGTAAAATTATCCCTTTTGCCCCATGACTCTTTTGTTCTTTGGTATGTATATTTAAATGTAATGCACATCATGATGCTACAACCCACCTTGGTGATGTAGCCATAGCGCATGCTTCAAAATCCCACCACCAGCTGCACTATACACGTCACCCAAGGCACATTCTTACTGACAGTAGAACTATTTTTATTAGGCCGATAAATTAACATGCATGCATGGCAGATTATCTTTTCAGAATCAGGAACTGACAGGTTTGTGGAAACACTGACTAGACGAACAAAATGAAGAGCAGCACACAGCTGTGATATAACTCTCCTGCTAGCACAGCAGTTAAACATATGGAAAGAAAATAAGATGCTTGCAATTGTTCCATATAACAATATAATCATGCATACATAATATTAAATTATGTTTTCAGTTTTCAGTCAACAATCTTTTTCCCTATAAAAAATAAGATGAGCCAATCAATATGTGAATTTGAAAAACAGGAAATTTGCACTGTCTGATATTAAGCACAGTAATAAAGCACAGCAAATATTCACTAAAATAGCACTCTTGTTCATGCAATATTGCTTATATATAATGTTATTTGTGATAATATCTGGTGGAAAGGCTCATTTTCCTGTCTTTATTATTGCTAGTGGTTCTGGACAATTAATTTCTTTATCACAATATTTTAAAATGCAAGACTTGCAAGGAAATAACCACTTTTGGTCAAGGTGTGTTACATTAAAAACACTATCAGAAGAAAAAAAGGTCTACAACTGCACAGGCATCACCCCCACCCCCCCCAAAGAATTCATATACTTTTCTACAGGCTTACCTGTGCCAGGACGTCCCATTATAATGTCTTTACGAGGGGCAGGATGAGGAGACTCTGCTGGTAGAATGAGAGGCAGTAGGGCAGTGGGACTCGGATGGCAGGCCACAGGTTGTGGTAAAATCCCTCCTTGTACATCTGCATGATCACCTGGCTTTCTGTCTTGCTCTCTCCCTCCAGAGCCTGAGTTTGTGGGAACAGTAGCTATACTTGTAGAAGAAATACAGCTGGGGCTCTGGCTTGAGTAGGTTTGATGACCAGCTGCTGCAGTAGTTAGTGACTGGGCAGAGGTTACCAGCACCAAGGTGGGGGCAGAGTTCCGGAGCAGTACTGTACCATTTGCGGCAGCTCTGTTAATGGGAATAGGAGCTTGGAGACCCACAGCAAGATGAGGTGGCTGACTATGCTCTCTGGAGCCTGTTCTTCTGCTCAAGGGACCATCACTGAATTTAGCCAGTGGCACATCAGGATTGCGGACGATTACAGGTGAATCACGCAGGGGAACAATACGGCGTGAGCTGGGGTCCTGTGGCAGTGGTGAAGGGGGTGTAGGGGAAACCAACATAGGTGGAGGAGTGGATGCAGCAGAAGATGAGGGACGACTAGTTGTGCTCCTTGGTCGGGTAAAAGAAAGAGAAGAGGGTGTGTTTGACTGACTTTGAGGTGATACTGCTCTGAAGGCTGCATGATTGAGACCCAGTGGCAAGTCACTTAGTTGGGGATCAGGCTTAGTATAATCAGGTGCAATTGGAACTGGGGGTGGGAGGACATCCAATTTACGCTTGCTAGGACTCATAGGCACAGTAAAGGTCAGGTTGGTCTGAAAAGTGGGCATAATGCCAGATAGGTGGCGATCCCTCTCTGTACTGGGGGTACCCAGCTTGGTACCACTGAGATGGCGTGGACGGCGAGGGGTGAGAGAAGAAGGTGCCGTGATGGGGCTGAAATTGGCTGGGCGAAAACCAAAGAGTGGAGATGGTGAAGGAGATGGAACAGGGGAGAATGGTGACTGATTGGACACAGGGGAAAATGAGGGAGTGCCTGAGCGTGAGCTGCCCAGAGACACCAGCATGTTTGCGGCCTCGCACTCATCAAAGTCAAAACGTGACAAATCACGTGGCAGTTCTTGCGGCAGAAGAGAAGGCAAAATTAGACGAGGACGCGAGTCTCCTCCACGACTGCTGGCTTCGCTACTGTCATGTGATGTCTCATCCCAGTCAATCTCACTGCTGGTACGACCTCCTAAGCGGAGGTCAGGTGTGAGGGTGCCTGTACTGCCGGCACCACTTCTGTCTCTGCCCAAACCACCTCCTGCCTCCATCTCTTTAGTACGCATCGATAGATGACGGGAGCAGTAGCCACGTCGCTGGGACTCCTTAGAGCAGCCCTCACGGGAGCACAGTCGCCGCCACTGCTTCCCATTAAACTTTTTTCGGATTCCTGTGGGAGTACATACCACATCCCCCTTCTTGTACTTCTGCTGAGCTGCTGTGAGAGGTGTACGGGAACGTGATGAAGAAGATGAGCTAGAGCCTCCCCCTGATGTACCATGGGAGCTGGAGGTGGATGTTTTCTCCATGGAGCTGCGAGAAGAGGAGGGAGGAAGTGGAGGCAATTGTGGGGTAGAAGAGATGACTGCGGCCCCTGCAGCTGCATCCATTCCCAGGAGTACAGGGGAGGGGCCAAGGGATAAGTGGGGTCCTAATGGTGTGCCTATGCCTCTCACCACTGACAGATGAGAGCTGAGGTAGTCAGGCTTAGAGAGAATAGGTCGATGCTGGGAAGGCACACCCGAAGGTTTTGTGCCCATGGCTAAAGTGAGGCTACTCTCCCTGAGTGGAGCCATGCTGAAATGGCTGACCTCCATGTCCTCTTCTGGGGCTGGTGCTTGTAAAGAAATCCTTTCCCGTTCTCGTTCTTTTTCAGATTGCCTTTGCAACTCCCTCTCTTTCTCCAACTGTTTTTGTCGGCTGCAATCCCAAGCTCTGTCTGGAGCCATGCTGAGTACAGATGTGATGGCAGTGCTAATTGAACAAGATGAGGAGAGTGGTAATGAAGAAGTTTCAGGGTGTACCAGTCCTGTAACTAACACTGGCCCTGTTACCCCATGCACCATGTTGAAATGACAAATTTCTGATTCCACTTCCATCTCTTTTTTATCCTCCCACTCCCTCTCTCTTTCCCCAACCCTTCGATCATCCTTCCCTCTGTCAGTTGGTTGAGGCAGCTCCAGGTCCCATGGTGGAACCAGAAGGCGAAGACTCTGCCGTGAGACCCACACTGCTTGAGCAGTTTTTCCCCTCCAATCCTCCTCTGATCCAGTTCTATCCTTTTCATCTGCTGGATCCTTTTGGAGCTGGACACGATAAGGGAAGGAAACAGCAGGGTGAGGATCCACCTGAGTAATCAGGCCTTCTCTGTAACACTGTTGTGCCCCCTCGCTGCCTTCACTGCCACCTCCAAAAGGCACACAGACACGTGTTCCAATGGGCACAGATGCATGCCCTGGAGGGGGTGCATCCAATATCACATCTACTATATCAATGGCTCCTCGGAATGGGTATTTGCATATTGTTTCTTCTCCATGTAACTGCACCTCCACACTTCCATGCTCTCCACTGACTTCTCGTACAACTCCAGCACGAAAAACTCCTGATGACTCTCGTCCTCTATCAGGTGGCCACCTGTCCCCTCTTCTTGTGTTGACTCTGGCCAGGACCCTCTGGTTCTTTAAACCCTTAGCAAGTGTTTGTGACAGCCCAGCTGGTAGGTTTTCCTGTGGAGGCTCAGAACTAACATGAGATTGACCTCCTTGAACACTGGAGTGGGATCCAGATTGCTGTGTCATCACCTCAATGTCAGCTGAGTGCTCACTGGCTGTGTCTGTGGAGGAGCAGCGCTGAGGACTAGATGTGTTTATCTTTTCTCTCTCACTATTCTCATCTCCCACTCTGGTGGACTGTGCTGCCATGCTGTTCTGTATGACCACTGAGGTGCTGGCCACGGGTACCTGGTTGCTCTGACTGACTATATCTGTGTATTCAGCTCCAGTAGAGCTGCCCTGACTACCAGTGGAGCAGTTGTGAGGTGTGCTGCTGTTACTCTGTGGGGGAGTACTGGAATTTCCATCATTACCATGGTTTCCAGCATAGTGCTCAGAGGTATACTTTTTCTTCGGTACACGAGCCTTAAAGGTGGCTGTCTTCCTGCTGGAGGAAGGATTGGGGCTGTTGCTGTCACTCTGTGTCCCACCTGACTTGAAGCTCCGAGAATGCTCCTTTGCCTTCCCATAATCCCCTGATACATCCAGTATTCCTTCTCTTTTTCCCTCTCTCTCTGGGGTCCGGATGGTTCTAACTAGTTCATCCTGTGATGAGTCTGAATTCGAGGATATCAATCGCTTGGGAGAGGAGGGTGAGAGCCTTGGTTTTTCGTCTGTGTCCCTCTTCTCCTCTTCTGGGCTTTCATCAGTAAGCCCTCTTCTTTTACTTCCTTTTGCTCGTGTGGATGGAGGTGACCTTCTGCCTTGTTTTTTAAAGGGCTTCATATTTAAAGGCTTGTACAGAATGTTTAGTCCTTAAGTTTCCTTATATGTTCCAGCCTATCAATATCTTGCACTCTGTTTCCCTCTTTCATTCCGCCCCCTTCTCTTTTCTTATCCCTGCTGCATCCCGTTTTTGGAAATTCAGCCCTGAAGTGGAACACAGAATGCAAAACAAATTACTTTGTAACACTAGCAAAATTGTTTCTGCCTTTTAATTGTCATTTATTTCAATTAATGTGTTTTTGCTTTCATAATGACATATTGTATAATGAAACTTATTGTAATTTAGTAGCCTGCTACATGCCAAAACGAAGCTGAACTGAACAGCAAGAAAAGTGCTTGCCTGGACATGTCACACACTGGTTTTTGTTTCTTGGCTGGAACAGAGGAGGTGGGGGAATTCCTTGTTGACTGGTATTTCAGTCTCTCTCTCTCTCTCTCTCTCTCTCTTTCTCTCTCTCGTTTTTTTGTTGACCCAAGTGACCTTTATACATTTCTTAGTCATTCAACTGACAATCCTAAACTTCCTTTCAGCGAATCAGGCATTTCTCGGATCTCATCGTTATCTCTCTCTCTCTCTCTCTGTCTTTAACATTACTTCTCTTTTTGAGTCTTCCTATACTGCCACACAACATTACATTTGTATGCACAACATTGACTTATGTGTGGAAGCCTTTTTTTTTAATCTTGTGGGACTTTTTATCTAGCTTAAAAGTATCCTGATCTAGGCTACTAACTATTCTGTTTACTCAGTGTCATTCAGTTCAAGGCTAGAGGACCTGTGAATCATGGAAAATGTTGTAGTGTAAAATATGTTGCATTACAAATCAAGTATGACCGTGTAATAAGCAGTGCTCCAAAACAGTGCCATTCTATCAGGAAAACCACAATGTTCACATTTCTTTGCACTATAATACCAGTTTGTAAATAGAAGCTGTGATGTTCTGCATGCTAACACGAATAAAACCCCACCATATAGTAAGCAATTTCAAATAAATGTATGAAAAATGTACACATACAAAACACACATTAATAACATCATACAAATTTTAAGTTAAGCAAGGTTTTATTTCGAGTTGGGTTAAGTAGTGGACAAGTGTGTAGTGCCGAGCTCTTCTCGTTTTGGCCGTAGTGCCCGATTCTGCGCGTACAACCGCCTATCTTACTCACACACACACTCACACACACACACACACACACACACACGCAGTAGTGGAGTGACGCAGGCCTGTCCACAACACAAGGCCGCAGCGCATTTATACGCTCTACAAAGCCTCGAAAAAATGACAAATGCGACATATAACACGTCTCTGTGTACATCCGCGCGTTACACAACACGACTTCTGTATCTATAAGCACTAAAATAAAAAGAAGCCTTTAAATGAAGCCGTATATACTCGCAAGGCTAAAAGCACTCTACGCAGTTATCCTCTCCTATCAACAGATATGTGGTTCCTCTGAGACCGTGAAAAGACGAGGAGAAAAGGGTGGGTTGGTGAATTGTAACACAATTTCTCCGCGTTATGGAAGTGTCCAAGTTTCTTTTATGTATTGCATACTTCATAATGACTACACTGTAGCTACACTGCGCAAGTTTTAGGAGCCAAATACACGGCTACGGGTATCCGGTACAGGTCAAATATATTCAGAGAAAAAGTTTCAGGCTGACTGTGCACGTCTACACGCCTTTCTGCCCGAGTGTGCCTGGTGAACAGGCTAAAAGCCTCGGGCTTCCCTGCCGTCATTTCCGAAAAGGGCACGGTGGTTACAACTGTTTCAGAAAACACCCATCGGGGTAAAACTCCACACAGAGAAAAAAGCCTCCGCAGTGCTGCAGAATAAAGATTTGTAGCAAGCTTTAAACTCACCCTTTCAATATTAACAGTGTCGATCAAATAAATAAAACAAAATGGATAAGAACACAGAATCCTCGCGTTCGCCGACACGCAGGTTGAAACAGTAAAAACGCGTTTCTTCCGCAAAGCCGCTCCAAATGAGGGGAAAAAGTACAGCCGCTTATGGCTCCAGCTACACTACAGACGCAAAATGGTGAATGAAGTCCAAAGCCTTGACAACTCCCTGCTACAGCCAATCAGCGCTCACTGTACGTTACAGTAACCAATAGGAACACGAATAACATTAGTGAAGGTGGAGCCAACTATCAAAGTGCACCGTACTGACAGAGAGTTCAATCCAATCGGGTTCTGGGAAAACAAGAAACAGCTGGTCAAACCTGAACCTGCACCATCCAATGGGGATGTAGGGGATGTCTAGTGGAAGGGAGCAGGAGGGCGAGAGCAAGAGAAACAGCACGATTTGCCGAGCTACGGCGGATGCTGAGAAGACTGCTTAGCTACACATGCACCATGCATAAAGGGGAAATGCCGGAATCCGTACAGCTAAATGTATAACAGAGAAAATATGAAACAGAACACTGAAAACACCTTTTGGGAGAACTAATTCTCAGTGACAAATGTCGGAGAGTCCATGGTTGAATACGAAGTCATTATTTTAGTAAGAATGATGCCATGCTGTGGAATATTTACTTGAAACAAGAGACAATTTCCTGCCTCTGTTTCGCGTGAGGGCATCGAACATGAGCGACTGCAGCCAATAACGGAGCGGTTTCCGGCTTTTAGCTTTTATATATTTTTTTTTACCCTTCAGCCCCTCCTCCGCTTTCCAAACGTAAAGAAAGTAGAGCTAACGTCATCAAATCGACCTGTGATTGGTCGGTGATAGTAAACCTCTAGACCAATGAACAAGCACTACGGCGAGCTCGTTATGCTTGTTGCCGTTACTGAGCCCAAACAGGAAGGGCTGTGAGGAAAGCGTTACAGTAGCTACGCTAACACTAATAGTATATAGAAGCTGGAGACAGTTACTGATTTGGTCCAGAGACTTTGCATGTTCTGGTGAACTGTATGCGCCTCTCATCGCCCACGTCATTTTGGGAGACGAATCAGCTTTATGTGTTACACCACAGTCCCTTATTCATGCGAGAAGCTTGTGAGAAGACTTTCTCTGGACACACACACATACACACAATTTCAGTCCAATTTTCACCAGTCGAAACACACAAACCCACAAATTCAAATACCAGAGTACCCGCAAAGTCAGCAGTGGGTTCAATATACAGCTGTCACCTCAGTGAATGAAACAGAGCACGGGACCCTTACATAGTTCTGTTGAAGACGGAGCATGACCAGCAGACGTTTCTAGTAAATTGTTTTCATGCTGGCATTCACAAGTAGCAAGAATAGTAGCAAGAATAATATTACCTTAGCTTTGTCATGATGAGAGTCCTCTTCATGACTGTTGCTGATGATTTTCAGCACAAAAGAGCACCAGGTTGTAAGATGTGATTATTTTTTCTCTTGTACAACCTCTGCCTGTCTGGCTAATAACCTTCAAAAAAAGAAGAAGCAAACAGTAAAGATTAGTGATTGACCCTTGGCAACACTGTTTGCTGAAGGCTTTTGTAAAACTAACCATAGAAGAACCATAAACTAACATTAGTTAAACATTTTGTCTTTGCAGAGCAGTGTTAAATGTTCATTTAAGTTCATCAATTCTGTGTCTCATTGGTTATTATTATTATTAAGTTTTATTTTATGCAAAAGAACAACAACATGATCTCAGCATTACATATCCAACATGATTATTTATTATCACTGCCCATTGACTGTATTAAGTATTTATAAAGTCAATGTCTCCACCAGGTTGTTTTCACCGAGTTGTCATGTGACTGTCAGATATGACGTCACATCGCCCAGACCAATAGGAGCGAATTCACAAGCAAGCGAAATTGAGATGGTGAATTCTCAACTTCATGCAAATACAAACTACATGAAAACCAGTCAGTTCAGCATGTGATATATTTGGTATGGGGCATTCTCTAGAAAGGCGTGGGTAACAAAAAAGTCTGACCAAAATGGTGGAGGCTAAAGGCTACATGTAGTATGAAAACATTGTGTCGCACTACTTGTTGATTTAAGTGGTGCACCTAAAATTTGTGCTGGTGCTCCTAATATTTTCAGTAAGAAGCACCAGTGCAACTAGTTTGGAAAGATAGTCTGAAGCCTTGGAGTCAGAATGGTATGTGACATCATGTAATCAACATCAGGACCTGTGTTTCACGTATTTGTGTTACAACGTGCATGTGTGATTTTACTTTGAACTTACGGCAATGAAGCAATGTTCTGGGAGAGCTGTTTTGAGTGACATTCATGCTTCAAGAGAGGCATAACATCACTGGAGGACGACAAGAGGTCAGTGCGACCCTCCATAAGCACAAACCTTAACTATGTGCAAGAAACTGTGTGCATTGACAATACTAGGATTTAACCAGTACAACTTAAAGCTTGCTTACAGTGTGTCAGCAGTAGGTGTCAAGTCACTGTTGTGCAATGTCTTGGCAATTCATTTAAGCAAGTGACACATGCAGTGCATATACTATGAAATCTGAAATCAAACAAAACTTTGAATCTGAAAATGCTGTTTGCTTTCTGCAAAGAACAAAATTACAACCATGGTCATGGGGTACACCGTGCTGAATTTAATATTTTCCTACTCTAACATAAACACTACCACCCAGGAGGTGCTATGGTGCTACATTGACACCATAGATGTGCCCCTTGCTTAAATCAATTGGCAAGACACTGAACAAAAGTGACATGATGCCTACAGATAATATACTATGAGCAGGCTTTGATTTGATTTGAAACCCCAGGGCATTTCATGTCCCATGCCAATGACAATAAATATGAGTATTAGAGGAAGAGTAGAATACCACACAGAGGCACACAAAGTGAACAGAATTCTAGTGTTTGGACTAGACAAGAAAGAGATGGTGGCTGAGACAGCAAAAGTTTGGACACATTTTTGGAATGAAACAATTTAGAGAGACTTATACAGATATACTGAGGAGAAAACAAAAGAGATAATAGACATAAAATTAAGGCTAACAACATCTGGAGCTCTGAGTACAGGAACCTTGGGGTACATGGGCCTTGGGATTGGAAGACTGTAGTACTGACTGAGATTGGGAGAATTATATATGGGTGTGATCAACACTGGTAAAAAGAAGCAAATAATTTTCACTTTGAGTTAATTGGATAAGACTAGGACAGACTAACACCCAGTGGAGCAGCAGCAGAACCCAGTGGCCAGTAAGATCTGTAAAAGAATAAATGGTCGATAGAATAATAGCGGGCTTTGCGTACAGAAGAAGTGGACCTTAAGTGGTGGTACCTGGAAAGGCTAATTAATATGCTAATATGGTAATAGTAGTGTGTATAGCGAGTCTGGCTAGCTTACAAGTTATTAAATATATGGAAAAACCTCAAAGCATATTGTTACTAAGCACCCAAAATAACCGATCAAATAAAGATGGCTAAATTGTTGAAGAAAAGTGAGAAAGCAGGAATGACTAAAGTCAAATTGGTGGAGTTTAAATGCGACTGGATGAACAAAAATCTGATTAAACATTGCATTCACTACCAGAGTAAGGCCACCAAGAATCATAGAAAATGATGGCCGAAAGAGGGTACCTTTAATGAAGAAGCATGTAAGCTGGTGAAGAGACTTGGAATGTAGAAAAGAAAAAAGATGTAGGGAGAATAAATAATTATGAAATAAGGTGTTGGAATTGTTTGAGGCATAGGTAAAGCATATAAGAGACAGGAAAGGTAAATATGTAACAGAAGAGAAAGGAAGGAAGAAAGAAGAAAGAGTTAAGGAAGGTAGGGAAAAGCAGGGGAAGACAGGTATTGTAGAAGAAGAAAAGAAAGAATTGTACTCAAACTTAGTAGAACAACCTAGACTGTCACCATACACCCTCCAAAACGTGTGCCTAGTCTCACCCATTAACGTGCCGCTATATATTCTGCCGATGTGTGCCCGGCCCAGATTACAAATGACTACCAATCTTCTGGAGACAGAAAACATGAAAACTGTTCCAGCTGATGTTTTTAGGCAGGCCAAGAGCCTGCATAAAAGGTACAAGACTTACTAGAAGAAGTGGTGGGCCTTAGCACAATGAACTGGACAACCTTTCAGGCACACATGAGCCATCATGTGGGGAGATACAAGAAAAAGAAGAAGATAGAAGAAGAGAACCAAAGACAGCTGACCACACAGCTGCAAAGGGCTCAGCTGAGTGATTTAACAAAAACAAAGCAAGAAGGAAAAAGAGAGTTCAAAGATCCAAACTGCAGTTATTGTACCCACTGACATCTGCTGTGAACTGATTCAAATACAACAA
This sequence comes from Notoglanidium macrostoma, assembly GCA_030068235.1. Classification (NCBI taxonomy): domain Eukaryota; kingdom Metazoa; phylum Chordata; class Actinopteri; order Siluriformes; family Auchenoglanididae; genus Notoglanidium; species Notoglanidium macrostoma. Next base: position 11,270,501 of record JAQQZR010000021.1, on the reverse strand, counting down.
GTACTGCCCCAAGTGGGAATGATGCAGCAGCAAGTACAACCTCAAATGCAACCTGAGATGGGGCTGGCACAACAGCAACTGCAACCAAGTACGGCTACCGCAAGTGGTGCAGTCACCTCAGATGCTGTTACCAGCCCAACCTGTGCCTCCCATAAACATATGTGGGAGAGGGAGGAAGCAGAGAAGTCTTCCAACAGAGAGGAAGAGGAAGAGCCCGGGGAAGAAACAACTGGAACCCGGCAGGAGTTTAGTATAGGAGAAAGGCAAGAGAATAATGGACCCCAAGTGCAGTGCTGGATATGCAGACAACAGGAACACATGGGCTGCAACAGTTTCCCCCAGAATATGGGGGACCCCAGCAGGGGTGGTTCTGAAGATGCCCGGAGAAGCAAGAGGGGGAAGGAACACAAGTGGTAATGAGCACCCGGCAATGTAGACATTGTCCTTCCTAGGAATGGTCGGATATAGTCAACTGTGGATATGTGATTTCACCTTAATTGTAGCCCCACTACAGAAATTGGTCCTGAAAGAAGGGCAAAACAATTTATAATGGAAAATAAATTGGACTGATGAGGCAGAACAGGCATTTGTTAGCCTGAAAACAATTATGAGCATGAGTTCTACTCTAGCAAATCCATATTATTCAAAGCTGTTTAAACTGTTTGTGGCAGATAAAAAGGGCATGTTAATGATGTATTCACTCTAGACAAGGGGTGGGGGCCAACAATCCATTACATGTTTTAAGTGATGTCACTGTGCTACCAGAGCCTTGCTGCCACTGCCAATACCTGCGAAAATACCTCCGCAATTACTATGGGCCACAAAGTAGAATTGTACACACGACGCACCTTGCATGCACTGATTACAGGAACTAATTTTGTTTTGACAAATGATGTAATTTTGGCCTTCACCAGAGCTCACTATTCACTCACTATAATGCAGCAAAACGTAAGGTGATTCCAGAAGATGGCACTATCCATGACTGTGTCAATTACAAGCCCTGGCAAAAAACATGGAATCACTATTCTTGGGGAAGACCCTAGGGCTTGATCTGTGCAGTTAAAGTCTCCCCCTACAAATAAATACTCTTCACTATTACAATTAAATAACAGAGCAAACAGAATATCTAAGAAGAATAAACTTTCCTCTGTGTGTGTTTGTGCATATACACAGATAAAAACAAAAACATGGTTTTCAAAAACAGCTCTGACTTTTAGTATTCTGCCTTTTAAAATCTCCACAAAATCTTGAGATACTGGAATGAAGCTCTTAGAGAAAAGAACTGCAACACCTCCACTAACATTATTAATACTAACTATTATAATACTATTATTAATACTAACACTATTATGACTTAAAAAGAGGGGTCTACTCCACTTACAGCCCACTCCACCTCAATTCTCTCATCACTGTGCATCTCTTGCAAGAAAAAAAACATTGAGGTGTTTTTGTCTTGATAATTCATATAATTCAGCATATAATTGGTTCATTGCTCCATTTAAGTTAAGGGAGGAAATGCGAAATTCACCCAAGGAATAAAACAAAGGAAGAAAAGCACATAGTCCCTAAGACCATAATAGAATCACCAAAAAGGGGGAGATTAAGCAGCTTCATCTACATCATATACGCACAATTTTCTTTTAACTGACATTACTATTTTCTTTAAATACACTTACAATTTCTCTTGTGAAGGAAAGACCTTCACTCATAAAACATTATGCTTTTTTTTTTTCCAAGAAGTGTGTTCTACATATATTCTTCTACATATTTTGTCTTCTACAAATATTCTTTGATACGTACTCCTCATACATTCTTAGTGGTTTTCAGAAAAAGTTTAATGTCCTCAATCTCATAACTCTGGCTAGATAATAATTTTGGGATGTTAGCATTAAGTCAGAAAAGTCATCATTGCTATGTCTTGACACCCACAGCTTTCAGATCTGTTCTATCTGCTGAGGCTGGCTGGGCTTCCTGAGGGCTGGTCACTATCAAATCAAATCACTCCCACTATTATCACGAGGACAGTTTTTCCCACCAGCCTGTACTTTTTCAGCTGAGTTTACACCAACAGAAACTGCACTATTGTGTCCATCAGAGGTATTGGCAGGTGGTCCATTATTGTCTACTGTACCATTTGTGTCCAGGCAGGTCCCGTTTTGCTGCATGCTAGGCATTTCTTTGTGTCAGTGTTTGCAAAAACCATATAATTGAATCAATCAACTTAAAGGCTAAAGGATAAGTCTAAATCCAAATTGTAACTTTGCAATATCATATATATATAGACCTAAAAGGGACGACATTTTTTAAAAGAGGTGACTTACTCCCAAATGGGATTTTCTTGATTGGAGAGATTGCTTTTCCATATCATGACAAAACTCCAGCCAATTGTTTGTTTTTAAAGAAAGGTGGCACAATTGATATTTGAGTCACCGCAGACACCATTTTAATTGCATTACATTGTGTGAGAATGTAAAAAATGCCTACACTTGCAGCCATCGCACTCACCACCCAACCTGGCTGGCATCAGAAGGCTTTTTAATAAGTACTCCACCAAAAACAAAAACTTTAAACAGGAAAGAGACAAAACAAAAAGAAATGCAAATGATAGAAAATGTAAACACAGGCACAGCGGCCTCAGCTCACGCATGCTCACCACGCTCTGCACATTCACTCCCAACATGCACTCATATAGAGAGAGAAAGAGAGAGATGCACAGAGACAACAACAGAGAGAGAGAGAAAGTTACCTACCTACCTACATTGTCGTAACTCTGTATGTGATCCATATGATCCACACCCCCATGTTGCCATTGTAGTTAAGGATGGACAGTAATGACTTCATCTGGCCTGAATTTAGACACAGGCTTCAGAACATCCTTGGTACCACCACAGATGGATATAAAACAGACATCTGTTGTTTTTCTTCATCTATAAAATGTCATCCCTTCAGTTGACTGCTTCAGGCTCTCTCCACGCATCAGTCTGCCCTCCATAATCATCTTTGAGGAAGAATTTTCAATCAAGTCTTATGGTTCCACAGTGATATGTATTGGCGTTCACAAAGTTCCTTACTAATGAAATAGAAGGAAAAAATTGTGGTGGTGTTTGTATAGGTAATCTCTCATAAGATCTATTACTACCCTGTATCCCAAACCAAGATTGTCTGCCTCACACCCTTCTGTCTCTGTATATACATGAAATGCCAACCAGTATCATGTTAGGGAGTCACAGAGACCCGAGATTTTAATCCCCCTTCTAAAGGATTGTTTAGAGGTATACTGTTTCCACAGTAACCTGCCATCAAATTTAACCATAGCTTCATCTATAGAGAGATTTTTCCATGGCTGTAGAAATATTGGGAAGTTCTCCTGAAGGACACATATTAACAGTATGACTTTAGAACCTTGTCACCAGAGTGTGCTGTCCCTCGGTTTGAACAGTGTAGATATGCAGAGCAGCTCATACATATTATGTGGCATGATGTCTGATACATAGGAGACTCTTAAGGTGGTATCAGATGACTAGTAGTCTAGATACAAGGGTAAATGGTGGATACTCATCTCCTCCACAAATGTGCTGCATCAGGATGCATCTGAAGAGGCATAGAGATTGGTGTTTTTCACTTTTGCAACAAAAAAAAGCAAACCCTATCATCTGCAGAAAAATGTCTAACACTCCTGCTAAAGTGATCCGTAGACCTGACTGACTAGAGTATGGGAGTAAGTGTAAGATCAAAGGCGTAACTGATCCGCCCTCTACTGTGCTGAGAATCTGTCCTTCCATTGCTCTCTCTCTCTCTCATTCTTCCTCTGCTGCTTTCATGTCTTCATCCTCTCTCTGACTTCCACCATCTTCACTCATCAGGCCTCTCATTGTTCCAATCTTCCTCTATGTCCTCTACAGTTTTTCCTCATCCTCCCTGCTGCCACAGCACTCTCTCTGTCCACTACTCTTATTTTTATGTACAGATTCATTTTAGGGAATGGTTTAACCAACAAGATGAATCAAAATATAAGTATTTGTTTCCTGACCCTCTCTCTCACACTCTCAGTCTGATGGTGTGACTGGGGTTGATAGCTGAGCAGTCAGTGCCAGAGCAATTACAACAGAGGAACCTGTGGCAAAAGTGTTTATATTTACATCATTTGGCAGACACCCTTATCCAGAGCAACTTACATAGGTCTCATTTATACCACTGAGCAGTTAAGACATGCTCAAGAGCCCATCAGCAATAGCTTGACAGGGCTAGGATTTGAACTCATAACCTTCCAATCACTAGTCCCACATCTTAATCACTGAGCTACCACCGCACCCGCAAACCTGCTGAAGCTGGAAACTGTGAAAGCTGTGAAACTGGTACCACTGAATTTACTGTACAAACTGAGCTGAGTTCACATGAGAGTAACGTAGAGCAAGAATTGTATGGTACTGTAATTATTACAGAGGACAGTACTAATGACGATATCAATTCCCTTTTAGGAGGGAACACAGATTATCTAATGTAAAGAGACCAGATCGTTTTTAAACCAGATTCATTTTACAACTGTAAAGAGAAAATGCTGAAAAAGATGCAGTAATCAAACAAGCAAAAAATAGCAGAGAATGAGCATGTGGAAATTGAATGTGATGATGTAGAAAGTGAGTTTCTCTGAACCCAGCATCTCTGAAACAATTAGTCAGAAAAGAGTGGATATATTGTTTGTACAGGAAACTCACAGCAATAATACAGACAATAGCTTGGTGTCATATATAGTAAGTTTGAGCTTTATCACACCAAGGAGTGCATACTGGCACTTTAACACAGCTTTATTAAATGACCAAGATTTTAGAGACATTTTTATTTACTTGTTTTTTAATATCTTTAGAAAAGATATTAGTTATTTTATGTCTTTATAACAAATGACTTACAACAGTGGTGGGACCTGGGAAAAATACAAATTAAACAGTTGTGTCAACAGTGCATTGTCAATGTTACAAGGGAACTGGCTCAGTGAGTGGAAAAAATTGAAAACAATATCATGGAACTCCAATCTGCGTAACAGTTAACAAACAACCAAATCCATATTCAGACCCTGGCAACCAAGAAGAAAAAGCTACAAGGGGCATTAATAAGATCACACATCCAGAATGCGGATCAAATGGATGCACCTTTTACGGCTTGGGACAAAAAGTGGACAGAAATGTTTCATTTACAACTTGAACTTGCTCTGAAAATGGAGAGCTTTTATCTGAGCCAGGTAAAATATGTGAAAGAGCAGTAAATTTTTTTGAAAACTCTGTACTTGCAAATACAAAGAGGATCAAGCAACAGAGCAAATCTTCCTAGGAGAATTGCCCAAAATATCACAGGACTCAGATGCAGCACTCAGTAACTTTAGAGGAGCTGCAGAAAGTTCTACAGAGTATGGATTGTAGGAAAGTTTCTAGAATAGATGGACTTCCGGGAGAATTTTAAAAATCTTTTTGGGATGTCATGGGGAGGACTTGCTGGAAGTTCTGAACAACAGTTTATCTGGAGTATTGCTACTCTTAGCTGCAGGAGGGCAGTCCTCACACTGCTGCCAAAAAAAGATGATCTCATAGACATAAAAACCTGGAGAATTTTGTCCCTGCTAAGTCAAGTTAGAAAATGCTCTCCAAAGTTTTAGCTACAAGGCTGGGAAGCATTTTGGAAGAAGTTACTCATACTGAGCAAAACTATTGCTTACCTGGGAGGTCTATATTTGATAACATATCTCTGGTTTGAGACATTTTTGACTTCTCCAAATTATCTGGGCTGACTATAGATCTATTCTACATACATCAAGAGAAAGCCTTAGATTGAATAGAATATGACTACTATATGTAGAAACCTAGAAGCTTTTGGTTTTAGCACTTTCACTTCCACTTAATGTTAAAACAGCTTCCTCATGGAGTCAAACACTGGTCTTCCACATGACAGGTCCGGATATTGTCCACTATACCAATGGAGGAGAATGTACAGGAAATTTTAAAGAGAATGGGTGCTTTGGCAAGATCAGAAATAAATGAGCCAAAGAGCTCCTTTTTCCACAGCTGAGAAGTTAAAGCTTAAGACTTGACCTCTAATGGTTTCAAGGGTTTTTCCTATGCAGGTTCAAACCCTGTTCAAAGCATGAAAGGTGTCAAGTTTCTTTTATTTAGTATGACTATTTTAAGCAAGTGGCACATGCAGAGCAAATAATTTGTAAATCTTTGAATCAGGGCACTTTGTCTGCTCTCTTTTAGACACTGTACCCAGTACTGAAGTATTCCTCATACTTCCAACCAGGAGAGCTGTTAATTAGCAGATTAGTTGTGTTGGGAGAAGAGAAAATGCAAAAATGTGCAGAATAGGTGACAATGAGACTGTGGCTTAAGGCAGTGAGGTTGCCCTCGGTTGAGCGAGGAAGCCCCTTGGTTTTCACGCAGTCACTCCTAATGGAAAAATAGCCTCTCTTTTGGGAATTGAACCACAGTCTTCCACCCAGAAGCCAGAAATAGTTAAGCTTAACTTTCTAAACATTTCCCATTCAATCATGGTGCTTAACAGCATGGATGGCATATATGATGTATCATATTTTTGTCCACTGGCAGAAATTTAGATCAAACACAAAATTTAATCATACTGAATGTACAGCTACCACCTTTCACCTGAAGCTAGGACTGTAAAAGATCTTTTACATCTAAAGTGCTTATTGTTAATGAAATTATTTCTGATCAGCAGTTTAATGTACTGTGTTTAAGAGAAACATGGATCAAACTAAATGAGTACGTAGTATTAAATGAAGCTCGTCCTCCCGGCTATAGTTCTACACCAGCCTTGTCTAACTGGCAGAGGAGGAGGCGTTGCAGCTGTTTATAATCATAAACTAGGCATCACACAAAAACCTGGACATAAAGTCAACACATCATCACTTTCCTCGATACTAACACAACATATGTAGCCACAAAAAATAAGTCTGTCCAGTCGTTTCTGCTAATTATTATTTACAGACCCCCAGGGCCATATTCTGAATTCCTTTAGTGAATCTGCAGATTTCATCTCATACCTGGTTGTTTCTTTAGAAAAAGCACTAATTGTTGGAGACTTTAACATTCATTTTGATGACCCAGAAGATCTTCTAAGAACTTGATTCAATAGGGGTTAATCAGAACATTATAGGATCCACTTGTAATGGTCTAGTACTTGCATTCAGATTAACTATAGAAAAGATAGTTACATTCTAAAGTGTGACGCAATCTCAGGTCATTGCCTCATTTCATTTAAAAAGTGTTTTAGTAATGATATATGCACCTTGCTATGCTATGTCCGTGTCAAATGGATTATCACATCATAATCTCACATCAATAATCTCTCAGAGTTTGATTGGATCCCCATCAGACCCCACAGTGTCATTTTGATATACGATAGATAATGTAGGCCCACTTAAAAGAAAAACAATTAGAGAGAAAATACATGAACCCTGGGATAACGATCACACACACACTGTAATGTTGTCGGGGTTGTTTGGAACGCAAGCGCAAGCGAAGAGAAGACGGAATTGTGAAACTCATTGTTGAGTTTATTTACACAATATATACACTATTTACACACACGGAGCAGAAGTACAAAAACGGCATGCAGAGAGAGTAATCCAAAGACAGAAACAGGGTCAAGCGATCAACAAACAGAGTCCAATGGGGTAATCCAGAAGGGAAGTCAAAACACGGGTAATGAAACACACACCTTAAAACAGACCACACAAAAATTTTATCAAAAATGGTTTCAAAGTAACTAGCTACTATTCCAAACAGTAAGGAAGGAGAGCCTCCTGAGCTATAGGAATCTCTTAGTGCTGCTCGATCAGCTCCGATAGAAAATAACAAAAATGATCCTAGATTCTTATTTAAAACTGTTGCAAAATGATCTACAAAGAAGACCACCACAGAGACATGCACACCATCAGTATGTAAAAACAAAAACTTTATGATTTTTTTTTTTTAATGACAAAATTTTTAATGCCAGGCCAAAATTCAAACTATTAATTAAAAGCCAGACTATTTGATAACTAATCATACAGATAACAATATAACCATATTAGGCAGTGTTAATTTTGTAAACAAGAATTTTGACAATAAATATTTGTTGACCTTTTATTTTATCACTAAATCATAACAATGCAAACGAAAAAATATTTTATCATGAAAATTACTGTAAAATCTCTGTTCATGATTTGGCATTATGCCATTATGCATTCACTGCTACGGGCTTCGAACTAAACCTCCTAGAATTCTGTTTTATGTTACAGCTACAGTATAGATGGACACCCGTTTCCACTAACCATTTGCCAAGTATTGCTCTGTGCACTCATTGCCAGATCGTATCAAACCGTTCTTTATGTGCTCACTTTCCTGGTTATGACTTTGTTTTGCTACTTTGACACTGATTTCTGCCTTTGCCTTTTCTTTCAATCATTGCCTGGTTTTTGACATTGCCTTTGGATCACAATTTGGATTTTGTTTGTCTGACTGCAAATAAAACTTCTGTTGCTTTTGACTTGACATTGAATAAATCTTGACTAAAACAAAATAAAAAGACACTGAAATCTACTTCAGTGAATTAACACTGATATCAGATCAGAGAAGTAATTTCACTCATGTCTTCATCGAAATCATCAATTTGTGCACTAGATCTATACACATTTACTCAAACAGATACTACAAAGCAATCTAACTCCTTCCTCAAAAAAGCATGATACTGTAACTGTGTATCATTATCATAGCATATACAGGGAATATGGCAGTGGGTCTAGAACAAAGTGTGTAACACCAAGTCATTACTAATATTTACAAAGTGATAACAGTCAAATGCGATTTGAGGCATGAAAGAGCCGTAATTCCAATTACCAGCCCCTCAGATGTGTCTCCAGCTGCTCGGCCTCCTGGGACATCTTAGCAGGCATCTCCGATGTCAGAAGAGTTACCTGGTCTGGAATAATAATAATAATTAAATAATTCATTAAATAAGTTAATTGTTCCATGAAATAAAATGTATCTACTACTAAACAAATTAATGCAACACCACTTTTCAAATAATTTACTATTTAATAATATAAATGCTAATTGTTCATTACTCACTTGATTTCTTGTTCCATTTCAGACTCTTTGATCTTCAGCAGAATGTCTTCAGTCATTTGAGTTGCCTTAAATATATATATATTAAAAATCTATAAAAATGGATTGAATTATTATTAGTGAAATAGTGATTGCTTTCCTCAAGTAGAATAAAAAAAGGTAAAAAATTTTACTCACTAATAAAAATACTAGCAAAAACCATGAAGCTCTTCATTTTTCAGGATTTCTGCAAAACAAAATCAAAATAAAAAATTTTAAAGACAGTGTAAAGCAAATTCAGAGATTTGTTTCTAAATACTTTATAAAAGTTAGAAAATAGTTGCTGAAAGACAGTAAACTGTATATTACTTAATTGTGGAGTTAAACCGTTTTTCATCATTTTTGTATTCTGCATTTTTTGGGTGGGTCTAGACATGGTGGCTCAATGATGCACTGGAGCCACCTAATTAGCATAACCCATCCCTTAACTTTACAGCTTATAAACAATGGAGCGCATTAGTATCGGTAGTTCTCCCACTGGTTTGTGAATTGTTATATGTACATCAGTACAGATTGCCAGCTAGTCATGCCCTCCTCCCACAAATGTGTCTTCCCTGGATGCCAGAGTTTGCAGAACAGCTCGGTCACTTTATTTAAATTTCTGGATGTCTGCTGTGCAAGTTGCATTGTGGGCTTAATATTATAATTATAGTACTTACTCCACAGTGAATCTGCTACATTTTTAGTAGTTGCAACCCTCTAACGGGATTTTGCATGGTGTAGCCTAGCATCATTTTCACTCCCTGAGCAGAATCTATAAGAAAATACATTGCTAATCCATGTGTAATCTTGTATGCACATCTATAACAAGATATCATATGTAGGTTGTATGATAAATTTTTCGTTTATGGGTAATGGCAGACATAGACTGAAGGACACCCTGCATTCGTGGGAGGGTGTAAAATTAATATTAGCACCAAGGGTTGGGTGATATGACCTAAAAATTATATCAAAAATATTTTCATGATAACAATATTTTTCACAATATATTATGCTATTAAAATAATGTTCAGAAACAAAAGAACATGACAGTCCATGCAGACATGCAGATGCACTGTTGTGCACACCTGCAGCTCATCACACACCTGTCATAAACCCGTGCTACCCCAACACAGAACACTTGTTTAAGAGCTCCAGCGCTGCGCTCGTGTGCTGTATTTCTGCTCTTTGCTGCAGAACTCAGCTCAATGTAATTTGCTTTGCTTTTGTTCCTGGTGTTTCGCCCTTGTTTTCTGTATGTTTTTTCTGCTACTTCATGGCTGCGTTAATAAAGCCATGTTTTTTCCAACCGTGACCCGAACTAGTTCTATCTAGGTTTTAAGCTAGTTCTACATATCATACTACATTATACAGACTCTTCATTGATGTATTTACGGGGGTAAAAACACTGCAGCTACCTGTTCATTTCTGGAGGAAATTTCATATTTCTGCTGAAACACGTACGTAGAATCAGTTAGCTGATGATATGAATGGTCATATTCTGATACAATAATTTATTGATATATTGCCCAGCCATACTAGCACATGCTACCCATCAAATGAGGGTGATTTTTTTTTTATCAATTCAATTCAATTTTATTTGTATAGCACTTTTAACAAAAGACATTGTCACAAAGCAGTTTCACAGAAGTATATAAATTCTGAATATAGACTTATGAATCTATACATTTATCTATATATATACCTATCCCTAATGAGCAGCCTGTGGTGAAAGGAAGAAACCTTGAGAGGAACCAAACTTAAAAGGGATCCCATACTCCTTTGGGTCACACTGTATAGTGCAATTACAACTAACACACTTTAATACTAGGGTCAAGTTTAGCGTGCAAGACTGTTCGTGGTGATTCGAGTCCCTATGCCATTGTAGCAGAACCGCTCATGTCAACAGCAGTCCAATGGCATCATCACAGTTCTAGATGTATGTTGAGGCAGTTTATATGGTGCCATATTTAACAGGAGCAAGTGGTTTCCAAGTGATGACTCCAACCAGGAGTAGGACACCGGGATGGGTCAGGCAGGTCTGGAAAGCAGAAGGGGTCAGGATCACTGGATTCTCAGGAGTAGCATGTACAGCTCGACAGACAGGCAGAAAGGCAGAGAGGGAGAGAGAAGAGAAAAAGCAGATTGTTAGGTATGGTCATGGTCAGCTAACAGTAAGGAACAGAATATATTGTGTCCCATAACAAACACGAAAATACAATGAAGACAGCGCCATACACAGTGACAAATACATAAATTCTAATACCCATATTTCAGAGGTCCCTACACTCTCCCCCCACCAAACAAACAGCATGCCCCCATGCTGGGTCACATACATTATATGGTGAACAGTAAAGAATAGGTAAGAAAACAAACAAATGAAACAAAATCCCAAAATAACCAGTGCTCAAGAACCAGCTATGGGTGTAATGGCAGGTCAAGTGTATGGCATAAGGAATGGCCTAAGTGCACATGTACTGCAAAGAGCCTGCGGAGAACACCACCAGGCATGAGAAGCTCTCACTGATGGTAGATGAGATGCTACTAGAGTGTGTCTGCTCTGCACTCCCAGCTTGCCATAAGCCAAGCGATCAGTAGGCTTCTTATCCCTATATGACCTATACACTACAAGGGGCACTGAGTCTGAGGGAGTGGCAGGTTCCGTTACAGAGGGAACATCAGGACGGCTACCATCCTGGCCTGCAGTGGCTAAATCCTCTACTACCTCAAGGGACCTATGTGGAGAGACAGGGAGGGCAGTGTTGGATGTAGCTGGCACTACATTACTAGGTGTGAGCACTAGCCTAGGGCTTCTACCTGTGGTGGCGACACATGGCGCAGTAGAATCTGGTACCGGCTGGGCATTACGTGTGCTAGCAGTCAGAGGAGCATGTTGCACTGCATCCTCAGCATAACAGACATATTCCAAATCAGAATCAGAAGTGCTAAGCAGTGCATGAACCACTGGAGGCAACTCTTCAGAGGCACATGCCCTATTATTCTCCTTAGCCCTTCTACGCCTCACAACTCTTGGGTCCAGAGCTGGGGACGCTTCAACTGCAGGATCTAGTCTTACTTCCTGTCCCAAAGGCAAGATATGGTTATGGTGCATCACTTTGACCGGTCCATTACCATCAGCAGGGTTCAAGAGGCATACAGGAAGATCGGAAAGCTGACTGTCCACTATGTAAGGACAAGTGCTCCACCTATCCGCTAGCTTCTGCTTCCCTTTCAAACCAAGGTTCTGAATCAACACCCGATCCCCGGGAATGAGGCTGTGATACTGGACCGTCTGATCATAGTGCACCTTGTTACTCTGGTTCATCTTGTCAGCAGATGCCCGAGCTAACTGTTAAGCAGCTTGTAGCTGTTGCTTCATCTCTGCCACATATTTCAGGTGTGAGGAGGATGACATATTATTCATTGACACATCAAAACAAACATCCACAGGAAGCCTGAACCTCTCAGGCTGGGGATCACCCTGAGGATGGTATGGGGACGTACGTGACTTCACCCCCAACATGGTCAGCATCTCTGTCACCAACTGACTTTCAAAGTCCCTACCCTGGTCGGAGTGGATATGGGTGGGCAAGCCAAAATGAATAAAATACTTCTCCCACAGGGTCCTCGCCAATGTGACAGCTGTCTGGTCCTTAGTAGGAAAAGCTTGCACATACCTCGTAAAGTGGTCTGTAATGATCAACACATTACCAACATTTCAAGAGTCAGGCTCAATCGAAAGGAAGTCAATACCATGTATACAGATCCATGGACCCTGAACTCTGGATGTGAGAAAGAGGAGCAGCTCGCTGAGGCAATGTTTTCCGCTTGATGCAGCACTCAAACATCTTACAGTATTTCTCTGCATCAAGCTTCATAACAGGCCAGTAAAACCTGTCATGGACCAAGCTGTATGACTTATCGAACCCCAAATGGCCAATATCATCATGCAGCAACTTAAAAACAAGGCTGTGAAAGTGTTTAGGCTGCACCAACTGCCTCACACGTCAGTCGGCCTGCTTGACTGTCCTATACAATAGCCCTTCATCAATGGACAACTTCAACCACTTCCTTTTCAAGATTTTCAAATCGGGGTGCTTAGTCTGAATGCTACTGACAGGTGTCTTCTGTCTCACAGCATGCCAAACCTCTCTTATAACAGGATCACCTTTCTGTGCTTCTTGAAGCTCACCAGGACTGAATGTGGGCAGCTGTTCAGATGCAATAGAAGCTACATGACATTATGCCTTAGGAACAGCTGACTCATGACTGCAAATCTGATCAACAACACGTTGGAAAGAAGGGCAACCTGCTCTCTGCATGGCCACCACCTGACAAATGGCCCCAGGGGCCGGAATCTCTTGCCACTCATCATCAGGGGACAGACAGATGTGGGGGCGTCGCGACAGTGCATCAGCATCTGTGTTCCTCTGCCCAGGCCTGTACTTCAAGCTGAAGTTGTAAGGGGACAATGCTGACAACCAGCGATGACCAGTGGCATATAACTAAGTCTGCCAAGTTGGATAAGTCAGAGGGTTGTTGTCCATCCTGACTTCAAAAGTAGCCCCATAAAGTTAGTCATGCAGCCGATCCACAATAGCCCACTTCAAAGCTAAAAACTCCAGCTTGTGAGCTGGGTAATTCTTCTTTGAAGGGGAAAGACTGTGGCTGATGAACGCCACGGGACACAACCCGTCAACATGCTCTTGGTACAGAACACCACCCACACCGTCCTGGCTTGCATCCACATGCAAAACCTACAGCTTTTGGGAGTCTGCAAAAGCCAGAACTGGAGCCTGAGTCAGCCTCTGCTTAAGCGCTTGAAAAGCAGCCTCACACTGGTCACTCCATCTGGTACCAAATGGCTCAGAGGGCCGGAAAGAAGGTTTTGGGTCAAGAGTGTGTGAACTCGAGTTTTTCTTCCTGCGAGACAGATAGTCCTGAAGCTCATTCAGGGGATGGCACAAAGTTGAAAAACCCCTCACAAACCTGCGATAATAAACGCAGAAACCCAAGAATGACCAGAGCTCCGTAATAGTCTGTGGTTGAGGCCAAGACACAACAACTTCAATCTTGCAGGGGTCAGTGGCTATACTGTCCTGTGAAACTATGTTCCCTACATAGCTCACAGACATCCTTCCAAACTGACACTTATCTAAAGAAAGTTTGAGACCTTCATCTCTCAATCTGTCAAGAACCTTGAGGAGTCATTCCTCATGCTCTTCCAGGATGCTGCCAAAGACAATGAGGTCATCTAAACACACAAGAACTTTCACAAAATTCATGTCTCCAACAGTCCGCTCCATGACTCTCTGGAACATGGTAGGGGCACCACAATGGACAGATGAATGAACCCTAATGGACAGATGAATGCGGTCTTTTCCTTATCAGCCTCATTCATGGGAATCTGATAGTATCCACTTCTCAAGTCCAAAACCGAGAACCATTTACTAACAGAGAGATAATGGAGGGCGTCTTCAATCCTGGGAACTATGTACTGGTCAGGGACAGTCCGCTGGTTAAGTGTTCTATAGTCAACACACATCCTGACCTTACCTGACTTCTTGCACACTACTACAATAGGTGAGGCATAAGGACTCGGAGACTCCAAAATGATGCCATGGTTCTGGAGCTCTAGCAAATGTTGATGCACATCCTCCAGATCAGCAGGAGCTAAACGTCAAGATCACTCTTGGAAAGGTTGGAAGTCATTTAACCTGATCTCATTCTTTGTGCTTTTTGAGCAGCCTACATCCCACTCACTACAAGAGAACACTTCCTTCCTCTGTTTCATCTTCTCGAAGAGACACCGCTTGGCCTCCTCTGGCATATTAGAGGTACCAAAGTCAAAAGAAGAAGAAGAGAGTGCACTGGTGTCGGTGGAACTGCAAGTGTACGGAATCTGTGGCATCATGTCTACAGGGAATATGTGAGTAAGGGGACTACCTCTCTTCACAAAAACATCCCTAGAAGAAACTTTCCTCACATTTACCGTGATATGACGGCAGGACACAGCTGAGACCAGATGGACTTCAGGCCTGACCTCAAGCTCAGGGACTGATGCACCATCAGCACTAACAGGCTGATCTACAAACACCAAAGAGTCATATAACTTACCAGGAAATTTGGGCAGCCCTGAAAGCTGTAGTTCCTGCCCAGGTTTTAAGACAACAGGCTTAGGTTTGGTGAACCACACTGTACCATGCTTATCCACATCACCCTGTAGGACGCCTGTGGGCCTAATGGACTCAAAAGCTTTTTTCATCACAGGGTGTATGGTCAGAGTGTGAAGAAATTCATCTTCTGCCTGTTCTCTACAAGACTGAAACAGCTTCCATACTAAGTGGGTGTTTGTGCCAACCAGAATGGCTATTCCCTCCTTTGTCTGAGGGTCCAGACAGACAAGAGCTAAGGCATCCACCACCTGAGGCACACCCGTAACAGCTTCAGTGAACTCCAGCCTAAGAGGTAAATATCCATCGTATGGGTATTTGTGAGACCTCAAACCCCATACTTCAAGATGTTCCACTGACCTCAGTGGCAAGTGCTTCAAATATGCATTATAAAAGCTGCGATACAAAATAGTTACCTGTGACCCACTATCAAGCAGATCTCTAGCATAAATAATCTA
Source organism: Notoglanidium macrostoma (assembly GCA_030068235.1). Classification (NCBI taxonomy): domain Eukaryota; kingdom Metazoa; phylum Chordata; class Actinopteri; order Siluriformes; family Auchenoglanididae; genus Notoglanidium; species Notoglanidium macrostoma. The sequence continues at coordinate 11,254,739 of JAQQZR010000021.1, read as the reverse complement.
TATCTGCACGGGCACCTCAGCCGAGGGCCCCACTAACCCAGATGGCAACTGAGACTGGCTGATGTTAATTGGAGGTGAACAATGAGTGGAACGTGTTTTACGTGACAGAACTCTGTGCCGTTCCTTCACAGGGCTCCGGGAGAGTTTCCCTGCTTCTTGATCCTAGTAACAAGCTTTTGATTCACCAACCTCAGGTTACGTGTGCACTCCCGCTTAGTGTGTCCATCTTCTACACACTTAAAGCAGAAAATGGCAGGAACAGGAGAGGATGCCGTGGACTTCTGTCTGTGTCTGTGTTACCTGTTGGCTCTCCCTTTTAGTTATGCTGTCATAGCTAGCCCTGCCGGAGTTCCTGCTTTCACTCAGCACACAATATATTCTGTTCCTTACTGTTAGCTGACCATGACCATACCTAACAATCTGCTTTTTCTCTTCTCTCTCCCT
>JAQQZR010000021.1:11206344-11218927 GCA_030068235.1 Notoglanidium macrostoma | reverse complement strand
CTGGCGACCTGCCCAGGGTGTACCCCGCCTCTCACCCCAAGATGCTGGGTTTGGCTCCAGCTTCCCCGCGACCCAGACGGATAAAGCGGTATAGATAACGGATGGATGGATGGATTACATGGTTTTTTTTGTTTTGTTTTGTTTTTTTGGATATGTAAGCTTCTAGACATCCATAACCCATAAAGTGCAAACTTAGCCAAAGGGCAGAGCCATAGTGCTGCAATAATGCATTGCTTTGTTTATGTTTAAACCAATGATTAAAAAATAACAGAAAATTATCTTCTGGGTTGCTGGATTAAATAAACAACACTAGTTATTTATAGATTTTAAAAAAAAGAGTATATCCTTAGCGTTATGTTCACCTCGAACCTATTTTATGCAGCTGGAAACCAAATCAAATAATAAGAAAACCAAAACCGTAAATTCTAATTGTCAAATCTAGGCAATTGTTTTTAATGTCTAACTCCTTCAAGCTTCCTTTTTATTTTCCCTTAGAGATTCAGTGCTTTGTTTAAATGTCCTTGGTGTTTACTCTTGGTTGCCTCTTTGGTATTTGAATATTTGAATAGGTAATTGCTCTTTGACCCTCACTATGGGTTCAGACAATAACTTGAAAATGTACCATAAACTCAATAACTGGATCCACAGAGGTCTCCAGAGTCTTCATTGTAATAAGAAAGAACAATCTCTTTAACTTTTCCAATATCATCTTAATGTCCATTTTCACAATTTCTTCATTTTCCATCATCAGTAACACATTTAAAGGCTTTACCACTCAATATTAAAATGTGCAGTATACTTGAATTTACGCTATACAGTTTTTTTTAACTCTGTGTTACATCCACTCACACTGCAATACTTCCTGTTATTCTTATTGAGGGTAGAATAGAATTTGTTTGTGGAATAAGCCATATTTATACCACTGAGCTATTTAGTAGGTCAGTAGTTTTTTATTTAATTTATTAACTGGAGAGAACAATATAATTACCCATTATAACAGAAACCCAACATTTAAATGTATGGCATTTGGCAGATGCACTTATCCAAAGGGACTTACAGAAGTGGCTTGAAGTCTCTATCAATAAATTTGCCCTTACATTGCTTCTCTGGGTCAAGGACTAACAGTACCATCAGTCTAAAATCCCTGCTGGGGACATTAGTATAATAAGAGAAACACACAAGAATTATATAGTGCTAGTGGATTAGAGGAAGCTTGGTGTAGTGCAGGGTATGATAATTACTTTAAGGTACATGAGTGCTGGTCCAAATTTAGCTTTGTAGGTGAGCATCAGTGTTTAAAAACCTCTTGGGTTTCAAATCTAGCATCCTGTGTGGATCGAAATGTATGCAGTGAAAGATTATGAGATCTGAGATTTGTCCACTGAGATCAGAAGATCCTGATGTTGGAATGCATTTTCAGGAATGAACAGCAGTTCTGTTTTACTGAGATTAAGTTTCAGTTGATCATTTTAATGATCCATGATGAGACGTCTGCCAGAGATGCTGAGATCTGTGTCTAGAGGAGGAAAAGAGACTATAAGTTGATTGTCATCCACATAGTATCCATGTTCATTTGAGGCTATGATCTCAAGAGATCAAGTATAGAGGGGGAATAGAAGAGGACCAAGCTCTGAGCCTATAGGACACCAGTGGAGACTCTGCATAGAGGAGATGTGGGTCTCCTACATGTCATCTGATATGACTGTCCTTCCAGGTAGCAAACAACTGCCATGAGGATTGACAGGAGAGTCTTATGGTTGACTGTGTCAAACTCTGTTGAAAAGTCAAGGAGGATGAGGATTTTTGAGGATATTTGATTGATTATATTAGTTGATCTAGTGGCAGGGAGCTTCTCAGACATGGCACCAATTAAAGTTTCTGTGGAATGTGTCACTTTGAATCCAGACTGGTTGGACCTTGGACGTTAGTCTGGCTGAGATAAAGTGATAGTTAACTGTAGACAAGGCATTCAAGGATTTTAGAAAGAATAGACCAAAGTACAACCAGTTGATAGTTGCATGCTCCAGGGATGGTAAACTCTTGCTGTCTTGACTGCAGTTGACACATGACCAGAGGTTATGGAGTCATTAATGATAGTAGTGATGAAGGGGAGGAAGTGGTCCACCAGGAACAAGCATGATCATTAGCTAGGGAATGTTTGACTGGTGACACAAATTTTGTCAAATTGTAGATATATGTAGCAACAAGGCACTCTGCTTTGACAACTAGATTCACAAACATGAAACAAAATACTTTAAATTTATTATTATAAAAATGTTGGGTTATTTCAAAATTAATTAGAGCTCCAGTAGAAACTTGTAACAGCAATTTGTGAAATGCTGATTAGTAGCACTTTTGCTTGTACTAATCTAGTCAAACATACTGTATATACATTAACATGAATTGGCAGACAGCCTTATCCAGAGCAACTTACATATATCTCATGAGCTGTTAAGGAGCTTGCTCAAGGACCCAACAATGCTAGCATTTTTATTTGAACTCACAACCTTCCAATCATTAAACCAACAGCTAAGCTTCTGAGCTACCGCTGTCCCACTCTGTGCATGTACACGTCGTTATGTGTATATAAACTCCATTGTCATGCTACTTGAAAATTATTGCCAATTTATTACAGTGTTTGGTGTTTTGAAATCTTTCAGATTTGGATTAAATATGGTTCTGGTCTTCATAAAGATGCACAGAATTTAGCACACTTTCTTCTGTGGATAATCTCACCCGGATACTGTTGATTTCTCCAGAAAAAAAGCTTTTGCTTGCCACTGTTACCACTGGCTTGTTCATTAGGAATTTACATTTAATTAAAACTTTCTGTAAAATGGCTTTGTGAAAATATCTATTGTTCAAAGTACTATATAAATAAAAATTGAATTGATTCTTGGCAACTTATATCTTTATTCCTCTCTGTCACATGAACACCTGTAATTTTGAACTGAGTAAAACATTTTTGATCATAAACAATGGTGATGAACAACAATTAGATTCAACTGAACAAACATTAGTGTAGATTAATAATCTATCATTCTTGTGTTCCTCTTTTGTAATTTTTTCCTCCTTTCACACTGTGAAGACATTTTTATTTGAGACATTATTCAATAACAACTAAAAAATAATTGCACTTCTACAGCAGACAGGTTTATTAACTGTCATTAATTATATGTGATGTGGCACAAACATTGGCCTCACACTTTGAAGGCAAAATGTATTATTTTAGATGTTATTCAATAACTTATTCAATAAAATGTTTTATTTTATTTGTAGTTCGATAACTCATTCCCATCAGCAAGTCCCAAATCCACTCCAAAATTGTCTAATTCATCACAATTAAGGTGAAATTACAGATTTAAAGTTCTATTGAACCGTATATTGAGCCACTTTCTGTTGTTGGGTGAATGAAGTCAAACTGGATTGTTCAAATGCTGTTTTATCCTGTGAAAATGTAATAAGAATAGAACTTTTGTTCATAGCAGTTCATCTGCATCAGAGTGGGTTTTGGTGGCCAAGTAAGATGTTATGATTTATGTGGGTCCTTTACTCATATGTCATTTTATTGTTTAAATTGTATTCTTGTCATTATATTGTCTAAATATTAAGAATATTGTTACATCAATTAATGTTTCCCTTTTTTTTCCTTTTAAATTGATGCATTCATCCAAATTGTTGTATCATTACCCTCTTACATGGCAGCATATTTATGAGTGTGTCCTTGGAAGCTTCCTAGATTTCCTAAAGATCTGAGACTTTTTTCACCATTAAATGTCTTTAAATTGTGATTCCATATGTTGATGCATTCCCTTTTAAAACATTAAATCAGAGTGATGGTGTGTTTTTAGTGAAGTGCATGATTAACTGATTGATTTATCAGCAATAGCATGTAAGATGTCCCATACCCCCTGACCAAAGAAACAGAACTTTATTTTAACTTTACAAACTAATTACAAAAAAGGTGGCCTGGTAGGACAAATCACTTTTTATTTTTACATTGGTTGGACAGCTGTTGGTGTGTGCATCACTAACCTGAGAGTGCACTATAGAAAGAAGGCAAGCTGATGAAGGCAGTGTGATACTCTCGATAATGTTTTGCTAGGAAACATCTTTCTACTTGTGCCTGCATGGGCTTCCTCTGGGTGCTCTGGTTTCCTCACACAGGCAAAGACAAGCAAATTAGGTCCACTGGCTGCTATAGATTGGCCATACATGTGAATGGGAATGTGAATAGCTGTTCCTCGCTGTGTTAGCCATGTGATAGATTGGAGACCTGCCCAGGGAGTACTCTGCTTCTTGCCCAAAGTGAACTGGGTTTGGCTTGTCTGTGACCCTGTGAAATAGCAGCTTATCTATGCTGCAATCTACCATATCAGTTAAATCAGTATCTCATAATGCCAACTTGAAGTACGAACACATGCAAATGAGTAACATTAAAATATTTATTATGTTTACTTATCTCTATAAGTCTGACTAATTGAATATCTACTGACAGTTGATTTGTTTAGAGACATCATTGCTGATGTTGATAAACACTGTTTGACGCTTGTGCCTCTTTAGATAAAGCTCAAGCCATTTCACGTCACTGTCAAAATGGGTTCATAGTAAGACACAGATCATGCAAATGCCAGGAAAACATTTCACACAGGCAGATATTAGCACCACCATACACTATCACCTAGCGCAAAAAAAACAAAACCCGCTAGTTGCTTGAATGACGTAATAATGGTCAGTGGAAACCAAAATAATTAACCACTGAGAGCTGGATTCAGTCACATGGAAAATCAAAGTAAAACCCGTAATCACAGACCTGATCCAACTTGTGTGTATGGCCCATACATGCCTATATGCACTCCCAACAGTGTCTGGGCATGCTCCTGATGAGACGAGAGATGGTGTCCTGAAGGAACTCCTCCCAAACCTGGATCAGGGCATATGTGATCTCCTGGATAGTCTGTAATGCTACTTGGAAATGTCTGATGCACTGATACATAATGTCCCAGAGGTTCTCGATTGGATTCAAGTCTGGGGAACATGGGGGCCAGTCACTGGCATCAATGCCTTCATCATCCAGAAAATGCCTTCACACTCTGGCCACAGGAGGACAGGCATTGCCCTGCACCATGAGGTGCCCGACTGTAAGCACAGGTCCCACTAGAGGATGTCAGGCCCTCACACCACCTTCATGGAGTCTGTTTCTGAAAATCTGGTCAGAAACAAGCACACTATTAGCCAGCTTGAGGACATTCTGTATAGGTCTGGCACGGGTCCTCCTGTTCCTGCTCACACAAAGAAGCTGATAATGGTACTGCTACTCATTTAAAGGCCTGTCTTTTGGTGTCTCCTCCATCCTCTTGAGATTGTGCTGAGAGACACAGCAAACCTTCTTGAGATGGCATGCATGTATGGCATGTACCTCTTCTTGTATGAAGAGGTCTAGACACAGGCCTCAAGTGCCAGCTTTATGGCAAGAGGTATCCATAACCATAATCAATTGTTTCCCCTCAGTGTGTCACATCTCACAAATTGAATTGTTTGGTCCTTAGACAGCAACATTTTCTGTAATGTGTAGTAAGTCAAGGCAGGATGGAAGTGTGTAAAACAGCATGGTGTTTAAAAGGGTGAATCCAATAATCATCACAGTCAATAGCAGGAGCCAGAACACAGACAGATAACATCAAATTAGAGTAATCCATATTGAATGAATGAATGAATGACTGAATGAATGAATGAATGAATGAATGAATGAATGAATGAATGCAAGAATGAATGCCTTTATTGTCATTGCACAAGTACAACAAAATAGGTTGACTATCTTTGTTGGTGCAAGTATAAAAGAAGGAAGAGAAAAAAAGAAAATGGTCATTAACAATAAAAAACATTGTATTTAAAATAAGAAATAATGCATTCAATAGATTACATATACCACACATGAGTATTGTATTTATATCAAATAAGTAGCATATTGTTATACATAATAGAGTATACAATAAATTGCATATTTATAACAACATTGCACATTACAGTATTGTAATTAAAAAATAGTGTACAATTGGGATGCTACAAGGTAAGGTCAAGTGTAAAAATACCATGTTCATGGTTGGGGAGAGTTCAATCCCCATTAGTTCTTAGGTCTTGGAGGTGTTCAAAGCTAGGTTATTCTCTGAACACCATATTGACCGCCTTTAGAGTTCACCCCTGTAAGCTGAATCATCTCCATCTGAGATGAGCTCCACCATAGGTGTGTTGTCTGTGAACTTGATGATAGCAAAGGGTCTAAAGTAGGGGACAACACACATCTCTGTGGTGAACAGACTTTATGTTAAAACTGCATTGAATTATGTACCACACAACTGTACTTTTTTGACCATAAGAAAAAAAAATGCAGAACAGAAGATAAAAAAAAAGCTTAGGTTTTATGAACAAAATGCTCAGAAAGACTCAATAATTCACAGACATAATGGGGTGTAAATTGGCAAAATCTTACTGATAAAGCTAGTTTTGCTGTATTTACTTGCTAACATCAGGAATCCTAAAACTAATTAATAAATGTTAATATGAAATGTTTCTTTTCTTTGAGAGTTCACAAGTTGATTCATCCCTCTTTTCTGATGTCTAGTTGTAATGTAAACATGAATAACTGATGATAAAGTTTCAGTTTGAATTGTCACAATTAACTTCCTCATTAATGAACATTCGTGACTTAAAAAGAGTCTCAGATCTGCTATTTCCTTTCTAACACATATTAAAGACAGTTAAATACTGCCTTCCCCAGGTAATAAGGAGCGGATGTGAAGATATACAGAACACTAAAATTACATTCATTACAGTGAGGGACAAAGAAAGAGATAAGTGTGTAATTATGCTGCAAATATAAAATAAAATAAAATATAAAATAAAATGCTCTGTGTATGCAGTATATTTTGATGCGCACCAGTTTAAGGTGAATATTGAATTTATGCAAAGGCAGAGAAATGGAAAAAAAATGAAAAAATATGGACGAATGGTCATTTAAAAGGATGAAGAAAATATGATAAAGGATGATGCAAACTCTTTTTCTCTCCAGCACTCTCTTCCTGTTTCTCTGTCTGTCAGTCTGTCCATCTGTCTCTATTTGCAGTGAATAAATTCCATGGATGATTGGCTGCTGGTAATAAGAATGAGTCAGCTAGTGTCACTCTGAAAGGTCAGAATCTGACATGCAAAAAGAGAGAAATAGAGAGATGGACAGCCAAAGACAGAGATGCATGTTTCCAGTCAGCTAGGATTCTATTTCATCCTTCTTCCTTTAATTTGTATAGTGAGCTGGGAAAATAACTGGGCACCATTTTTGCAGTAAAAAAACATATTTACATATTTTAATGCATAAAATAAAGGCTATTTTCATTAAACACCATGTCTAGTGGATGAGCTGGACAAGTCATTTAGTGTATTTGCTATGAATATAGGCAATTATAGATATATATGAATTTTTTAATTACGTTTAATTAATTTTTTTAGCAGTTGCTTATAGATGATCTAGTATGTGTATATATTCTACCTGTGTTTCAATGGAATTTGTATGAAGTTTTGTGGCAGTAGTTTAATTATAATGAAAAGAAATTAAGTATATATGAAATTTAACCCTCACCATGAAGGCCTTTTCTTCAAATGTTTAATGAAGAGTATGGAATTTTTCAGAAAAGGGAAGGATGATTCTGAAGTAAGATCTTCACTGGGGAGATTATATATATATATATATATATATATATATATATATATGGCTGAAGAAACTAACAGCACTCCATGACCGCCTGGCTGCACAAATGAGTGAGCTGCTAACAGGGGGCACTCACCCGGAATGGCTAACACAAGGCAGGGCAAGTCTGATCATGGAGTATCCACAAAAGGGCAATCTTCAATCCAACTACAGGCCAATAACCTGCCTCTCCACAACATGGAATCTCCTCTCAGGCATCATAACAGAGAATCTTGGCAGACACATTAAAAAAGTCAATACATGAGCAAAGCTCAGAAAGGAATCAGAACCAACAAAAGAGGGTCAAAGCACCAGATACTGGTAGATAGAGCAATCACCCAAGACTGCAAGACTAGGCAGACCAACCTGAGCACAGCCTGGATTGACTACAAGAAGGCCTACGACTTGATGCCCCACACGTGGATACTGGAATGCTTGACACTATACAAGGCTAACAAGGCACTGATAAGCTTCATCAAGAACTTAATGTGGAAGATGACACTGGAAGCCAATTCCAGTGTCCAATTCCATTGCACCAGTCACCATAAAGTGTGGCATATCCCAAGGTGAAGTACTGTCCCCACTGCTGTTCGGTGTAGCCCTGAACCCCCACAGCCACATAACAAAGAGTGTATATGGATACAATTTCAGAAGTGGAGTAACAATCAGCCTCCTCCTATACATGCATGACATTAAGCTACATGCTTAGAGTGAACGAGATATTGACTCGCTGATCCACCTCACCAGAATCTACAGCGAGGACATTGGGATGTCATTCGGACTTGATAAATGTGGACTCCTAGTGGCTAAGAAAGGGAAGATGATCAGGACTGAAGGAGTGGAGTTACCAGAGGGCAAAATAGCAGATACAGTATATAGGACAGCTACAAGTACCTTGGTATCCTACAGGCCAATGGGAATCAGGAGGAGGTTACAAGGAGATCAGCTACAGCCAAATATCTCCAGAGGGTCAGACAGGTGCTCAGAAACCAGCTAAATGGTAGGAAAAAAATCCAAGCCATCAACATCTATGCCCTACCAACCATCAGATACCCAGCTGGAGTAGTGAACTGGCCACAGCAGGAAATAGATGACGCTGATGTCAAGACACGGAGACTCCTCACAATGCATGGAGGGTTCCACCCAAAGTCCAGCTCCCCGAGACTATACGAACAATAGACAAAAGGGGGATGAGGATTAGTGAGTGTCGGCATCACTATCCAGAATGAAACAAGGAACATCTGTGAATACATCAAGAAGATGGCCCCCAAGACGAGCTTATGAGTGTCTCAGGCAACATAAGAGAGAAGAGGATGAGGAGGATGAGAAAGCATCATGGAAGACCAAGCCCCCCCATGGAATGTACCACTGGCAGATAGAGTAAGTGGGAAATCCTACCAGTGGCAAAAAAAAGCAGGCCTGAAGGACCGCACAAAGACTCTGATCATGGCAGCACAAGAACAGGCCCTATGCACCAGATAGGTAGAGGCAGGGATCTACCACAGTAGGCAGGACCCATGGTGCAGGCTGTGCAAAGATGCCACTGAGACTGTCCAGCTGGGTGCAAGATGCAAGCTGGAACAGCATATACTGAAAGGCATAACCAAGTGGCGGGAATATTGTCCAGAAACATCTGCGCCACGTATGGGCTAGAAGTTCCCAAGTCCCAATGGGAGACACCAGCGAAACTGGTTGAGAAAAACAGGGCTAAGATCCTGTGGGTTCCTCAAGTTCGAAACAGTTAAGCAGCTGCTGGCCAACCAACCAGATGTAGTGGTGGATGATAAGGAGCAGAAAACAGCAGTAGTGATAGATGTGGCAATCCCAGCTGACATTAACATCAGGAAGAAGGAGCATGAGAAGACTGAGAAGTACCAAGGCCTGAAGGAACAACTGGAACAGGTATGGAAGGTGAAGTCCAAAGTTTTTCCAGTGGTAATAGGAGCATTAGGGGCTGTGACTCCCAAACTTGGAGAGCGGCTCCAACAGATTCCAGACACAACAACTGAGGTCTCTGTCCATAAATGTGCAGTTCTAGGAACAGCTAAGATACTGCACAGAACCCTCAAACTCCCAGGAAAGTGGGGCTGTGACTCCCAGAGGACCCAAGGTTAAAGAAGACACACAACGCTCCCTCCCCCCATATATATATAAATTTATATAAAAATGTATAGATTCATAAGTTTATATTCAGAATTTATATAATTCTGTGAAGTTGCTTTGTGACAATGCCTGTTGTTAAAAGTGCTATACAAATAAAATTAAATTAAATTGAGAATATCTGAATTTCTCCCCATAAATTTATGACTTTAATCTCTGAATTTTTTACTCTGAATATTATGTCCCCCTGTATTTTTTTTTTGCCTACAATGCCCCAGTATACTGTCATAAAATATTGATTATGATGATGCCATACTTGACAATGGATGATATGACATTTTACATTTACCGAATTAGTTCGCCCGCATAGTCCTTAAGTACAACACTAATGGGGTAAGCCAAAACACTCACGTCTCAATTTTTAAAAGTTTTTATGGGAGTGAGTGTCGTAAACTCGAAATGTCGTATGTTGAGATGTATGTAACCTGAGGACCCCCTGTATGGCATTTTGGGGGTGTTTCTTTATGCAAATAAGCATGGCCATGAAGAAGCATAGTAGTTTAGAACCTACAGGACTGATTAATGTCCACTGCATACGTTCTTATGTGCAAATTTATAACTAGTCCTACACATACTTTAATAAATGAGACTTCATGGGCCATGCTCATTTGCATAAAGAAACACCCCCCACTTGCCATATACGGTAAATAGCTTCCCTTTACAAACCCCTGAAGCCTGTGGTCTTTTTAGAAAAATCTAACAAGATGAATTCACTGACAATGATGTAGAGATGCTGTTGCACAAAAAAAGTATATAAAGTCCAATGTTATTATCCAGCTCTTTGGTTTAAGACAAAGCATAAACCTGAAAAGTTTCCTAAATAATCACTTTGCACACTGCAGTTCCAATGATGTTAGGTAAATGTGACAGACCCGCTCATGGACATCAGACTCAGACACATAATAATGGACACCCGTATCATTCTGGCTGCACAGCTACAGATGGAAACAGCTTACTGAGTGGATGACGAAATTCGCAAACATCAATACGGTCCACATATCTACACCTCAACCTTTGCATTTCAATGCTGCCTCCTTAAATTATTTATGCTTTGCCCACATCAAAAAAAGCACCAACCAAGCCCTTCACACCTATTCCCATAGTAACCAACTGCCTGAGCCCTGTAGGTGCACAGAGACACCTGTGTCTATACGATTCATATGTAGTACTTACACACACACATACACACACACACACTCTTATTGTGTGTGTGTGTGTGTGTGTGTGTGTGTGTGGTTTCTGCACTGAGTAAGTGTGTTTTAAATAATGTTTATGAACATCACAAAACACTTTTTTTCTCCAAACATGACTGTGTATACTGTATAGCACACTCAGTATTGTTGAAACATTTTGCATTTTACACAAATATGGGCATGTTAGTGTGTGTGTGTGTGTGCACGTGTGCACTGAATCGGCGTGACCACGTACACTTTGCTATTTCATATGGGGTCTGGCTTTTTTATGGTCCCCTCCTTGTCTGCTCGGACAATAGCCTCATGCCCCAGCCATTGCTCTTTACACTTAATGAACAGCAGCCCTCTTGTCCTCCTGCCCTCCCCGCATATTTTAACCTCCTCAATCCCTTCCCATGATCCCCCACCTTTCTATAAACCCAACCCTGAACCGCAGCCCTGTTGTCCACTGCTCACCTCATCCGTAGTAGACAGTATTGATTTTTTCAGCAAGCGAAATAAAAAAGGGGGCTATGAATTTTAATGTTTTCTGTATTTCCCCCAAAACACCTCCCTCTCCAGACAAGTTCTCTTCCTGACCCAGCCCTCTGTTCGCACTGCCCCTATCTCTTCCTGCGTTCTTTCCTGGGGGTAGGATGGGATAAAAGAAAGGGGGATGGGGCCAGGAGGGAGGAGAGGAGGGGTTTGGAGGAGCAGCGATGGTGACGAGTCGTTTCTCATTCCCACCTTTTCAACCTTTTCTGTTAATTAGGCTTCTCCCCGGATGACAGAGAGAATATAGTGCTGGTCTGTTTCTTAAAAAAAACACCTAACCCATTTCTTTCTCACTTCACATTTTTCCTCTTCTTTTCCCACCTTTTTATGAGGCATTTATTTATTCAAGTGCACCTGTCAAGTAGGTAAGGGTGAATGTACATGCTTCCGTATTTATGTCAGGAATGTGAGTGGCGAAGCTCACTCGATCTCACTGTCGCTACACAGAGAACTTACTGCTGTAAGCAACACGGCTGCATCATGCCACCTTAGAGCATTGCTTTTCCTTGAGAAGTGCTTTAATAATTCTCCAATAGAAACAGGAAAGAGCGAATTCATCACGGCACTCCTCAGCAAAGACGCTACAGATACCGAATGTCTGATAGAACTTTAACATTTAAGGAACCAGCATTTGCATTTGGTCTGTAAATTTGGTCGGATTTAAGGCAAAGTCTGCAGTTTAGTGGCAGGTAAAGGATGGGGTTTGAGGTCCCAAAAGCACATTTTATGTGTTATTATCTGTGTGGTGCTTTTCAAGGCCATCTGATATAAAAGCAGAGACAGAGGCATGGAGAGAGGGAGAAATGGACAAAATTGTGGGAGCAAAAAAAAAGGGCTTTTAGGACAGAAAGCAGTGTGTGTGTGTGTGTGTGTGTGTGTGTGTGTGTGTGTGCGTGTGTGTGCGTGTGTGTGTGTGTGTGTGTGTGTGTGTGTGTGTGTGTGTGTGTGTGTGTGT
>JAQQZR010000021.1:11171711-11182730 GCA_030068235.1 Notoglanidium macrostoma | reverse complement strand
AGCGAGGAAATTTCACGACTGGACTTGTTGCACAGGTGGCATCCTATCACGGGACCACGCTGGAATTCACTGAGCTCGTGAGAGCGAGCCATTCTTTCACAAATGTTTGTAGAAGCGGTCTGCACGCCCAGGTGCTTGAAGTTATACATCTGTGGCCATGGAAGTGATTGGAACACCTGAATTTAATTAGTCCGATGGATGAGTGAATACTTTTGGCAATATAGTGTGTATATAACTAAATTCATACTAAAAACATACGGTGCCTTAGACTTTGCAAATTTTTTTGAAAATATGCCTTTGTTTATACTTATGAATACATCCTTTTTGTTTATATTTTGTTAATTTTTAAAAAGGCACTGAAAGTATATTAAATAAAGTGTTCAAATATGTATTCCCCTTACTGTAGGATGAATATGCTAAATAAAGATTTCTCACACAAAAAGGGATTAGCATGCATAGCTTATGCATTAGAGTCTAGCCATATTTCCATTAACCTGCTTAATGTGTAATTTGAAATTGTGAACTAAAAATTAATAATGGAAATACATGAATTTCAAATATCTTAAAAAAGGGTTTTTATGCTTGCATGAGGTGGTTTTTCAGACGATTCAATAAATCAATATTTTCCAAAATTGAAATGGAAATACATTTTTCACATTTAAAGGTGATATCACCCCCTTTTCCACAAGCTGACACAGCTCTCTGAGGTCTTAATGAAATGTCTGTTACATGCATTGGGGGGGGGGGGGTGCTCTGTAAGAGATATTGTGAGAAGAGAAAAGCCAGCTTTAATTGCATAATAACTTTCAGTGGAAACACAGACCATTCGCAAAAATATTGCTTTTGTTTTGTGCAAAACTGCAATGGAACCCTGCAATTGATATTTAATAAATGACCAGATATTCTTTTGTGCATTAGTAACTGAATTCCTTTCAGTCAGTAATGTATGCTCCTGCTTTAGCAGCAATAACTTCACTGTCACATCCTATAAGCATTTATCAGTCTCGGACATCTCATTCGAGGATTGTTTTCCCACTCTTCTTTATGAAATGCAGTTCTGTGAGATTTGAAAAATGTCTTGCATGAACAGCGCTCTTCAGATCCTGCCACATCCAGTTCTCGGCTTGGCCTTTCCATTACACAGAACCTCTTCTCTCTTTAGTGGAATTGTTTGACTATTTAGGATCGTTGTCCTGTTGAAACACCCACTTTGTGCCTACATTTTGAACTGAAGGCCTGACATGCTTCTCTAGAATTCCTTGATACTGCTCAGACTTCATAATTTGTTCAATGATGTCAACTTACCTAGAGCCAGAGTAAGAAAGCCCGTTACAAAGACACCATACTTCACTGTAGGGATCAGGATTTTTTGGTGGTAGCCTGTGTTGGCTCTTTGAAAACCATGTGTCCTCTTGGTATTCCAAAAGAGTTCAATTTTGGACTCATCTGTCCGAGAGAACAGACCTCCAGAAGTCTTCAGGCTTGTCCAGACTGTGTTTCCATCACACCTTATACAGGCAGTTTTGTTATTTTTCAACATAAGAGGCTTCTTCTTGCATAGACTTCTTGCATTCTGCTTTGGATGTTATGGTTTTGGATTACTTTTTAACTCTTGAGTGAAATTAGGACATCACGTTCTTGGTAGGGTTAACTGAATAAATTTCACTTCTATACTATCTTGCAGAAAAGTAAATTGTGTTTTTGCACACTAGTCTCCTGAATTTAATAGGTTAAAAGATTTTTTTATGTACCTTGAGTGTTTTTGACCTGAGAGTGTAAATCTCTGGGAGAGAAATATTACAGGTTAGACTATTAAGACAGACCAATTTAAATGAGATAGAAGGAAACCCTGCTGCTCTTCCCCAGCCTTTGTAATGTTATGTTCCACTACCCAAACAGAGAATGCGCTTCTCACGGGCCATGGGTCAGTATTGCTACGATACGTTTGACAGCAGAACTACAGAAGGGAATGGGAAAAAGTCTACCTATGGCTGGAGTGTGTGAGAGAGAACTGCACGCTCTGCCTCCGGGGTTTTCTCTATTAGTCATTTGAAATCTAAAATGTTTTGCACGTATGATTGAAGTTCTTTCATAAATCCAAGTCGTTTTTTTTTTTCAAAAGAATGATATGTAAAATTGCTGTTTTGCACTGTTAAAAACATTCTTCCCAAGGGGATATCTACATACTGTTACATTATGTGATTTTTATTGCAAATAATGCATCATACACCAACTTTGTGTCTTTGTTCAAAACAAGAACCTGTCCCTGTCAGTTAGGAGGGGTGAAACAGAACCATTGTGCCTATTTAAGTGCGGATTTTTGCTTTATATCACTGAAGATGAAAACTCTTCCAACTCTCTTTGATTCAGCCAAATCATATCCTGTTTCCTCAATACTACTCCGAATTGTTGGATCTGCTATTACTATGTCAGTGTTCCCAACAGGCATTTTTCTGTTTCTTTATAGTTTGTTAACTCACCCAGGACTCTCTCTCCCAGTCCTCCCAGCTCCAGGTAAGCGTTCTGAAAGGCCTCCTTCATCTCCTCATCCATGGGCTGCTCTTTACCCTGCAGCATGATGGTGGAACAACGCTCCAGAATACGCTCTGGTGCCCCCTTCATCACCAGCAGGTAGTGGCTATCGTTTGTGTCCTCGGCCTCATGCACTGAAAGCTTGAAAGGAATAAACATACAAAACGGTGAGAATTCCTATACCGCATAATATCAGATGTGGTCTTCAACATTCCTACTTATTAAGAAAGACAGCATCCTTTACAAGTTTCCTAATCTCCAGGTGCTGCTGAGGTTATGAGGGAAATGCAGCGAGTAAATAAAGAAATCTGGTGGATAGTCTTCTTAAGACACAAACCATCTGAAGACTGTCAGAAACCAACGTATCACCTGGCTCTTTCAGTTACTCTTTCAGCATGTTATAAAGTGCAGAGTGATAGACTGGGGACAAGTATAGACTGTATAGTCTATTGAGTGTGTAAATACTAAACATCTACTAAACAACAACAAGAAGGATATGCAGCAAAAATCTTGCCCAGTGAAAATGTCACCACAAAATTAGTCCAGTGTAGCAAAAGTTCATTCTGAGATATAGTGATACAAAACAAGAGTGCGTCAAAAATGACTCACATATTTTCCCTAATTTTGCCATAAATGATTACTTAATACATTGCTTAATCTATTTATCCCTAAACAAAATATTATAGTGTAAAACAATCTCATTTACTAATTTTAAGCTTAATATTTTCTTATTCTATTGGCAGATAATTTTGTTTCTATCTTCAAATAAAAGCTTACAATTAGCAAAATTAACAGCCAATAGAATAAGACTTTAAGATATTTTCACTTGCTAAGATGTCATTTTTTTGCAGTGTGAATTGTTATCATTAACAATAGGCAAGCGGCAAGAAGCTCAGGGGTCTAAGCCCCAGGAACTGCCAAGCTGCCACTGTTGTGTCCCTGAACCCTCTCTGCTCCAGGGGGCGCTGTATCACGGCTTACCCTGACCTCTGACTGCAACTTCCTAACAAGCTGGGATATGTGAAGAAAACAATTTCACTGTGCTGTAATACATATGTGACAAATAAAGGCTTCATCTAAACTGATATAATCCTTGGAATGAATTGATGACAGTCAGCTGACAGTCTATAGAGAGTTTGCTGACTATAGAGTGTCTACAATGAACTATTAAATGCTTTATCATATTATAAATTATAATTAATGAGAAGATGTGTTTGGACGAGATCCAGCAGATTTATATAGAGATGGAAGAGACGCTCACAGTCAATAAATATTAAAAACTATTAAATGTGTTTGTTTTTAGCTTAGGTGTATATATTGTAATAAAAGGCCCAGTAATAGCTGTTTGTAGTATTTATTAGAGAACAAATTACATTTTTTACATTTTTTTTAAAGTTATCCTATCATAAATAGATGGGATGAAGCTGAAGTGCATTTCATAATTTAAAAATATTCCAATTCACAATACAAAAAAAAACCATAAACTAAAACTTGTTTTGACAAAGTAACTTTTGCTGAGGAGCATGTAGTGTGGCAGGAGGAGAACTGGTCACTGTAGTTTAATTTAGCTGGGTCAGATAGGAAATAATATGGTCAGCGTCAAACTGGAACCGAACCCAGAGTGTGTGAAGAAATTGGTTAAGTTTGGAGGAGGAAGCGTCATGGTTTGGGGAATGTTTTCTGCAGCAGGAGTTGGGTCTCTTATAGCTACATGGCAAGATGAATGCTAATGTTTCTCAGAACCTCCTTCAGCAACACGTTCTTCCTTCCCTGTAAGCATCTCCTGATTAGCCTGCAGTTAGTTCAAGACAATGTCCCTTTTCACCATGCAGAAGGGGTAAAGAACTCCCTTGAAGCTGATAACACTTAAATAATCAAATGTCCAGCCCAGAGTCCTGATCTGAACCCGATCGAGAATCTCTGGAAGATTGCTGGAGACAATGTTAGGAAACAGACTACAGTCAGTGAACTATGGAAGAGACTAGAAAACGAGTGGAACAAGATCAAACCAAAGCACTGAGAGAAACTGGTGATGTCCTGCAGGAGCTGATTGATTTGATTAATGTGACACCTCTGTACTTGAGTGGGATGACACATCATCTACATCTGTAGCATAGCTGAACCAGAGGGTCACTACAGAGGCAGAACTGCAATTTTGTTTTTCCTTTTAATAGTTTGGATGAATGTATTATATTTTTTTCAGCAGGATGTGATTTATTCTTACAAAGCAATTCGTTTAAAGAAATTAGAAAAACAAATGAAACAAAAACAAAATGTTCACTGCTTCCTTCCTTTTATTAGAAAACCCAGTAATTGGGCTTCCAGTTTACTGAAAATCTCCCAATCTCAAAATTGACCCATAAGCAATTACTCACCTGGTACTTGTTGGTTGAGTTAAAGGGAATCTCAGCCACCTTCTTGTTCTTGTCCCTCATAGCTTTGACCGTGCCACAGGAGAGCTCGATACACTTTAGCAGTGCTGATTCAGAGGCATCACCGGCCACATCCCGCTTGAGAATCGGCAGAGACTCCTGACCTGCCTTAAAAACTGCCCTGTTGCAGAGCGCAGCCACACGGGCCAGTGACACCCACGTCACAGATGTTTTATCAAAGGAAGTCCCTGAAATAAAAGTGCTTATTATAATAATTTTCTTCAGGTGCAGGTCACGACCTTAATGCTGTCGATGTGAAATGCATTTATGTTTCTCTATTTAATCTGCTGTATGTTGTGACACCGGGCCACATCTACGTACATGGCACCGCACATGGCTACAAGGAGGCATGCACAGCTAGCAGGGACTAATCGTTTTAGCTGCTCCCTCTCTCCTCTCCACACCATGAGCTGACATGTGCAGTGTGCACAGATACAGAGGAGCGGTTGCTCACATGCCACTAACAATGTTTGCTTTAGTCTGTGCCTTTTCTTCTAGACTCTGACAACAAGCTGCTACCACCACTCCAGTAGTCTCAGGGAGACAACGCAGCTTCTGCCACTAACTGATGCCTCTGCACACCACCCGCACTCTCAGCGTGCATCCACCTGAACCATGCACCATTACAGTCCCCTCCTCCAGCCTTAAAACTGAAATGAATGCCCCTCCAGAGATCTTTGTTCACTATACCATCATGTCTGTGTTTCTGCCGTAGCTGCACTGAGTCACTACAATACACATGAAATAGCTACAAAACATAATCTAACTATATTATGCCTTACATGCACACACTTTTTAACATTTGAAATGAACGTACCGTTTACATGAAAACGATCAGATAGATGTGTGTGTTTATATGTCCCAAGCGTACAATCAACAGAATTTCTAACAATGTGCACAAACCTGTATAACTGGCATACTCTACTCCGTAAGAAGGAAGTGGTGAGTATTTTAAGCCAATCTTATTTTGATTCTTTTAACTACAACAGCTGGAAAGAAAGCTTCTCCTGGTGGAAGTACTGAACAGGAGAAGGCGAGAATGGGATCATTTGTTTTGAAACGCCGCCCTGTGCTGAGCCGTACCTTTGCTGCCTATTTCACCTGCCAAAACGAGAGGACTGTGAATGGAAGTCTGAAGCAAGGACTGGTGGAACAGAGTTACAGATGTCATTAATGAAGTTATGCTATAAAATGTCATGATGTCATCATTGTGCAAAGGCATATTGTACATGCGTAGAAGGTTCGAGCGTGTATGTGGCTAATATTTTCCTATCAAACAGATTATCAGAGGCCTACCAGGCCTTGTTCAATGCGATTCAATTCTGTAGCAGAATGGAGTGTTTCATTCTGATGGTGCTGAAATCTGATTATTAAGGGATTATTAGGGTCCATGTAAATGTAGCTACTATGTCTACATGTCTACATGTATACAATATAGTGCAGGTTAGAGTGTATGAGTAGTGAATTGCAAAAGCTAAATTCTCCAATGAAAATGCTGATGTGAATAGAAAGTAACTGCTTCCTAACAGCTTTCACTTAGTATGATTTAGTATTTCTCCTCTCACCAGACTGGTCCTCAGTGGTGTCGGCCTCATGGATCTGATTATCAAACCACATGTGGGCGACAGTCATGCGGTTCTGTGTCAGGGTGCCGGTCTTATCTGAGCAGATGGTGGAAGTGGAACCCAAAGTCTCAACTGCTTCAAGGTTCTTCACCAGGCAGTTCTTACGAGCCATGCGTTTAGCTGTAAGGGTCAGACATACCTATACAGAGAGATGGAAAGAGGAAGTGGCAAAGAGACAGGAAGAGGATGAAAAGCAGAGAGAGGGAAATACAGAGAGTAAAGAGGCAGTAAAAAGAGAATGTAGTAAAATGTGAGAAAAAGAGCGAAAAAGTTAGTTAATGAAATTGCATCAGGCATTTTACTGACAGTGCATTCCAGTGCACTTGCAGATCATTCAAGATTGAAGCCCATGAAAAGCAAAGCTCATACAGCAAAGCACAATGCAGCACAGCTACAATTACAGCTCAAGCACATTCTGGATCTGCAGCACAGTCAGCAAGCCCAGGTGAGCCCAGCGGAGCCAAGCCAAGCAACAATAACAGCTCAAAGCTCTCATAAATCACTGCAATCAGCCAGTGCAAGCAAAGAACATCTCCCACAGTGTAATACTTTTTCAGCTTTTCACACTGGCCTAGGCCTTCAACAGTGAGAGTCTGAAAAATGAGGACAAGAGAAAAAGAGAAAACACAAAGAGACAGCGATAGAGTCACAGTCAAGAAGAGTTATAGCAAGAGAGGAATGAACAGAGGGGACAAAGCCACAAGAGACAAAATAAGAGTCACAGAGCTGTCACAGACACACACCATCACAGACACACACCGTCACAGAAAGACAGACAGCTAGAAGAGGAACAGGACATTCACCAACACCAAGGAATAAAACATAACACTGATTCTACAAAAACAAATTGAAAAGAGTAGCTGTTGGGAAGAATTAGAAAGACCTAAAGACCCAGAAAGACTTGCTCATTAAAACATAGGTAGCAAATAGGTACGTTGTTTCCCACCCACACCTACACACACACACACCCACACACACCGACACACAATATTGCCCAGAAAATCCTAGCAGGAAGAGAACACACAAGATTTTATCACAAAAACATTGTGATTGTGTTGGTGGACGAGACAGCTTGATGCTGACAGCAAATTTAATAAAAGGTGTACTGACTGAACACTAGTTACCTCTGTACCTGGTTCTATGAACACCAGCAGCTGTGAAAATCACCTGGATAACCTATGCCCCAATGGTTTAAATCAGCTTTTTGTCATCACAGATACAATAACATGCCGTTAATATATTTTCAGGAACTAATTTAACCAAATCAAATCTAGAACCAAATGTATCCACTAACCTTCTTCTGAACTAAGAAGCACCATCTTTCTAAATTGGAATGAGACATTGAGCACCAATATTTTGGGACCTAACAGAAAAACCTATGTTATGTATTATGCCCCACTGAAATAAGGTTGTTGTTTTTTTTAGATGCAAAGCATCTCACTGGCAATCCCTGTCCTTCACATGTAGGCTCCATGCAACATTTTAATGATGGAAGGTCATTGTTGGAGAGCAGCTCATGGTGTAACCTGGGGACCTGAACATGTGCTTTTTCAGGAATCTCACAAGACCAGTGAAACTTATTTGGGCACCTAGCTGATGAGCAGGTCTGTACCACATTGTGCCATGTGACCAGGCCATTTAGTTGCACTGGATTCTAGTTTCAGAGGCCTGTGCCCTTCTCAACGATTGACCTTGGCACATAGGGTAGGATTTGCAGGGTTGATTTACACATGTCCAGAAGCACATTCTATTCCAGCCACACATGGTAGCATTCATAACCCAGACAGGCAGCGAGCTTAGATGCTCCACTGCAATGAGCTCTGTAACAGAGTTGTTGATAGCTGCAGGACTTGACAGATCCAGGTTTTTCTCACTGTGCCTGGTGGTTAGAAGGGGGTATGGAACTGATATTTGCAATCTTCAGAAATTATTTTATTTACAAGTAACCAAAAATTAAGTGCATTAAGTCTGTAGCCTAAATTGACTAAATTGTAGATGTTGGTACTTCTGCCCACACACACACGCACACATCCTGACATACAGCACAATGTGTATAGTTACTTCCACCCACAAAGCACCAGTTACAACCACAAAGCACTTGAACATGGAAGTCACATGCACACAAAAAATGCCCCAGGCAGTCAAATAAAGATAAAAATGAATAAAACTCTCACAGTGACAGTGGCTAGGAGTCCTTCAGGCACATTTGCCACAATGATGCCAATGAGGAAGATGACGGCCTCCAGCCAGGAGTAGCCTAAAATGATGGACAGGATGAAAAAGGTGACTCCCAGGAAAACAGCCACGCCTGTGATGATGTGGATGAAGTGCTCAATCTCCTTGGCGATGGGGGTCTTGCCGGTCTCGAGGCCAGAGGTCAGTGTGGCAATGCGACCCATGACAGTTCGATCACCAGTGCACACCACAATGCCACGTGCCGTACCTGTGTAACAGAAAGTAACACACAATACACAAACTTATCTTAAGTGTTTTTACGTTAGTGATTATGTTTAACGTCCTGCATTTACACACTGCACATTCCAGCAAGTCTGCTATCAAAAATAAGAACCTCTGAAATGGACACTGAATTTTCTAATTTTCTCTCAGAAGAATAGTAGATATTGTATTCTTCACAAATCACAGTTATTAGTATTACTTGTAATATACATACTATTCACTAATCACTTATCATGTATAAGTTTAATCTATAGACAACTGTTTGACAGATTCACTACTTTTTGATTATTCTGTCCAATTGTTCTGTGTACCCCAATATATTCAGTCTATTGTGTTCGGCTATTAGTATTAAGTCTACTGCTCTTCTTCCTTCTTGCACTTGCTTATATTTAGTTCTAGAGTGCTCGTATTGCTGGCAGAATCTCTATCAGCTCATAATTCAGCTTCATAAAACAGCTCAATGTCTGTGTGGAGTTTCTGTGTATGTCATCCCTGTCCACATGGGCTTCGTCCAGGTTCTCCGGTTTCCTCACAACCCCCAAAAACATTACAGTAGGCGAATGTGGGTGAATGTGTGTGCATATGCTGCACTGCAATGGGCTGGTATCATGCCCAGTGTTCCCGGGACAGACTTCGGATCCAGTGTGACACTGATCTGTATAACACATTGCTTCCGTTCACTTCCATCCTATAGAAATTAAGTAAGGTAGTAGTAACAGTAGGGACCTTCTCCTTCTCCTTCTCGAATCTGAGTAGTGACAAGAGGAGAGAAGTCGCCTCTTTGCTAGCCACACCCCTTCTACAGTAGAAATTCCCAAATTTACATTTACATTTATGTTCTTTAGCAGACGCCCTTATCAGAGCGACTTACATACATCTTATTTTATACAAGTGAGCAGTGAAGGTTAAGGGCCTTGTTCAAGGGCCCAGCAGTGGCTGCTTGGAGGTACTGGGATTTGAACTCACGACCTTCCGATCACTAGTCCAATGAAGTCTTAACTAGTCTTAACTAGTCCACTAGTCTTAACCACTGAGCTACCACAGACCCCAAATTCTCTTTACTACATCTATCCAGAGAGCTTAAATAGTTTCAGCTGGAGATATCATTGCTACGGATGCAGCTAAGAAGGACATTTATCACACGAACTGAAAATTTGCTGACAGATGGATGTGACTAACGCGGAATGAGGCAGTGAGCTCCCCAGGGTGAGTTAAAACTCATTATCTGGGACACAGGGCTATTCCGAGTGCACTGTAAACTAACTAACTGCTTATGAAATCCATCCTAAATGTTATTGGTAGTGTGTGTTCACTGACAAACAAATGTCTTTTGTCCAAATACCAATAGCTGGCTAGCTGGCTGGATGGAGGCTATATGGCTAGGTAGCTACCGTGATTGATATATTGCTAGGTAGCTAACACAATTACACTGACCTTTTCCTATGAAATAGCTAACAGTTTGTATTTGTGCATGTGTTCAGAAAATTAAAAATAAGTAGGTATATGACAGTAAATTGTGTGGTGAAGTTAACCAGTCTCTTCCAGGAAAATCTGTCAATCAAGTGTAGCTCTGCCTTCTTACTTTATAATAGAATAATATTTTTAAAAATACATTAAATACAAAATGTGAAGATATCAGCATAGGGAAAACTAACTCATTGTCGGAGTATACATTCCCCCCAGCGCTAAAGCTAAAGATGCGCTCTGTGAGCTGTACAGAGCAATTAGCGATCTACAGAATGTACACCCCCATGGACTGTTTATTTTCGCCGAAGATTTCAACCATGCAAATCTCAAGTCAGTGCTCCCGAAATTCCATCAGCATGCTACTCAGACCACATCACAGTTATGCTAATGCCAGCATACAGGCCGCGCGTCATATGCACCAAACCGGTGCTGAAGCAGGTGAGAACCTGGCCAGCAGGAGCCATCTCTGCTCTTCAGGACTGTTTTGAACACACTGACTGGCATAT
>JAQQZR010000021.1:11138518-11167868 GCA_030068235.1 Notoglanidium macrostoma | reverse complement strand
TTTCAGGCTTAACATTGACGAATCAATGAAGAGACGCCACTCTTCCGGGTTGTGATCACAACCCAAGTCCGAGAACATTCCTTCAATGTCACAACAGAAACAGAGACTGTCGACTTGTGGAAAAAATTTGGTTATATCATGATGTCGGCCACGAAACACAGAAATTTTCGTACCTGTTGACAGCAAATACCATTCCTGCAGTCTCGAACCCAGCAGCTCAGCTTTTGCTTTTGACAGACCTAAATCTCTGACCAAATCGTTCAATTCAGACTGTGTTAGCAGATGTGGATCGCCTGATGAGCACGGTTCAAAATTCGGCCCGGGCATGCCCAGGATGTCAACTTCCACAGAACAGCCTCCAACCTGGCCTGATTCCATGCCTGGACATGCCCAGGCTGCACAAACAGTTGTTGATAAGTTACTTACAGGAACAAAAATGTGAGAAAAAATCATAATAAAACTGAAGATTTCTCTGAAACGGTACATGATGGGTAAATTTTGATATGATAATCGTGATCAGCACCCAAAAATCTATAAGAAACACTGAACATTGTTCAAGAAGCAAATACTTTGTTGTGCAGTGTAATGGAATTAAAATTGATTGAAAACAAAAAAGTGCATTGCATTTATTAGCAACTGGCCGTCCATACCTGGGGCACCATGTTTTTGAAGGACTCCATGATCTTCGAGCTCTTAGCCTCCTGGAAGTAGGAGAAGCAGCCGGTAATGATAACCACAGCAGACAGGACGATGCCCAGGTACAACTGACAAAGATACGAGTGAATACAAATTAGGATGATTAAATGCATAAGGATGTAATTGAATTATTTTGAGGGATGGTTTAACCATTCCAACCCTTTCTTGTCTTTATATACAGCTTTGTATTTTCTTGAGAATGCAGTGGAACCAACAGCAAATGGCTCCCCAACACTAAAATATTATAAATTGTCATCCTTATCCATATTCCTCTCTAGCTTCTGTCTCCTGCCCCAACCCGTCTGTGTATGTATCCTCACGTTGTCTCTAGATGGTTCGTCTTCTGTGGCCGCTAGGATGGCGTAGGCCAGAAAGCAGAGGATGGCTCCAATCCACAGCAGAATGGAGAAACCTCCAAAGAGCTGACGACAAAACTTAACCCACTCTGGGGTTGTGGGTGGAGGAGTGAGTGCGTTAGGACCATCGCGAGCCAGATACTCAGCTGCTCTAGCATTAGTTAGACCCTAGAGGGAGAACAAGACAGTGTGAGACCTCTTCATTAAATATTGCATCGAAATAATTATCATCCTGTCTCTTAGATTTATTTAATACTATTTGAACATCTTTCATAACACGCTTTGAATATAAGCATTTTTTTCTCATTAAGTTTCAAAAGACAACTGACACATTAAAAGGTTTCATTGCTTCCAACAGATGGCTCATTTATCAGAATTATCATGTATACTGTAAACACTTAATAAAAACACACTTATCAGCCATGAACATGATTACTGTCACTGTTAAGGATAAATACTCGGAGGGTAGAAATTCACTACTGGAAGATTTTTTTTTCTGGTTTCTTAGCTTTACCAGGTTGAAGTGACTCAAATCGGAGGTTTTGCCTTAATGTAACAGAGATCTCATCTTTTCAATTCAGATTTGACTCCATTTCATATGTGGTCCTAAATGTGTGCTAAATTTGTGCTATCTATCAAGATATGCTGCATAGTGAGTGTTTGTTAGGTTTAAGGTTAAAATTTAAAAGTCACAGGGTTAAGGTTAGGGTTAATTTATTAGGAGAGTTTATTCTCTGCTATTAATTCCACTACGGTAGCATTTGCCGTCAAGCTAGCACAAATCGTCAGAACACCGGCAGCGCAGCAAAACAACAATGGAGGAGAGCTACAGCTGACCAACTGTTTGTCCTCCAGAGCAAAATGCCATGCGTACATTAGCTATTAGCATCCATATAGGCGATTTTAATTCCATGAGTCGTCTCACACATATGTTTTTGTTGTTGGTGATGATTCGTGCAAAAACGTATCAATGTGCGCATGCGAGACGTTTCAGAGGAGAGATGTGTTCACATTACAGTTAGATACAGATCACTGTAATTATGAATGTGAACCGACAAGATCCGCAAATCCGATCTGAGTAAATAATCAGACTTGAACAATGAGGCCTGTAATGTGAATGTAGTCTTATTTACGCCACCATGAGGTGAATCCGTAAAAGAGTGCATTTTATCATTTTGTTTTCTCTTATTTTCTCCTAGCACAGTGATTTGTTTTGAGAGCTTGTGAACTAAATAAGCCCGGCCCATAGTTTACAGTGATGTCATGGAACTTAAGAGTAAACTCAGCTCACAATTTTTTTTGGAAGATACACATATAGTGGAGCATTACTTTTGTTGAATCAATATAAGAGATCCCTTATAGATCATGTTTTTGTAGCATTTTGCAATTTTCCTTATGTGTAACACACTGCTGTTGCTTTTCAAAGCTTCTGAACTAAGAAATCCTGCTGCGGTCACACTCCAGGGCTGAATTGGGGTGCATTGTATCAATAAAAGAAACGTATTGTGAACTATTGCATGGATGCACGTTGTGTAGTAGGCATGCAGGAATAAGTTAACCTAACCCTAACTCTGCACTATACAGTATGACCCAAATGAGGATGGGATCCCTTTTGAGTCTGGTTCCTCTCAAGGTTTCTTCCTTTTACCATCTCAGGGAGTTTTTCCTTGCCGCCGTCGCCACAGGCTGCTCATTAGGGCTATATATAGATAAATGTGTAGATTCATAAGTTTATATTCAGAATTTATATACTTTTGTGAATCTGCTTCGTGACAATGTCTGTTGTTAAAAGCGCTATACAAATAAAATTGAATGAATAAGTAAAAGGGTAAATAAACGATCCATTAAACCTACCTGCACAATATCAGTGTTGTACTTTCGGCATACTTCCTCAACGGACATCTTATGTTCTGTCTAATATACAGGAAGTGTGAGAAATATTATAGAGAGATAGGGAGAAAGAGAGAGCATATTTAGGAAGATGTTAATCTCACTGAGTTTGTATCAGACAGTGACAGGAACACATTTGCGTATGTTGCAACTTATTGACTTTTCAGCCCCAGCATTCATGTGTTTAAAAATACACAAGTACCAATTTATTGGTGGTATTCACAAGTCTGATCCTATCTCCACCTTCTACACTGCTCTGGCCATTCTGGTCTTCTCTTCCCTTTCATAGATATGGTCTCCTGTTCTTGTTAAATGACACATCAGGAGGTGCAGTGCAAAACACAACAGGATGTGGCCACACACTGGGTCCATTAACACATCAGAAATTTATTTTTAATTTAGTAATGCTGTAGCACATGGCCCAGACCCGGCCTGGGACTGCCTGTGTGTGTGAGGTGCAAACTGTAGTTTAAAAAGAAGGAAATAATCTACTGTAAAGCAATCGGACAGATTTCACACAAGATGTGCTTTAACTGTGCTTTTAGATTGACATCCCAGTTTTGTACATAACATGCTGAATGCAGTCTAATTACTCCTGAAAAGTTTGCAAACTGCTTCATATAGACTCTATCTGGCCCTGTGTAGTTACACCATCTTTGTTTCCCTGTGTCTTTGGCAAAGTCTAAGATATATACTGTATAACAATTCTTAGCCATGGTCATCTGTACCATAGTGTTTACCTGTTTACCTGCACACAGTCTCTTGTGCAGTTCCTTCTGTATTTGCTTTTGCAGTTCTAGTCTTGGTGTTCTGACCTCATACTGCCTGCATGAATGTACTCAGTATTTAGACCACTGTTCTGTGAGCATGATTCTCAGACTGCCATCAATAAATACTGTTTCTACTCATAAACATCCTGCTCTACACCAGTGCATTATGCAAGATGATGGGATCTAGTGCCAAACAGATTTTAGTACCTAGAACCAGCAGTTTGCTAGCAGTCATAGTTCGCAGATAAATTGTGAGGTGGTAAAATGAATGAGACTGAATTTACCATTGAGCAAGAAGTTTTACCTGAGGAATAACTAATCTGTAATAATGTGTGAATGTGTGCTTTCTTTTTATACTTTAACAACAAAAAAACACAAGCTGATCCACACAGATCAGACGCACATTTTATCTTAGACAAAACCTCAAATATTTCTACTGGTCAGTGAAGTTAAGGTTCAAGTTAGGTTTATTATAATTCAGTAGGTGTGTTTTGGCCTTACCAGTGGCACCTCTTTCTTCAGGTCATCAAGATCATTCCCTCCCTTCTTCTTGGGAGATTCCTTCTCATCATTGTCCTGCGTGGTTGCCACGCGGTAGCTGTCTGACCGCCCATACTGGGGGAAAAGTGAAGAAAAAGAAGGACTCGTCCTTCAGGTCATTCAGAAAAATGTTATCCAGGATTACTGACCTAACAAAATGATAACAAAATGTTGACTTTTTTCAAGGGAAAGTCTGATGATAGGTTTTCGTTGAGGACTCAATGATGAGTACAATGATTAAATTGTAACAACATAAATAAAAATTTTGACAAAGGAAAAACCACTGATACAGACGGGAGACTCTTAACTGCAGCATTTATATTAATGTTTAACAAATTACTAAATTAAAAGAAAACGCAAACCTATAGTGAACATTAACAGTCTCTTAAAATGGCTTCTCAAGGGAATTTTTACAGCCAGGAGAAAAATCCTTCAGCTAAACCCATTTGCAGTGACACAAACTGTCAGGGAAAATGATGACTAAACCACTGAATAAAATTAAAACCGAGTTCCATTGTCACGTGAGCAGGGTGTGGCTGGACACATGTGCAGGTAGGAGACAGCAGTAGAAAGAAACGTGTTTATTAAACACACTAGGGCAAAGGTACAAAATCATCAGGCAAAAGAGTAATCCAAAAAAACAGGCAAAAGATCAGACGAGGCACAAACAGGATGTCAGAGGCAGGACAGGATCACAAAACCAGAAAAACAAAGCACAGTTAAGAACCATGAAACAAACACGAGATAACAAGGCTCGGCAATAGCAGTCACCAGGGCTAAACTAATGCTTCGCCAAGTCACTGAAATTAGTCACATGACACTCAGCCCGGGAGTGTGTGTCGGCCATGTTGGCTGGGAGCATACAGGGAAATGTATCATTGTATTAGTTCGCGGCACAATGCGGACCTGTGTGTGGCCACTCCAGGAATGACGGAGATTATCAGGAGCACGGCGTGCACGGCCGAGTTCACAAAGTGCACTGTGCGTGCAGGGATGTATCATGACATCCACTGACTAAATCGTGACTAAAACAAAACAGAAAAAACTAAACTGAAAAATAAAATTTTCAGTAAGTGATTATGACTAAAACTAAATTTTAAATCCTTGTCAAATTTAACACCTAAAAACCTAAAAGCCAACCACCAGCTTATCTTTCTCCAAAGAAGATTCCCGAAGGTTATACACTTTTTGGTGTTACCCTAAAACATTATGTAATTAATCCCGTTAGCTTTTGACATTTCTACCTTCCAACTCATTCTGGTCCGTGATTAATCCATAAAGTATTGACGCCAGTGGTCTAGCTTTTTATGTCTACACATTAACCGGCACTGGGGTGGAGTGTGTATGTCTCACTTTAGTCTTTAATTTCATACTCAATCTGGTTTTCACTGCATGCTGATACACAACACAAACAAGCTTTTTATATGGAGGGGTGTCTGGTAATGAGTAGAGTATGTATTCCCCATTTCCAGAAAACTGTGTTTATTATTAAGAAATACAATAAACTGTCTCTAGGAGTAACTTAAAATACATAACGGCATAATTACAATAATAACTCCAAAAAGATTTTTATGGATTGCGTGTTGTGCATTTATTTTTATGGTGACACAGTGATCCAACCTAATTGTGTGAGAACCTGCAAAAACCTCTTTCCTATAACCCCACCTACATTTCATTCCAGCACACACACAAACACACACACACATGTACACACACACACAAGATGGCTGGTTGATGAACTCCTAATGACACGAGGCAGGCTCGTGACTTCGAGGCCAGCTTTACACCCAGCGCTGAAGATTCGTACTTTCTCACTTTTTTTTATCTTTAGCGAGGGCTGAGCTGAGTGAGTGAAACCTGAGTGAAATCTGTAAAACACTTCATTAACATGTGGAGATCATTTCACACCAGCAGTGTTTCTGCACAGTCATGTTATAAAGACGTGGGAGGATCTTTATTTCTTAAGTAAACCTCTAAGCAGGTTCTACCTGAACGAACCTGTTTGTCACACACGATCACATGAAGCCATCAGCCTGGCTCTGTTACAGCTGCTCTCCTCTCCCAAAGCACTTTAAATAATGTCTGTTTGGAAAGGTTTTTCAAGGACACTGTTGTCCCTTAAGGCCAGTGATGAAACAGTTAATGAATGGTGCATTCTGGGATGCATCTTGCATGAGACGGAGCAAATCTGCAGCATATGAACTCAGATACCACTGTTTAAGCAAGAGAAAAACAGGTGATAAACACCCAAACACACAGTCTATTCATAAACATTATTGATGTCCTTAAGGAACATTTTAAACAAATTCAAACAAATTCTCATTCTTGAAAAACTTAATTTACTAATATTAATTTTCATTTGCAGGAAGTCCCCAGGAATGCTGCCTTTAATCATGACCATGAAAAAATATTATAATATAATTTCACATAACAATGTTCCAGTTTAGCAAAGAAATACACTGTTCATTATACTGAGTAGCTCACTTGCTGATGAGAAAGGGTGTGTTTTTTTCCCTTAATTCTGTCGGTGCACAGTTAATCAATCAGAATGCATTTTGGTCGGGAGGGCTGATTTTCCATAACTCAACCAGTCATCAAAGCCTGTATGAATTTAAGTATTCCCCCAAAACCCAGTGAAAGGTTGAAAATGTCAATGTAGTGAACAGAATATTGTTCTCTCCCGGAGGTTTATTACAGTCTTTACTGTATATTATTTTAACCCATGGGTGCTGCTATGGCATTAATGGCTTGAAAGCTAAGAACACTGAGATTGTATGAAACTGATCTCGCCTGGCTATCTGAAGATGACTGACTGACAAACCACAGCTAAAAGGCCACAGAACACTGCATCATGATATCATGACTTCATGCACACAGCCAAGTCCTATAGCTTTGTCTAAGACAAGTCATTTAATAATAAAAAGGGTTTAACATTTTGGATTTCTACACATTGTTTATGACTTTTAATGTTTTTACATGTTGACTGTTTAGGATACTGAATCGAGAGATCTGCATTTATAATCTTACTGCAATTCAAGATATCTACAATTAAATTCTAACAAGTCAAAGATATCGAAAGTATACCATAATCATGAAGTGTCACAAATCACAAATGATAGAGATATCTCAAATTATTTTATATCTATTCAACATGACATTTTCAGATATCTAAATTGTAAATAACGTGCCTTACATAACGCATTCCAACTGTGCCTTTTATACTGAAGCCTGCAGAATTTGAGTAGGCTTGAATGGCACTGGCTATTAAGAATTTCTGTCATGCACAGGGAGAATTACAACTCCATTAAAACCACTTGACTGTGATTCAGACTGGCTGGACATCACCACTTCACAGTTTTGCAACTCCATTCATCAAAATCAAGTGCCATAAAAGAAATCTTTTTCTGCTGTCACAACATTC
Organism: Notoglanidium macrostoma; assembly: GCA_030068235.1. Lineage (NCBI taxonomy): Eukaryota > Metazoa > Chordata > Actinopteri > Siluriformes > Auchenoglanididae > Notoglanidium > Notoglanidium macrostoma. Next base: position 11,160,195 of record JAQQZR010000021.1, on the reverse strand, counting down.
ATTCAAGGCTGTTTTCATTCTAGGACGCTTTTCTCTACCTGGGCCATATGTGAATACTCCAGATGAACTCAGACCCTCCCAAGAGTCTGCTCTGTGGTTTTGTTTGTTGATGCCTTGTGAATGCTAAACGTGTCCAGTGCACTTCACAAAATAATCACTCTTTCCACATTTCTGACCCCTGAGTTTATCCCTGTGGTTCTCAGTTGATGTAATGTGAAGGTACATACAAGTGCAAGATCAACTGCAGTAAACAACCAACAGGAAGCTGGGGTCAGAGCACAAGGTCAGGGTCTGATACAGCGCCCCCTGGAGCAGAGAGGGTTAAAGGTCGTCATCAAGGGTCCAACAGAGGCAGCAAGTGAGCCAAGAATGCTTTCAAGGTTATGGAGTGTGTCAGTGCTTGCACTGGATTTTCTTTCTTTCATCCCACCTTTATTGAACTCAGTTTGGTTCTCTTGAAGAGGGTTATATGTGAAAATACCTTAAGTTATCCAGAAACACTATCTGACTAGCATCATTCAGAATATCTGAAATATTTAAAGAACTGTCTACTGTCATTGTCACTTACTTTCAACACACACTTTATCTTGTTTAGGCTCACAGTGGATGTGGAGCCTATCCCAGGAACCCTGAGGTATGAACACACCATCGATGGGACAACTAGTCCATTTCAGGGCACCACACATTCACATACACATTTTTAAAGGCTGTGGGAGGAAACCATTGAGCACAGAGGAAACCCACATGGAGAACATACACAGAAACTCCAGGCAGTCATCCAAGCTCACGGTCAAACACTGTGCCACATTGAATATATCTGAAAGTCTACAAATATACTGCAGGCCGGTAGCTACACTGAGGCAATGGAGGCGGTCACCTCGGTAGAAATTTCCAAAAAAATTGTTCTCCTCAAAAGTGTTTTTTCTTCTAGATTATTAATCCATGGCTCCAGACTGCGACCATTTACATGAATGTGACACGAGAGAGACAAGCAGGTTGCTAGAAGCTGGATGCTGTTCATTCTCCATGATTATAGAGACAAAAGACGAGTGAATGGGCAGAACTACTAAAGCGAAAAAAGGCAATGTGACCAGAACCACAAGACTTGGAGCTCATTACCACTATCATGCTAGTCATCTAACATGAAGCTAGTTAACTAGTGAGCTAGCTACCTAACATGAACAATCATATACTCACTAAATAAAACAACAGACAAGTTCCATGCTCATTTCACTTGCTCCAGTTAATTTCCATAAACCCTGTAATAGCTAAAATTCAGTCATTATTTTTTACAAAGTAAATTTTTTAGCTGTCAACATTTATTAAATTGATACATTTTTATTTAAAATAAGTCTCCTGCAGACAGAGTGCAGATCTACTTGCAGACAACAGTGTTAAATAAATGTTCATTTAAATTAACCAGTTCTGTGCCTCATCTGTTATTATTATTAAATTGTTGTATTTTATCAAATACACGTTAAGTATGATATTGTCATTACATATCCAAAATAACTAGTCATTATCTCCACCCATCGACTTTGTAAATTATTTATACAGTCGAAGACTCCACCAGGTAGTTTTTACCGAGTTGTCAATCCACTGCTGGATACGACGTCACACAGGCCAGATTAATAGGAGCTAACTCACAAGCAAAATTGAGATAGTGAATTCTGAACTTCATGCAAATATTTAAATCAGCTCAGCGTGTGTTATGTTTGATATATGGTGTTCTTTAAGGAGGAGGGAGTAACAAATAAGTCTGACCAAGATGGCTGAGGCTAAAGGCTACATGTAGCATGAAAACATTGTGTTGCATGTTGATTTTAGTGGTGCACCTTAAATTTGTGCTACCAGTGGAAAAAGTTAGTCTGGAGTATTCCCCGGCACATTAGCATAAGAATCATACATTGAGGCAATTGAGTTTCATCTAGTGTATTATGTCAGGGGAAGTAAAACTAGATCAGACTGGAGTAGAATGTAAACGTCTGAATGGATTAGCACTAGTACACATTCATCAGCATGACAAGAAAGCCAACCTGAAATCAGAGAATGTGCTGAAGAGATTTGATCCCTCTGGAAATTTGAAGATTGGGAAATTTTTAGTGATTAATGACATGAATCATTTTAACATTTTGATTTGTGACATTTAGTTTGATTAAATATAATGGAAACATTTGTCAACATATTTGTATGCATTGTCTTAATTTTTATGTGTGGAATGGAGAATTTTGCTTCCTAAGCATGCAATTGTGCCTAAATTTGATATTTGGCTAAATTAAATCTGTTATTTCATATCCTTGAGTTGACAAAAAATATTTCAAGATTTTTCACTGCAGTAGTTTTTGAACTCTGGCTACAGGCTGGTACAGTAACCACACATAATATATCCATTAAGGGTCATGGGCAAACTGCAGGAAATCCCAGGTAACTTCAGACAAAAGGCAGGGTACAGGTCAACAAGCTACAGTGCTTTCCTGGTGGTCTAATGGCTAGAATTCGGGGCTTTCACAGGCAGGGAAGCCAATCCAGCCACAAGGGAGTGCACAGTCTATTGTATTTCTGAGTGCTGGTCCCAAGCCTGGATAAATGGGAGCGTTGCATCAGGAAGGGCAGCTAGCATAAAAACGTAGCCAAATCAGACATGCAAACAACTGTGGCGACCCCTAACAGGGAGTAGCCGAAGGAAACAATACAGCGCCCCCTGGAGCAGAGAGGGTTAAAGGTCGTCATCAAGGGTCCAACAGAGGCAGCAAGTGAGCCAAGAGTGCTTTCAAGGTTATGGAGTGTGTCAGTGCTTGCACTGGATTTTCTTTCTTTCATCCCACCTTTATTGAACTCAGTTTGGTTCTCTTGAAGAGGGTTATATGTGAAAATACCTTAAGTTATCCAGAAACACTATCTGACTAGCATCATTCAGAATATCTGAAATATTTAAAGAACTGTCTACTGTCATTGTCACTTACTTTCAACACACACTTTATCTTGTTTAGGCTCACAGTGGATGTGGAGCCTATCCCAGGAACCCTGAGGTATGAACACACCATCGATGGGACAACTAGTCCATTTCAGGGCACCACACATTCACATACACATTTTTAAAGGCTGTGGGAGGAAACCATTGAGCACAGAGGAAACCCACATGGAGAACATACACAGAAACTCCAGGCAGTCATGCAAACAACTGTGGCGACCCCTAACTGGGAGTAGCCGAAGGAAACAACATTTCATCAAGCTACGGCAATGCTATCTTAGAGACAAACAACCATTCACACTCAAGGCCAATTTATACTTCTACATTGAATCTACACCATAAGGTGTGAAGTACTGACTAACTACATATCCCAATGATGCAGACCGCAGCAGCTGTGACTGGTCTGCTTGCTAGCATCGCATTTCCTTCTGAACATTCCAATCTCAAATCTATTAGCATGATATTGTGTTAAAATAAATATATAAAGTGTAAGGCGCTACAGCGGCTATAGATCAGTTTAATCCTGCATCTAATCCGGTGGATTTAAATAAACTATGCCACTATTTTTGTGCCTTTCACTTCAAGCCACTCACACCACTGTATACAGATGAGTGAAAACACTTCAGAAATACTTTCAGTGAGAATTCACTTGGTTTATAATAAATCAAGTGAGGTTACTTTTCCTCCTGTAAATTTGTTTCAAAACATCAAAGCTTTTTCCACTCTTCCTACATGTAAAAGCAGCAAATTATGGTGTGATACATATGACAGCACCTCCTAGAGGACACATGCACCAAATGTGCAATTATAAAAACTTTACTCTGCACGAGCGTTGTATCTACAGCATAGATTCTACACAGAAGTATAAATTGGCCTTCACATTCACACCTTTGGGCAACGGGGAGACCATGAAAACTCCACACGGGAAAAAAAAAAAAAAAAAAAGAAATATATATATATTTCCATCATCAATTTATTTCCATCATTTAGCATGTTCCATTACACAGAGCTCGATGTCACGTTGTCTCTGAAATATAGTCTGCAGTCATGCTCATTATTTTCTGGGAGCTTTCTGATTGGCTTCGCTTCCTGATGCGTCAGAGTCGGAATCTCCTTCCACCAACTGAGCGCTCAACGTCAGCACGCAGTCCCAGCTCTCCATCCTCTGATACCCACAGGGTGAACCTGCCTGAAGGTCACACAATCAAATCTCCATCTTCCCCCCTCCTCCCCTTCTTCCACCTTCTCTGTCCTTCTGTTTCATTTCTACAAAACAAAAACCCTGTGATGTATCTACTACTTGACCTTCAGCAGTACCAGGTAAATGCTTTTGTTGCTTTGACTTAATGACAAAATTCTCTTTCTCTCTTTGTCTGTCTCTCTCTCGCTCATTCAGTCACATACACACAAACACACATTTGGATAATCAGTAGCCTACATTAGGCCAACCCAGTCGATTGGAAATTTGATAAGGCTTGGATTTCACTGAAGGATTTCTCGGGATAGGAAAAGCAGAGCTGTAGACAGCCTCCTCCTGAATCAGTAATCATGTGGAAGCATCCATCTTGAAGCACCTCTCGTCTGTTTATTCTGGTGTCGCAAATCCAGTGTACAGATTTGGAAAATCCTCCAAAGAAGGCTTTGTTATAGCAAACCTCAAATATATTTGCCCACCTTTGACTTTTGTATTTATTCTTGACAGTATACACCATGTTTTTTCAGGCTCTAGGACAAATGAACACATGAATTCTGGTGATCTTATGTACCACTAAATGCATTTGCACATTCCCTCTCTGATTGATTTGACCAGATATATTGGATTCACTCTCGTATGTGGTGGAAAATAAAAGCAATAAATAGATAAATAAATAAAATCCTATTTGCTCTTATTTTCGCCCGTTCAGAAGGCGAGGCTCTTCCAGCTGTTGTGTATCAGTGATGTCTCTGCTTGGAGAAGATGTTGGAGAGCTGGGATGCGGTGGGGTTCCGGGGTTTTATCCCTCTTACCGCATCGCGACGCGTCCGTCGGCTACAGACCATCACATTTCAGACAGGCTTTGACGCAATTATGTAGAGGCGTCTGAAATACGTGCATATCTTTCTTTTTCAAGCCAAAACTGTATGTTACTCCAATAACCAGTATTCAGTTTGGTTGTTTACCTGTACCCCGTACTAGTGTTTAATTCTTTTTATGGTAACCTGGAATTATTTGGAAGGTTACACTTGTCTTTTTCCATGAGGTAAGAAAAGGGCGTGGAAGAGCCTAGACATCAGAATGACATCCGAAATTATGCCGAAATAAGACATGCATGTGAGGCTAGATAAAGAAAAGGAAAAATCTCTTACCCCCATTTCAGACGGCGTTTATTTGCTGTCGATCAGAAATAAAGATGTAGAGAACGAGGATGTGGGAGGATGAGGAGGAAAAACCCTTCAGACACAAGCAGATGCTCAAAAAATAAATCAGTTAAATGGGTAAGCCATTCCTTATATCGTGTATAATAACAGAAACGATCGAGCTCATGAAGAGAATGCCGTTACACAACAGCACACCGGGTTGTTGGTATTATAGCTGGAGTATATAAGGTGAGGAGAGGAGGAGGAGGAGGAGGAGGAGGAACCCGTGCAGGAGAAAAAGCGCACTGATGCAGAGCGCTGAAACAGGCGCGAGCGCTGCTGCTGAGAATGAAGAGCCGAAGCGCTTCTGCTGTGCTGGGATCCCTCCGCCGCAAGGGCCGCCTCACAGCCGCTCACTCCGCGCCAGAAAGAAGTTTCACAGACCAGCTTATGCTTCTGATGAATGCACAGGAATCCTACCTACACTATACGTCCAAAGGTTTCTGCAGCCCCGACCATCACACCCATATGTGTTTACTGAACATCCCATTCCCGGATTTATCCCCCTTTGCAGTTATAACGCGCTCCACTCTTCTGTTCGGCTTCCCACTAGACGCTGGAGCATGGCTGTGAGGGTTTGTGTTCACTCAGCTAGGTGAGGTCAGGCGCTGATGTTGGGATGTCGAGGAGGCTCCAGTCCCAAAGGTGTTCAGTGGGGTTGAGGTCAGGGCTCTGTGCAGGACACTCCAGTTCTTCCACTCCAACCTTAACCTGAACACCATGTCTTCATTGTGCACAGGGGCATTGTCATGCTGGAACAGGTGTGGGCCTCTTAGTTCCAGTGAAGGGAAATTCAGAAAGACATTCTGTCAATTGTGTGCTCCCAACTTTGTTGTGAGAGTTTGGGGAAGAATCACATATGGGTGGGTTTGTCCAGGGTGCACATAGTTTTGGCCATATATTGTAACAAAGGCCCTAATATTAACTAGATTACATTTTCTTCTTTATTTAATTTAACATCTATTGGCCTAGCTGATATATGATGTACATTACAAACCCTAACTCTAATAGCAGATATTATTAGTTTAGTGAATAAATAAAGGTGATTTATTTATTTGTTTGTTTGTTTAAGTTTTGTTACAGTACTGACAATGACAATCCAACATTATTAGTGTTATTTGTTATACTTATTAGCACAATTGACTGGTCCCTAGAATGGTTTTGTTTACGTGTTTACATATTACATGTTTACAACGAGTACCATTCCTTTAAATGAGAACAATGCATCAAGGTCACACCAGGTCAGGTTTAAATGTAAATAACACACTCTGTTGTCTGTTAAAAAGGTCACCAGTGTTGAACTTTTAAAGAAACCAACATTGACTTATGTGTGCATCAGACAGTAGCGATGCTTTGATCATTCAAATTGGTTTTGAGAAAGATGAAGCATAAATTAATTGCATCTGTCAGCTTACAATTCAAAGCCGTGTGCTCCAGAGCTTAAAATATATACGTGTAGCTCATGGGAAGGCTCTCTGCAGTGTGTGCAGATAAAATGCATATCCACCTACTCTTGATCTCCTCCTACAAATAAGCTTAACCACGTAACCTTTTCAGCAATGTATATTAATGCACCTTCTGGCAAATGCCAAAAATTGGTTGTGACCGTAGTTTAATGCTATTAATACTGTGCACATTTACTGACCACCTTGTCTCCCTGTTAAATAACATTTTCCTCCCTAAAGTAATTTACCATACCAGGACGCAACAAAATAAAAGTCAGAGAATGAGAAACTCTAAATAGAGAATATGACTTTCTGTTGTATTTAACAGCTTGATGTAATTCTGCAGTTCATGGCCAGGGATCATAAAAAAAACTATTCTAAAGCCCCACATACAAAATCAAACAAATAACCAAAATAAACAGACAAAAAGACTGTGTACCCTGCCCAGATCAGGCTTACCAGGACACATCACTGGAGCCAGGGCACATTAGGCCTCATTTATCAAGCTGGATTATTTGGTGTATGTGAAAATCACCTAATTCCTGAAAAACATTCATATCCTACTTGTGCTTCTGAATGTGTGTAAATTTATTCATGAGAGGACTAATGTAAGCCTCAACTTTAAATAGTATGATCTGCATAGATTACACTACAGTTTTACAATAAACATTTTATAGGGATAGAAGTGAGTCAAAATAACTGCCACTTCTGCCTTTCTGCCTTTTTACCTTTTCTTTCACATTAAGTCACATTAAAGGTCACTTTGTGTTTCAAAGCCTTCTGTGTGCTTGACCTTTTATGGAGCTTTGTGAGAGTCACTAAACACAAATAAGCGGTGTTACGAACACACATTGCATTTTATGAGTAATCAACATACTTTTGTAAATCCAGAAGAAGGTTTTTGTGTGGCTTGGCTTATGCCAACATTTATACACAACTTTACTAAAAGATTGAAAAATTAAGCCCATTGTGTTTACAGAAGAGCACATTGAATTAACAAGAATCTTGGGATTCTTTTGTTAATTTGACAGGATAGCATGACCTACAAACTGCAGCTTATTATCATATAGCATAGTATGATTTCATGACTTCAGTTTAGTATGATGTTAATAATTGTGATTAAACCTGGGACTCTTAATGCAGAAATCTATTGACAATATACTTGACTATTAGATGTTTCTATTAGTGGTTGCTATTTTCACTTTCTTATATCATTGTGTTAAAGTTTTATTCATCATTTTTCATTTATTGTCTTTCTATTGACTGATGTTGAGCTTAAAGAGAAATGCATGTATTTAAAGGCAATTGGGGGGAAAAAGGAAAAACCTGGCAACCTCAGAGGTGTGGCTACTACACAGACACTTTGGTTTTTGTTATTTTATTTAGACTCTGTTGGGATTTGAAGTTTAACACCAGAGTCAGGTTTTGTGATTACTGGTGTGCAGTCTTTCAGTGTCATTTTTATCTCTACAGGAACTACTGCATTAACACTATAGGATGTAAATATAATAGTATGCAATTACGTCTATAATTAATCTACATTCAGGGGAAAATATGAAATGATTCACTAGTTTGTTCTACTCTATTTTTTAAACATGTGCACCACCTAAATAAATCAAGATATATTCATTAATCAGTTTTAAAATTGGAACAATAGGGCACTATGTAAGCTCTGCCATTATTCCCATTAGAACATTGCTTATCAACTCATCTGATCTATGCAGAGAACAGACTTAATATCTTTGTTTTTTTTTTTTTGTATTCAGTCAGTATTATATTAGTATGTATAGTGTTCATCAAAGCAAAGTTTGTCTACATTACAGGTTATTAGGAAAGCACATTCTTCATGTACTCTCTTACAAATTTTCTTCAGCACAGGGCAGTAATGGAGTAGGCAAGTGGTATTCAGTACCATCATTCCTGACTCAGTTGGCAGTTGAAACACCTGAAGATGCCTCCAACTGTAATGTTTCACTAAGTATTTCACCATCTTGCAGGTTACAGACTGGTTTTATCCTAATAGGACCAAATTCAAATCACGTCTAAGAATAGTTCTCGGATACTAAGATTTGGCATTCTCAGATAAAGAAAAAAAACCTTCCTTTTGATAGAGAAACTTTGACATTTAGAATATACAACTGATTTCTTTGGAAAATATTTAGCAATACTATCTGAATTTGAAAATATCCACTCAAAGTTAAGATGCTGTGCCTTATCCTGGTTTATAAACTCAGCTGGACCTCTCTTCCTCCTCCTTGTTAATGGTGTTGTTTTTGGCATTATTAAGGAAGATTAGACAACTGTTGAACCTCCAGATCTATTAAACAGCATGTAAAATAAAAGAAAGTTAAAACTGCCTGTTCAATTATCTAGGAAAAAGATCTATAAATGAATTATTGCAATGGCGAATATATGCGGCACTATGTACCTTTCTACCATATTTCATCATATGAAAAAACATTAGAGCACATCCTAGAGTAGTGCCCCAAACCCCTCTTTTCCCCCAATATCTATAAGTATTCTTGGTCTTATCTGTTTCTGGCTGTCTAATAGAGGAGGTCGAGACCTCCGAGTTCATCAGCAATATCTCCGTCCACTTCTGAAAACATGAGCTGACTCTCATTCAGGCTTTCAGGCTGAAGCCTAAATTTCTCTGTTACAAGAAGAAAAAAATGCTTATTCATCTGTGAATAGATACACTAATTTGATTTTTACTTTTACATTTATGGGAGCCATTGTGGTCACTGATATGGGAAACTACCACTACCTTCTTGAAGAAATATTTTGTACTCCAAGCTTCCAATCTATGGAACTTATTTCTGACATATTTTTGTGTTCTGTGGCCCATTACATGTGGAATAACCATAAAGAAATGGAACAGTCAAAAGAATTCAAAATATAGATACTTGGACAAAATATCTTCAATTTCATGTTAAAATGTAAGCTCTATGGCCTAGGATGTTTCCGCATTGTTGCAGATTTGGTTTTTGGAATATCGCTACTATCAAAATGTTTACTTGCTACTTGGCACAGAGGATTCTGGGAAGGGTGAGCTGCCCCTTTAATACAGGACACACAAAGGCAGAATACATTAAATAGAAGTCCATATGATTTAATCTTCTTACCAAATCTGCTTACTACATTGAGCTGCCAAAAGTAAGCGAAGGTTTAGATTATACATGACTCAAATGAGGTAATCTACAGAACCCTTGAATTTTGCCAAAAGAGAAAGCCAAGATTTCAAAAAATCCAATACAAAGTTTGTTTATTTTTCATGGATGCAGATTGTCTTCAGAACAGTGAGAAAGTTTGCCTGGTCAACAAGAAGCTAGATAAGCTACGGGCACAGGCTTGAGTCCGTACTATTTTAAATTGCGGCTCTCCTGCCTCTAGACAGTGGGTACGTAAGAACATTTACATTGCTTTGAAAACATGCAAGAGCTAGATAGATTAGCCACAAAGTACATTTTAACTATGTATTAGTCACTAAAATATATTTTTATACAGTATTTAATAAAATGAAATACACAGTTATTAAATAAATAAGTGATGCTAATACTATGTTACTAATCACTAATTTACACGTCCACCATGTTTACCGCACATTGGGCTCTATGCCAGCTGAATAGGTATCAAATATATAACCCAGTACCAACTACAAAAATATTATCTGCATTGGCATACAACACTGATAATTAAACTCATATGATTTAACTTACTTACTGACACACTGCAAAAGAAAAAGGTCAAATGAGAGATCTCTCTTCAATTAAATTTGACATGGAGGGGTTAATCACTCAGATCACACTCTCAGTGGTAGTTAGAGAGCGTAAGAGATCATGACAACTCTGAAACAGTTTATTTAAAGACAAATGATTTAACACTTAGTTTTGACACCAGCATTTGTTGACTGGGTTTAGATTTATACAGATTTCACTAAATCCTTCCCCAAGCCTGAATCATAATGAAACTCTTCTTGCAAACTTCACATTGACACCAGACATTTGACTCTGCTCAGTGTGCTGTGTGGAATCTGTGGCTGAGGATAGAATAGTCTGGGTTGACCTTTGCAGCCTGTTGTCACCGCATCCCCCACAAGGGAAATGAATGAATTGAATAAAAGAAAAAAACAAAAAAGTGAAATTCATAGAAAGCATGTAGCAATGTAATTTTGCAACACTTTTTGTGAGTCATTAGTAGTCACATGAAATGAGTCTGTAATCACGGTGCGGAAACATATCTTTGTGATATTGCAAATAAATACTAATCGTATTGTAGCAAAGTTTCTTTATAGTTGTCAAATTTTAATACGGCGGCATGGTGGTGTGGTGGTTAGCACTGTCGCCTCACAGCAAGAAGGTCCTGGGTTTGATCCCTGGGTCACACAGGGTGCCTTTCTGTGTGGAGTTTGCACGTTCTCCCCGTGCATGCGTGGGTTTCCTCCCACAGTCCAAAGATATGCAGATTAGGTGTGAATGCGAGCATGTGTGGTTGTTTGTCTGTGTTGAACTGGCGACCTGCCCAGGGTGTACCCCGCCTCTTGCCTGAAGATGCAGGGATTGGCTCCAGCTTCCCCACGACCCAGACAGGTTAAGCAGTATAGATGATGGATGGATAGAAATTTTAATACACATGCAATTTGTTACTTGTATTTTGCATCTTATTACTTTGTATTTTTTCACTTCTTTCAAGCTTGTTGCAGCATTACCCTCCACTCCAGACTTGAGACATTTTAGTATGTGCATATTTGCATGGTTTTTGAAATTAATATGTTGGCTAAGGGAAATTACTAGCTACTGAACTAAGGCACTTCATACAGCATCATATTTCACAATATTCTATAATAGCAAATTGTTACTGGAGCAAATATTACAAGAGTTTGCATTATTACAAGCCTTTGTTAAAGGTGGAGTGTAAAGACTGTACAGGTTTTGGAAAGCTATTAGAAAGGCCATAAATACTAAATTAACACTTGGTACAGAAGCTCATATACAATGAGCAACACACCTTATATTCTGCAGCAATAGAAGGTTGTGCAGGATGGTCGAGCTGCAGTGGGCATGTGATCACTGAAACATTATATTACTAAGAATTGTGATTTCTGATAGAGAATACAGATGGAAGAAACAGATGTTGAGAAAAACAGCATGACTCTATAGATTTTACACTTCTATGGCAAGTCCCTGTTGATGGTATAATGGAGTAAGGAATACTTGACTGGAATTTATCACTCTCTGTAATGTGGTATCACATGTTTTACTTGCATGTGTAAAACCCTAACCCTGTCATTAATAACTCTATAAACTGTGTTTTTACAGAACAAAATGGCTGACAACATTCAAGGTTCTATATCTTTGTTCTCCCTGCCATTCTACCTTTAGTAACTCTCTCTCTTTCTCTTTGCTCACACACACTGTCCCTGAGGTCACCATGGTAACAGGAGCTAAGTAACCTTGCTCCCTAATCATGAGGCAGACAGTAATATATTGAAAAAATGAGACAGAGAGATGGATGAAGGGCAAACTGATGAGTATAGTACAAAAGTAGTAGGGAAGTGGAAAACTTCTGGTAACTAATGGAAATATTAGGCACTAATGTTTTGTATTCAGTAAACAGCAAAGTAATCAGCAAAGTCCCCCCTAATACCTAGTTATAAAGCCAAATTCAGCATGCCTGCTGTGGTTACATTTTGGTTTTAAGCCAAATGAAAAAGGAGACACGAGTAACCTGGAAGAGGTGATTTGTTGGATCTGCAACAAAACAGTGGCAAAAATAGGTTTGCTAATACAACAAATCTGAGAAACCATCTATGGCACCACCACCCAACCCAACTCACCAAGCTTGGAAAGACAACTGCATCCACAGCATCTTCACGGCAGCTGGTTATTATAGAGACTTTCAGGCAAATATCTAAATATCAGCATGAGGTACACATTATTCGATAGTGTGACAGAGTTTATAGCCAAATAAAAAGTTCAGTACAATAGAAAAACCAGTGTTCAATCATATGCTGCAGAATTTTGACAAGTACTATGAAATGCCAGGAAGAACGTTTCCAAAACTGAAAATTCTAATGTATACAACCAAGTGAAGGATGGCATTCTCAAGGATTTATAAAGAACTGGACTTTTACTCAACCACTACAGAGCTCTGGTCAAACTCACATGAGCTTACCAATACATTACATTACTACTGACTGGACTCCACACTCAAAATGTTTAGAAATATGATATATACCAGAAAACCACACAGCTGAATGTCTTTAGTCTGCTTTGGCAAATTGGGTATTAGATGTGCATAGAATGGCCTACATAACCACAGATAATGGTTCTAATATCATATCTGGCTATGGCTAATTTGCTTTGCTTAGGTTAGCAATTGAGAAGATATGCACAGCCCATGCTCTCAAACTGTGTAGGGGTTTGGTCAGCATTTTCAACCTTAGCTGAAAAAAGAAGACAGACCTGAGAAAGGCATAGACTAATCTTCCTCAACAAAGATAAATTCAGGAGAGTTATTTAAATAACCATCTGTTAATTTATAACATTCGTGGACATATTATAAACATAAGCATTCTTAATGGAAAACAATATATTTAATCTGTACTAATTTTATTAATTTATATTTTTATTTATGTTTGTTTGTTTATAAGTATTAATATACTGCCATGTAATGATGATATAATGAACAAATAGATAAATACAAAGTAAAATCCCCAGTGTTGAATTAAATCTTTCAGAGCTCACTTGAGTCCAACTGATTCAAAGGAATTCTGAAAGAGTTAATTCAACACCGGTGATTTTACTGTGTAGATGTGTTCTTTTGTGTAGGATGCCTCTACAGAATGGGGTACCAAGCACTAAAAAAATTGGTGGGCAGGTTGCTAAAACATTTCCCTGCATAGCACACTCTGATTGATGACAGAACAATTGGGCACCCCAAATCACTGGCCAAGCTATACCAAAAAGAGTGAAGCCTCACTGACAAGATACCTACAGGGAGAGGCACTGGTACCCTTGGCAGATCCTCTCATGTGGTGGCATGACATCCAACCAAGATAAGCTTTGATTATCAAAATTGCAAAAAGGTACATGTGCATGTGTGCAAAAAGCACTGCTGAGAGATTGTTGTCAGGTTGTGGCTGCTGGCGCTGCTGGCGCTGCTGGCGCCGTCGAGTCATAGTTAAACACAAGTGCAGGATCGGGACACATGAAGAAGAGACGATTCATGACAATTGGAAGATTGTGACCCCAATGAGATGTCGCCTTAGGCTTGAGAAGGTCAACATGCTAGTGTTCCTTGCCCAGAATTTACCTAGCCATTAAGGAGATGTTTTGACAATAGTATATATATTTCTTATTTACAGTTTCTTTTCTGTACAGTTTTTTTTTACAGTATATTTATTTTTTATTTACAGTTTTAATATTATTCTTAAACTTACAAGCATACAAATTTCATTTATTTATTTTTTTTCAGAGTTTCAACTATTGCTTAAACTGTCCATGCTCTATTAGATTATTACTAAGCATACAGGACTTCTATGATGGTAAAATGAAAAAAGGACAGTTCAATTGTTAATCACAATTATTTGAATTACAATTAATCTTCATCTTAAATTTTATGACTGCAACATCCCTTGTTTCATAAACTAACCATAACCCCCAGCTCTTATATACATTCAAGAATCCAGGGAATCTGTGATCTGGTAAAAGAGCATGCATAATGGCTGCACTGGCAGATTCTAAAATTATAATGCTGCTATCAGTGGGAAAACCCATGGCCATGCTAGTGGTGTACAAACCAATACAGGCAAATCCACACAGCACACAAAAGAGCAGTTTAAAATTGGCCAGGAATTGGGCACACAAAATACACAGCCTGAACTTCACTAGTAATCATAAAACCTATAATTGGAATTTTCTGTTGGAGTCAACTGAGATCAAACTTGTATTGGCCCTGCACATCATCAGTATGCTTTTTGGGGCTGTATGGCACTTAATACTGAAGCTCACTTACTTTCTACTTTTTAATGTATATGTGGTTTTGCAAAATACAGATGCAAAGGCTTATATATAACTGTTTTATGTGTAGGCATGTATGTATATATGTATGTATATCAATATGCATGTGTGGTTTAGGGGTGGGTTGGCAGGGCTTGGTCAGATCACCTAACCCTGAACTGATACCACACATGCATGACAGGAGCTTCCAACACAAAAGCATGCTTTATTTTAACTAAGAAAAGTAAATGTAAAATTGTATCAGTAATGGCACAGAAACAGCCAAAGTTGAACAGATGTAATTACAACATAGCACAATAAAAAGAAGAAGAAGAAGTAGAAAGAGAAGGAGAATTCTTTATTTCCTTTATTTGTCACATATACATTATAGAATAGTGAATTTTTTTCCTTTTGTTTTAATTTTATTCCAGTTTGTTAGGAAGTTGGTGTCGGAGCACAGGGTCAGCCATGATACAGCACCCCTGGAGCAGAGAGGCTCTGTCATGATCCACTCCTCGCAGCACTCACAGCATGCCTTGAGGACTCGGTTGTGCTTTTCACCTCTCCGTCACGCTCAAAGTAGAAGCGCACACTTCCACATTCCGACGAGAACGACAAGGACTACAGTTCCCATGGGCACACGATCCCAACCCAGATCACAGCAAATTGGAAACAAGTGTATCCAATTCAGGACTATTACCATGTGTTCAAAAGGACTCTCAGATTCTCTGTTTTCTCGCGAAGCATTAGTCTAGCCCTGTGTCTGCTATTGCCAAGACTTCTAGTTTCCCGTTTTTGCTTTATGGTGTTTTGGACTCTGCTCTCTATTTTTGGTTATTGTCTCTGAACTTCCTAGTTTACTCTGTTTACTGATCGCACGACCTAGTTTCTGTTTCGGATTACGCTTCTGCCTGCCGTTTTTGTACCTCTGCCTCTGTGTGTTTAAATAAACACATTGAGTTTTACGATGCCATTTCCTAATCTGCGCATGTGTCCAGCTAAACCCTGACGACGTGACAGGCACCAGAGAGTGGATTCTACATGCTTTATAGTGTGTTTTTGAGTTAGTGGTGAATAAGGATTATGAGAGGCAAACTTTTTAAGAATAAAAATCAAGCATATCTTTGGCAATTGTTTATACATTTGGAATATGGTGTACACATACTATATTTACAAAAAAACATTATGACTGTGAATTTAGCACTTTTTTGTATCAATGTTAATTGACCATGATCCTAAAAATGATCATATGGTGACCACAACCATGATCAACACCACAAATAATGTACAGAATTTCCTGAATATATTTAACATGAAAGTATTGCAAATAGAGTAGAATTTGTAGATAAAGAAAAAACAATTATTATTTATACATTTCTGTAAGTAGTCAACTTATTTTAAAGTCCTTATGGCTTCCTTTTCATACAAATGCTTTACAAATGTCATGACTTTTTAGTTTTAGTAAACATCCAAATTGTCAACCTAAGGTGTAGTCCAAAACAGGCAGCCATAATACCTCACAAGAACTTTGTGTAAACATGCCCTCAAATACACTGTTTGATTGCTTAACAAACAGGAAGATGCTTGTTTAACTTGTGTGTTTGTGTTCAGGTGAGTGAGAGCATTGTAATATCTGGACTAGATTGGAAGTTGGAGTGGATCAGTAGTGGAGCTAACACTTATTTCCGGGGGCAATAGAGTGCCATTTATGAGGTTAATTTCAAAGAAGACAACTCTATCCTCCCTGAATGATTTTAGACCAGTAGTCCTCACAACACATGTCATGAAGGTCCTGAAGAGACTAGTGCTTTTCCATCTATAACCTCATCTTTTCTGGATCCTCTGCAGTTTTGTGTACCAGCCACATGTTGGAGTGGACAACGCAGTCATATGCTGCATTCCATTTACCTCAGAAGTCGGAGCTGGGAATGACATCTCACCCAAGGTTACTGTGTTTCAGTACATGTCAGAAAACCAATATCAGCAATTTGCAATACAAGATCTAGCCATGTTAGCTATTGTTAGCAATACCAGTTGATAACAGCACAGTATG
Organism: Notoglanidium macrostoma; assembly: GCA_030068235.1. Taxonomy (NCBI): domain Eukaryota; kingdom Metazoa; phylum Chordata; class Actinopteri; order Siluriformes; family Auchenoglanididae; genus Notoglanidium; species Notoglanidium macrostoma. The sequence goes on along the minus strand of JAQQZR010000021.1, from coordinate 11,143,329 downwards.
CCATGTTTTGCCCATACAGACGCCATTGCAACATATCCACAGAGAAGTTGGACAGTACTGTGTGTATGACTGACTTAATAAGACACAAATTTTGCTTTCACTTAATGTTGATGCACGGAGCAGCTGTCTTGGATTTTAAATTCAGGGATGGTGAGGTTCCTCCAACTTTCCAAGTCAGAAATTCAAGTTTAGTGGGTGTTCCATTTGACATTTATGTTGGCAACTTGGAAATCCTGACTTCCCAGTACAAATTGAAAGCACCTATATGTCTACTTCAAAAGGCCCACCCCTATTTGGACTACAAAAACACCACAGTCAAAATGACCTTCTTTGATTTCTCCAATGCGTTTCACACCATCCAACCTCTCCTGCTGAGAGAGTGGATGAGAAGAATGCAGGTGGACACATCCATGGTCACAGACTACCTGTCAGGCAGACACCAGTTTGTGCAGCACAGAACTTGCCAGTCTGAACACCTGCTGAGCAGCACCCTTGGTCAAATCCAGGCTTGAATAAATGCAAGCCATTCCTAGCTGATCTAGTAGTTCATTAATACAGGGCATTGAATGGGTGTTACATTTCAACACTGCATGCTCCTTTAATCCCTGTCTGGTTGGTCAAAAGCGCAATAGGGTTTTTCCAGTCACTATGGCATGCTTCTATTACTCCCATCTCCAGCATTTTACCTAATTCATGTTAAACCACTTTTTGTTTGTGTTTATTTAAGATACATGGCTGGCTGCACACGTCTGTGGTAAGAGGGGTCTATGTGGTGTTCTATGAGGTTTGTGCTTTTGGCCAAGTGAGAAATCATGTCCAAAAATTTGGATTACAACTCTGTTCTCTGAGCTGGGGAGAAATTTGGGCCTGCATGGAAGAGGACATTTTTGGACATGCTGATCCAAATTCATCTCTCTCTGCCACCACCGTTGCCTAGCTAATTAACTAATGTTCCCTGACAAAACAGACTGCTGGCCCTATATTTTGGAATTTATGTAAAAATGTGCCTTGACTGTAGTACGTGTGCCAGCAGCTATGATTGGAAATTCACCTCAGTTTGTCGTGGAAACTGTTAAATAAACAGCTTACGTATCCAAGGAGTGCAGAAAAAGTAGGCCTTTATTGAAACAATAAATGCTGCGAAGGTCTGCAGAGCGTTCTGAAACACTGTTCCAACTTAAGTGTTACATACACAAATTCACAAATTTAGCAACAAGCTGACAAATTGATGACATGTGCACATTCCTTGACCTCGCGTCTGTCTGACTCCCACCAATATGTTCCTAACACCCTCAGTTTGCCTAACTAAGCTATCTAGTGTAGCCATCATTAAAATTAGTTATTACCTTTATAACCTTTTAATTTATGCTTGGTAGCCATTATTAATTAGTTAAAGATAACCCATAAGAAATACGTTCCTACTCATTTTCCTATTTCTAAGTATTTGTGACGTCCCTAAGTATGTCTTCTGTGTTATGTGTGTGTGTGTGTGTGTGTTCACCACCTGTTAGTGTCTGCATTTTCGTCCCATTTTAGCAAACCAAGGATAAATACATGTGTTCCTATATGGTGATGCTTCTCAGAGGCTAATTTTGGTACCATACATATGACCAAATTTTAAGTGTGTCTAAATATGCTGTAATACATGTATGAGGATAACTATTTGAAGTATTAGAGCTACCTTTAAAGCCTACACGTAGTTGTTACACGTGACCATATATGTCATTGAATTGTATTTAATAATGAATACATTGCTAAAGGCTTTTTCCTAAAACTCTACAAGATCACATACTCAAAAAGATAAAGGGAAAAGGGATGAAGGAAAGGGCCAGCTCAGGCCATGAGACAGTGGATATCCAGCTCAAGCAGGATCAATGGAGTGTTTGCATTTTCCAGTGAGAGGGAGTACTTGAGAAATTCATGCTTAACTTCCGGCAAGAACTGAAAGTGGGTCCAGTGCCATGACATTGCCTTTGAAAGAATTGGTGAGGCCTTGTCAGGCACCAAAACGTGCATTAAAAAGAGTATCACTTTTTGTAAGTCATACTGAATTATGCAACACGTTACCCGGAAGCCTTGCCACTTTGCAACATTTCAGCATGCACTGCTGTAAATGCACTCTTCTGAGTAATGTCCTAAATTGGAATACCTGAAGAGATCCTGACTTACTAGGGCACTGACTAATGAACTCTACGCGAGCTTCGTAAATTATTAGGAATTAATTCAATTCACATCAGAGTTTGCCACCTGCAAACGGCTGATCTGGTCCAGTGGTTTAATCAAATATTGAAAAATTATAATTCATAAATTTGTTCACAAGGATGTGCAAAATTAGGATTTCTGATCCATCAAGACCAAGACCACTGGGCTGCTCCAATGACTGCTAGACTCCTCAACTACTCCCATGTTAAACATATGGGTTTGGGTTCATCTCGAACTACATTTTTATTGTTTTCTGGTAAATGACATGGGTGGCTGCATCCCACCACACCTGGGGGAGTCTCAGTGTGGTGTTCTATGAGATTTGTGTTAGCAGATAGTCCCAAAAACACCTCGGAACATCCCTAGCATTCCTAGCATTTTCCCTAGCAACATGGTGTTTTTTACCCTACTTCTTACTCCATGCACAGCGCGCTGTGAAATCTCGGCCACGCGCGTGGCGTGCTCTTCATCTCCGTCGCTCTCTAAGTGGAAGCGCACACTTCCGAAAGTCAACGGAGACTACAAAGACTACAGCTCCCACCCACTAGGACTGCTAAGGGGGGACAGGTGCATCTCATTTTATGGACTGATTACCCGTGTGTTATAAGGACTCTCACTTTCGCTACCACTCTGCTCTGCGAAAGATTAGACTAGACACCGTGTTGCTACTGCCGAACGTTATACTCGTGTTTTGATTACTGTGTTTGATTCTGTTTTTTGTATCTCGACTACTCTTTTCGATTACCCCATTGACTCTGTTTGCCGATCGCTCGACCCATTTCTGTTTCTTGGATTATTCTTCAGCCTAATGATTTTGTACCACTTGTGTTCCGCCAAACCCCGCCAACATGACACATGGCAACATGTGCTCTCTAGGACAGCAAAAGATGGTCTCCATAAGGGACTGGGGTGGAATGAGCTGAGTTTTTTAAGGGTACCTCCAGTCCCTGGTCCTCGCTCTGGAACCACTGATTCCAGTGAAAATATGCACGAGCCCAGATCTCTGTTGGCATTTCACCTACCTCCCGAGTCTTCTGCTAAGCTTTATCTTAAAGCATATTATTCAGTAATTACAGTCCGCTAATCAGTAACTACACTAAAATAAATTATAAATATATGCAGTTAGGAGAGTTTAAAGAATTAAAAATTAAGAATTAAAATAATTTAGATTAATTAAGAGTGTTTTGTGTGTGATGTGCCATTCATTGAATCTGAGGCTACACTGTTAGGATCCAATAACACAAGGTTCCATTTCACAGCCAGAGTTATTGATCTCGTGCAACCACAGTGCTATCCACTGTCAGATCCCTGCCCTATACTTCAATCTATTTATTCTTCTTTTTATTCCTTTTCTCTCATGGATGGGTTTATGTTTCACATATGTTTTTCTGTCCTATTGTGTTTAACATCAGTCTCTCTGCTCCTTCTTTGTTTGGTCCATTTCCCCCCTCTTTCTTTTCTACACCAATGTATGTGTAATCCTTCCTCACAAGGTTTGTATAACCAGGTACCAGTATATAACTTCCATAGGAATGAATATACTAGTCCTATGATAATCTCCAAATAATCTTGTCCTGTTACTAAAAAATCAGATAGAATTCTACCACAGTTTATTGATCGTGACTAAAATGCTGCAAATTGTCATTGTATTTGTTTTTGTGTTATCTCTTCTACATTGCAAATGTTCTTATATGAGGCCAAGAGTAGCCAAAATGGAAGAAAGCTCACTGCCTCTTTAAGCCTCAGCTGACTATGACAGCCAATCAGCAGAAAGATGATGTGCTATGATGACATTGGTAATGACCTTGTTGGAGAGGAAAATGGGAGGATGAGGGAAAGTGAGGGAGGAGGCAAAGTGGTGATAGAGCAAAAGAGGGAAGGCATGAAAGGAAGATTTTAACTGAGATGTGTAGGATTAAAATGCATGTGCCTTCCACAGCATCACAGTACTAGGCTATCCATGTTCCTCTTTCTTCTCTTCATCTCTCTCCATTCCATTATTTTCAGTAATCTCCACAATTTTGGTAGAAGGTTTGAGGATGAAACAGTCAAATATATTTCAAGATAGATAAATGGAAATAGGGACATATGTTGTATCCCCCCCCCCATATATACACACACACATGCGCGCGCACATACGCACACACTTACAGAGATAACTAGCATCTCAAGGTTATTTTGTTCTATAGGAAACAGCAATAGAAATAATGAAATGATAAAAGACACGTGTGTGTGTGTGTGTGTGTGTGTGTGTGTACAGTGGGCTGAGGTTAGGTTTTGGTTTGGGGTTTGCTGGTTTCTTTTACACCATTTACACTGAAACCCAAAGCCAGAGAACTTCTCCCTCATACTAAATGATATATATATTAATAAACATTGTATTAAGAGTATAATTTAAGAGTAAGCTATCGGACAGGTAGTCTGGTCTAAAGAATAAATGAAGTATGTGTTACATAAACATTGTATGCTGTAGACTTTAACGTAAATTTTTTTTTAACGTATTTTGTATTGGAAATACTATTTATTTATTAACACTACAGGGAGTGCAGAATTATTAGGCAAGTTGTATTTTTGAGGAATAATTTTATTATTGAACAACAACCATGGTC
>JAQQZR010000021.1:11124325-11136283 GCA_030068235.1 Notoglanidium macrostoma | reverse complement strand
CTTATATGTTTAGCCAAGCTTTTTGTTAATAACCTTTTACTAGGTAAAGGTGCAGATCTGGGGGGTTCTCAGGCATATTCCTATGCAGGTATGAGCATAATTGCTGTGCTGCAGCTTTTTCTAGAATCTTGGAAATAAAAGGGAGGTTTGATATTCGGGTGGCATGGTGGTGTGATGGTTAGCACTGTCATCTCACAGTAAGAAGGTCTTGGGTTCAAACCCTGGGTCACCCAGGGTGCCTTTCTAATTGGAAATAAAAGGGAGGTTTGATGTTGGACAACTGACTGGGGTCAATATCATATTATTTAATCAATATTTAATCAGCCCATCAGTGTATTATAGGCCAAGCATGCATGCATTTAGTACTACATAGTAACGGGCAGGGGCAGCATGGTGGTGCAGTGGTTAGCACTGTTGCCTCACAGCAAGAAGGTCCTGGGTTCGATCGCCGGGTCACCAGTTGGACTCCGCCTTTCTGTGCATGAATGGGTTTTTTCCGGGTGCTCCGGTTTCCTTCCACAGTCCAAGACATGCAGATTAGGTCTACTGTCTACTCTAAATTGCCCATAGGTGAAAATGTGAGCATGTGAGGGTGTGTGGTTGTTTGTCTGTGTTGGGCCTGTGGTGGACTGGCGACCTGCCCAGGGTGTACCCCGCCTCTCGCCCGAAGATGCTGGGATTGGACCCAGATGGATAAAGTGGTATAGATATATAGATGGATGGACGGACGTTCTTGCAATTATCAAATATGAAATGGGGGGGAATGTGTAGAGGAACATTTTGTTAGCAGTGTTATTAATCATTTCTCCTTTAAAGTGTAAGTATGCTTTGTTGTTTGTGCAGAGTAACTGTTTACAACTGTTAATAACTGTTGTGTTATTAGCATATGGAAATGCCCCACCAATCCTCATAATAGGGCATGAGACTGCAAGGCTGTGTGCACAAACACAAATTGAACACAAATGAGAGATGCTGGCCACTGAAGGGGGAAAGAGTGGTTCGGAATTATCTGAGCTTGACCAGCACATTGAAACTATAATTGGAGAGACGGCACTCTCAGGTGTGCCATCAACTGAGCATTTGGACACAAACCTTCACCTGTTTCATCTCTTCCTAAGTCATCACCTACCTTGGAATCAGAAAGTAAACTGTTGTTTTATACATATAATTTGGCAGTCCTGTTTATCTAAAAACTGTAGGCCATGTCATAGTACCATGGAACATATCATACATTTCATAAGGAGGCAGCAGGGCATCAAACCTAAAGGTGGGTGATTATTTTAGTGAATTGTTCTCTTCAGCATCTTTACCTTGAATGCTTATAAGGTAAATGTTTTTTTTCCCAATTTTGCTATATAGAACAAACATCACATTACTGAAAGGTCACCATAAATCTAATTTATTTCAAGTCTTGCTCAGGTAACCACCCACCGAAGTGGAACTGTGGTCCCAGGTGTGGGTCAGCATGCACATACTCTTGTTGTGGCTGAGGGGGAAGTGGTACACCAGCTTTCATGGCAATGTTGTGCTAAACACATCAGGCCATGATTATCTTACAAACCTAAAACAGTGAAAAGATGGGCACAGTTTTAAAATATGTTTTTCAGCTGTTGTCTATACACATCTTATCTGCTTTGTAAAGCAGCTTGCCACTAGCTGTGTCCAAACACATCCAACATCCTTTCAAAACCCCAACCCCAACCCTTGATGGTGGAGCGCGTGCTTTTAATTATAACACACCTTCTGATTAGTCTGAGGGTTGATGTCATTAACCAGGGGACCAAAGTATAGCCTCGATCCCCTAATAAAAATATCATTATAGTAAAAGAAGCCTGCTGCTGCTAGAATTTGTAATTACAAAAACATGTTTACCAGCAAGCCATGCATCTCCCGCTGCTCCTTGCTTGATGTGCATTCCCACAGAACTATTTTGTAAAATGTAAGAGTCTTATGCACCTCCTGGGAATCAGGGAACTATATTCAACAGGTGGTTCTGTGAGTTGCAGATATGTTTGACATTTATGCCTGCAGTTGAGATAGTGTGCAGTGCATGTGTGCAGTCTATTGCGCCGATGGTGTTGGGTAAATCTGTAATAGAATGAGATACAGTCTTAGCTAGAACCTGTTGTTCTGCTGTATATGGGGAATTTGATGTATTATGTGGCCAGTTTATTTATTCCATCCATGACTTGTAGGAGAGTGCAGCTGATGGATGTTTGTGATATGCTGAAATGTCCCAGTAGTTAAAAAGGTCAAGGTGGAGAGTACCAGCACAAGTGGTGCTACAGGATTAGACCGCCCAGTATAGCTCCATAGTGCTGGTTACAAAAATCCATGAAGACAGCCCTTGGCTGCATAAAGCATACCAACAGGTACTTGTCACTCTCTGCAAATATGTTGACTTGGTCCTGGAAGGTGCGTTCCCTTCTCAGGGCACGATCTGTGACTTCTTGAAACAGCAGCAAATATGCCATTATGTGAGTCCTAGAATAATGAAATATACCATTTTTGAGTCTATAAATAGTGGGATCAATCACCGATTATTGGAATGCATGGTTCCCGATTAACATAACAGATAGTAGAAAGTGCTATTGTAGTTTGTATTTATTTTAAATGAGCATATTCTGTAAAATTATTTTAAACAATGTTAAAAATGTTTGATCATAAATAGTGTAATATTATACAACTGTAGAATTGAAGAAACCCCAATAACCTAAAGTTTTGCACAAACACACATGCAATAAAATTTGGGTAAGGGTGCTAATCAGTATTTGTAGATTCTGTTCTTAGCTAAGAACAAGTACTAAATAAGAAAATATTAGTGAATGTCAGAATCTTCATGAAAACTGCATAAGAGGGGTTTGGTGAATTGGTGAATGAGGACCCTTATTCTTAAATTGTTCCACTATTGCCCACGCAGTCTTTCACAGAGTGGGGAACCCCTCCCCATCTTTACTGCTGAGAGATTCTGCATCTCTTTTTATATCCAATTAATCACGAATTAGCCTAATTAGTTGTGAGATGTTCCACCAAGTGTTTATTTAGCAAATATGTTGCTGGCATCAAATTCAAAATGAGCATATATTTTGCATAAAACAATACAATTTCTCAGTTTTATCATTTGATATGTTTTTGTTCTATTTTCAATTAAATATGGATTTATATGATTTGCAAATTACTTCATTCTTTTTTTATTTACATTTCACACAGCATCCCAATGGAGTCGTATACACATTTACAGGGTGTCCTAAAAGTCTGGAGCCAGAGGCATTTATTTATTTAAATACAGATATTAAAACAAATGTTCATATTGATGGTCTTGGTGACACTTGTGTATACACTAAACACAAGAATTTCTTAATGTATCGGAACTCTTACATGCAGAGGTGATTTCCTTTTCAATTTCAGAGAAGGGAAAATTCCTAAGGATCCAGAATTTTGACACGCTGTATAATGTGTGCATGCATAATATTTCTTTATTTCTTTTTTCTTTTTAATGTCTTTTTTTTATGTATTCCCCTTCCCTTATCCTTTGCTTTCCCCTCCTTTTCTTAATAAAAATGAAAAGTTCTTTTTTCCCCAGTGAATCTTTATTGTTGACAAATGTGTAACAGGATTTGGTCCATTTAAAGCACACTGGTTAAAACCATCCTTGACATGGAGAACAGGCTGAGTGTTATGTCATTGTACTAAAATGATCCTTATTAACTTAATGTTCAAAACATTTCTGAGCTGAGATTCTACACAATTATTCATTAAGTCCACATTTATTCAACTTCAAAAGTGCTACAAGTCCATTTCAAAACATGGCAAATCATTTCAACAGCCTTCACAGAAGGCAAACCTTTCAGAATCAAGATGAGAAGTAGTATTCATAATTCTTCAGTCCCTCATGATGCCCTTTTGTCAGTAGTTATTATTATACAGCAAACTCTGGTTAAAACAACTCCTCTGTTAAGTTAACAGACATAGGATTTGGAATGCAGCGAATCCCTTCATGTGTAGAATACCTTCTATACTTTCTCCTTTTGTAAAGGAAAATCAAAAATGAAAAAAAGAATCTTAACTTCCTAAAGCGAGAACATTTTATGTTTATAATCACATGAAGATATTATAGAGAGGTGTTAAATCTCTGAATGATAAAAAAACAAACCAAAAGACAAATATAAGCCAATGGCCTAACACTTAGCATTGGTATTGGTAACACGTAAAACTGTACAAGTCTCCCAAACTATATCAAATGTATGACCAAGTTCCAGGATGGTAAATTTAATGAAGATTGCAAATGAGATGATTTCTATCATAAAGACACAAGTGTAATGTGCGGATGAGTGGACATCTTGTGTCGAGTATAATGAAGACTGATGTACCTCAGGTCAGAAAGATCTTGTGGCAGCATGGGCGTGGTTAAGGGCTGGCTGTGAAAGGATAGGAGTTTGATGGATAATGAGTGGGGTGATGAATACATGCAGACATCTGTGTGTGATTAACGAGAGGATGTGTGTTTTGCAATAATGGGCTGAAAAGCTGGGATGAGAGAAGCGGTGCAGAGCTGCATTCCGCTTTACAGTTTCCCCACACAGTATACGCTTGAGCCTATATGTGTTGACTACACTATTTTTATAGTTTTTTCATTTAATTTATTTTCTCATATGCGTGCCATGCTGAAAAGCACAGAGGGAAAGTTGAATAAGTATAGCGCCTCTCTTTACACCTGCCTTCAGTCTCTTCCCTTTATCTTACATTACAGCAGAGTAATTTATCTAGGATAGTCAGTTTAGGACATAGGTTCTCATCCTATGAGATTCAGATGCAGTCACAGAAGATTTTCTTTTACCAACATTTACTGGCGATAAACCTGACTGAAGCATTAATAAAACCTGCTTCATGTGGAGCTCGTCTTATATCAGATGCCGCAGCATCTGATGCCCAACATACTCCCATGTTCATTACACTGACCTTTCACACTGGATCTATGCTATTGTGTTTATTCAGGATCCAGCTAGGAATATGTGCTCTACATACCATGTCATGATGGTAGGTGTAGGGCTGTATGCTGGACGAACTACAAACAAAAACATTTGCATTATTTTATTAATTTGAGAACTCAACACAGCAAATTAAACATGATACAATAGCTTACATCCCACACACACATGAACACACACAATGTTTTCATGAGCTTGGTTTAGTATCTTGCAGCTTCATTAAGTTGTGCGAACAAGGAAATATCCAAGCACAATATTATTCATTTAAATTCAAGTGCTGTTTTATAAACTGTTAAATAATGAAAGTGAAACCCCTGTGATGATTCCACTGAGAACTATTCCTGCAGCAATATGTGTATTAGTATTATAATAAAGTCTTATTCAATGTTTATTTCAATACTAATAATCTTAATCATATGCATGATGTTCCTATAAAAATTGTAGGAAGTCACAGCTACTGAATTCTTAAATGGACATTTTTTAATTCAGGTTATTTTCTAATCTTGCCATGCCATCTTCCTTGCTAGTGAAGTGCGATTTTCTTACAATTTGGTCAGGTTGTTGCAAAGTTAAAGGTTCTACACCACAGTTCATGATCAGATACCAGAAGTAAAAATGTAGGAAGTTAAAAAGCTCCTGTGCCAAATTGTTAGCAAAACAGAGAAGAGCCCACAGTACAGATGCCACAGTCACATATTTAAAGTGTTTAAACACCCTAACAAAGGATATTAAAGGCACTTTGGCACCAGAGGAACTTTTTCATAGTTCTTAGAACTGTTGGAGAGAGCGCCCTTTTTTTACGTGTGTTCACACTGCAGGAACTGGGAACAATTATAGTTCTTAGAATGCTGATTTTAGGGACTTTTTTAAGCTTCTACTTCAGGGTATATACTTTCCCAACACAACAAGGTCCATGAGAGAAGAGTGTGTATAGTGAATGGTCCAGAAGCAAGTGTAGTGAGAAGCTTTGAGTTGCGCAGTCAGTGTTTCTTTTTGTCAGTCAGCGAGCATTACACTAACAGGATAAAACAGATGGAAACTTACACATATGCACTTACTGAAAAAAAACAAAAACAAACACGTGACAGCATGTGATGATTACAGGTGAGAGAAGCTGAAACCTGAAGTGGAGTTGTTTGCAAACTAAAGTGAAACTAAACAAAATTGGCTGTAAGAGTTTGATTTAAACATAAATGTGTGTGTGCTGACTGTCTAATTACTCTGACAAATCTATAGAATACGTAAACAGAGAGGAAGTGCGCGGCCTGAGGTGGGGGAAATGTGACTTGTTGGTCAAACTCATCACTACAATCACTGAAAAAAATCACCACCAATGGATTTTCTAATTGCCAGATAGTCTATATGAAAAATGTTTGTGTCTTCATACTGAACCGCCAAAGAAAGAAAGAACAAAGCACAACCTGCCTGCACTTCCTCTGAGAGTTGAAGTGAGGGAGGAATATGTGACATGCTGTTTGAAATCACTAAAACAGATATACAGTCTAGTGTATATAAAAAATCCTCACATCTTCTTGTTTTTATATTGAACAGCTGAATCCATTGACTGGAAACATTCTGAGTCAGGTACAGCCTTAAATCCATATAAAACCTTAGCCTTGTAAACAAAAGCTCTTAATTTTAGCACCAAAAATGCACAAAAAACCCCACAAAAGCACAGATAAATGGAGAGACCGTGAAGTCCAGATTTTATTGAGCCTGTACGAGACAGGAAATACAGTGAGTTTTTGATGCAGCTCACGTCCCTTCAGCGGGCCTACAGGCGGTGCGAATGCAAACGGAAAAAAGGGCCTTGATGGTGTGTAGTGTGTCCCCCAGGGGATAGTTCCTCTCAATAAGTCCTTATAACTGTTTGGTCTGAAAGCACCTTATGAAATTAAGAACAGAACAAAACTGACTGAACGCTTCAGAGATTATTTCCTCGATGTAAGAATGCAGAGAGTTCAGACTAGTGAAGAAATCATGAGGCTGCGAGAGGTCAAATGCCTCAGAGACCGACATGGATAATGCTAATCATTTAAGTAAACTTACATTTCTTATCGCTTTTCAATCAGTAGATTACAGACGTGGGCAAAAATATTGGTACCCTTTGAAAGTTGTAAGAAAAATCTGCATTGTGTTGCTTATTTGAGCAGATCATTCCGATTTATTTAGTAGTTCGAGTGTTTCCAATACTACAATCACCCATGCAGTCAGGTTAAATGGAATTAGTTACTCATCTAGCTGCCTTATTCCACCGTGTGTATCACACTGAGCATGGCAAACAGAAGGAAAAGCAGAGAGTGATCAGAAGACATGAGGGAAAAGCAGATAGCATAGTCAAGCATGCACAATGTAAAGGTCACAAAATCATTAATAAAGAGCGTGATGTTCCCATGGCCATGGCTGGCAAAATTACAAAGATGTTTAATGGGGACATGCCTTACACTTTTTAATTGTATTTTATATTATTTAAAAAAAATTATATTAATCCCTGAGATACTTTTCTAAAGTTTGCGAGTTTTTTATTGAAAAAAAAAAAACGCCATGGCTCTTTTTTCTCAAGCTGTTTTAAAATGCTATGAAATCCCCACCAGATAAGAATGGATGATTTTGCAGGTGTGTCTTTGTGTACATTTAAATATGTTAATAGCTTCACTCTGATTGGCTAATGTCTTTAAATGAGAACTCTGTAAGCCACACCCTCTCACATGGCAAAAGTTGTGGAACTACAGCTAGACTCTGAGAGGTAATCAATGGCTTCTGCACCAGGATTGCAGCCTTGCATGTACGAACCTGAGTCAGAACAGGAAAACTATACACTGTATAGACATATCACCTTTACAAAGCTTGTGTGCCCTATCACATCCCTAACACTGATTAAGCTACCTTGCCAAGCTAACCTGAACTCGCAACAGCTAACTGAATGAAATGAGGGAGCTGCTTAATACGCCAACATTGTGGTCAATTAAGATAACATAGCCTAGCAAACTACATATGTAAACTACATGTTGCCAAGTCACATCAACATATCTTTCAAAAACAACCAGCAAAAAAAAATCATGGCATGTCCCCTTTAAGAAGAGGTTTAAAAGCAGCTCACAAAAAAGCTAGACTGGACACTGAGTCAGAAGGACTGTGGTTTTCAGTCAAAACATGCATTTTGTCAGTGTTCTTTGGACAAATAAAACAAAATCTGAGCTTTTTGGATGTATGTTGACAGGAGAAAAAAATAAAGCTTTCAAATAAATGAACATGGTGCCTAGAGTGAAACACGGAGGAGGCTCAATGAAGTTTTGTGGTTGCTTTGCTGTCTCAGGTACCGGGAGCCTTGGATCTGTGCAGGGCACAATGAAGTTAGAAGACCGTCAAGGCATTTTGGAGCAGAATGTACATTTGTGGAAAGAGTTGAATCTTGTAGCTGGAAGATGGCACTCCTCAAACTTGAGAGAGCTGGAGCAATTGCTAGAAAACAGCAAGTCATACTACCAGCATAGAAGTTAAATAAAACCTTTATCTGCAGTCACTGCCTCCAAAGCCTGGGCTACAAAATATTAAGTTAAGGATACCAATATATTTGTTTGTGCCATTTTCATTTGTTTTCTTATTTTAAAAGATATGCTAAATCATAACTCAAACATAAAGTTCTATTCAATGTAAAAATAAATAATGTGGTATACCATACATTTTTGTAAGTTGAAAAAAGGTACCAATTTCTTGGCCACCTCTGATAGTTAGAAATTTAGAGGAAGGTGGGGCATCTTTCAGTGGAATGCAATGCAATTGAAATCTTTAAATGAAATTTTGAAGATTAAATTTTATCCTTTTTTTCCTCCAGATTTTAAATTTCACTGCTGACCACATGAACGGTGGACTGGCGTCCTGCCCAGGGTGTACCCCGCCTCTCGCCCCAAGATGCTGGGATTGGCTCCAGCTTCCCCGCGACCCAGATGGATAAAGCGGTATAGATAATGGATGGATGGACCACATGAACGGTTTTCCTGGCTGCCACACATATATTAGTCTTTTTGATTTTTTAAATTCTTTCTTAAATTCTTTCTGCTTTTATGTTATGTCCTTTTACATTTGAAAAACTATTTCATCTTCAGCCTGCATTTTCACTCCCTGATTTTACGTGCAGTTTAAAGGCAAGATCTTGTCTCTTAAAGTGTCTACTCAAGAAAAATCTGCCAACTCTGGAGGTGGGAACTACATACAGGTGATTTGCATAATCTAAATTGAATCTTCTTATCCACATGTGTAAAGCATACAGTACAGGAGTAACTTTCCTCACGTAAATATTGACATACATTTTAGATTTATGTCAAAGTGGCCCACTCTGAACACATCCCCTCATTTGCATCGAATCAGAGTACTGCCAGAGGTTGGATGTAACAGTGAGATGAAATGATAAGATGCGTCCTCTCGTTATACGCTGTAAGCAAAAACTGTTGTAGGCTCTTACACACAAAGCATCATCAAATGTGTAAATAAGAACCCATGTGTGTTTTCTCTCTTCGAAGTAATGAGATGTGCTGTGCTGCAAAAATATTTTTTTCCTTTAGTGATGAAATCTGTCCACATTATCCAAAAGCTCTACTTTTAATATAAGAAAGTTCTTAGCATTCAGTGGACTGTGCACTATTTTACATTAATGCACCAAGGATTTTGGTCAAAAAAGGTGCTATTACTATATCAGCATATTATAAATGCACTAAGGTGGATAAATTATTTCTTTCCTATCATGTTACATGGATCATGCTTACAGACACTATCACAATCGGACAACTGTACACACGGTCGCACGTGGCAATGTTTCACTTTTTGAAAGGATGCTAAAATGATGCTTAAGTGATGCTGTTTTCACCGATACAAACTTCACTTATATCTTCCCCACATTCGCTCTGGCTTACCTCTAGCCCAAGAACCCCAGAGCCATGGCCATACAGTCCACTTTGCGGATTCATCCCTAAAAGAGCCCCAGGGACGGCCATGCTCAGACCACTTCTACTACTACTACTGCTGCTACTACTACTGGAGTGGTGTGGAGACAAAACTGGAATTCCACTTCTGCCTCCCACATTGCCTTGAGTACCTTTGTTGCCTGAAGGCTGGTGCTGAAGATGATTTTGAGGGGAAATAACTAACCCTTCTGAGCCCTGGGCTTCACTAGTACCAATGATGCCACTGTGCCGTTCACAATGAGAGCGATGCCTCATGAAACTGTCCCGCCACATGAACTTCTTGCCACAGCTAAGGCAGTCATAGGGCTTCAAACCCGTGTGTGTCTTCATGTGCTCTGTGAGATGGTGCTTCATCTTGAACTTCTTGGAGCAGACTGGACAGTGGAATGGCCGCAGATCCAGATGCATGTTGATGTGGCGGTCTCGCATACTCTTGTGAGTAAACCTTTTGCCACAGTGGCACATAAAGACTTTGCCTGTAGCCCCAGCCCCATTACCATCTAACCCACTGTCTAAGCCACTGTCCATGCCACCCTGCCCAGGCAAGTGGATTGTTCCATGCTCTGAAGTTCCTTTTAATGACACCCCAGGCAAAGCTTCCTGTACCCCAACTGTAGGAGAAGCCTGGTTATAGAGAAGTATCTGGTTCCCTTGCATGTCCAGTGGGAAGAGCTGTGTTCTGGCAGCGGCCGTCTGGACTGAGCTCAGTAATGCACTAACAGCTCGAGTGGTACTCTGGCTGGGGTTCTCCAAACCATGTTGTGATGATGTTTGGTCCATCAAACCACTTTCAAACTTGAGGTAGTCTTCAGGTGATTGGCAGTAGTCAACCTGCAGAAATAACAATCTGATTAAACTGATTAGGATCATTAACATTATTTATAAAGTGTTAGATGTGACACGTCATTGTTGTAGGACAATTTAATCCTTTTCAGCCAAGATTCAGCCTAATAAACATGGTTACAGCTTACAAACAGCTTCAAGGAGAAATGAAACTTTCTCCAAATGTCCAGGAAACACTTTTTGTCCCCTCACATTTTTCAACAAAAGAAGTTAAGTGCGCATTTCAAATTTGCAGTGTTTTTATATACACACATATATACATACAAAACACTGCAAATTTGAAATGCGCACTTAAGTTGATATATACATATGTGTGTGTGTGTGTGTGTGTGTGTGTTTTGTATGTATCTATGTATGTGTGCGTATTTATGGAATACGCAGAACCTGGCAATCCTGCTCCTTTAACATCAGCATGGGAGATGCAATGTTCAATTTTACTGAGCCCAAAAATAAAACCATACTTTTACTACATAGCTGTACAAGTACAATAAATCTGCTTTCATACTATACAGAGCTGCATATCTCTGCATGGCTCTTCATCTGAAAAACATTGTAAAATATAATGTACAGTCATTGTGGGCATGTTGTCATTTTTAAGTTATTGTTCTTCAATGGTATTAATAGAAAATCTACAAAAAAATTCCTGACTGGCAGAAAAACAATGAGCGTTCGATTCTGTAGCGTCTGCTGTGTGTCCAGTGAACTTATCTGATCTTACTGGAATGGAACAAACCCAAAGACTGAAGTAAGTCTGATCAAAAATTATTAGATGGCACTCATTGTTAACTGTGGCCTAAATAAGAGTTTCTAGATCTGTAAAAGACAGTGATGTTTTGAAACATAGTTAGCTTTCTTCTCAGTCACGTGAGGTAGAAGATGGAGAGCTTTCCAGAAAGTTCCACAAGGTCCAGAAGTGAAATAAAGTTACCTTCTGTGAAAACTGTTGCTCTTTTTCCAGAGCTCCTGTTTGTTGGTTTTTTTAAAGCAATGTTTTCTAGTATTTCCAGGGTATAGTGATTGGGCTAACACAAAATAAATAAATTAATAAAAATTCCAGTATAGACTGAAATTCTTATCTACTTCTGGTTTGAATTCAATTCAATTCAATTCAATTTTATTTGTATAGCGCTTTTAACAACAGACATTGTCTCAAAGCAGCTTCACAA
>JAQQZR010000021.1:11090574-11107157 GCA_030068235.1 Notoglanidium macrostoma | reverse complement strand
CCAAAATCCCTCCTGAGACGTGTGCAAACCTGGTGACCAACTACACAAAACGTCTTACCGCTGTGCTCACTAACAAGCACTTTGTTTCTCCACCAAGCACTCAGTCATGTTTAGCTTGGGAATCAAATACTTATTTCTAATGCAAATCAATTTATAACTTTTATAGAATGTGTTTTTTCTGAATATTTGATTGATATTCTGTCTCTCACCATCAAAATGAAACTACCATAAAAATTAAGTGTAAAAATTACCATAAAAAGTAAGTGAGCAAACTTGCAAATTCAGCCAGGGATCAAATAATTATGTCCCCCACTGTAGTCAATGATGTGGTGATGTTTACTTAGTAGATTTTTTTTTAACACTTATGGAAGGAGTCTGATTTATCAAAAAGTTTCACAGCTCAGGAAAGTCTTCAGGACGCATGAATTTATGCTTTCTGGTTTCTCAGTAAAAAAAATGTGTGGCTTTTTTTTTTTTGACACAGAGACAGAGAGAGAGAGAGAGCGAGAAAGAAGCTGTTGAGGGAACGAATGTTTATCACGGCTTGAATGTAGCCGGGCACAGGACCTGACCTGTGGCCGGGACGTTCCACTACATTAAATCTAACATTAAACATTTATAATGATGCGAGATAAAAAAACTGAACATGTGAATCTTGAATGATTTGTGTTGGTGTTTTGAGCTCTACGTTATTAACTGACACTGCCTGGAAGCCCCGCCCCGCCCCCTTTCCTCAACCTCACTTTCTGTCACAGTGGATGGAGAATAAATGTGTGTTCAACTTCGCTAATGTTGCATATATATATAGAAAACATCACTTAACTAGACTCAGTAAGGAGGCCACTGAAATACATTTCATCCCCTTAGTTTTCAGCAGAAAAAGAAGAAAGTTTATTTTATCTAGCAGTAAGAAAATATCATTTGAAATAAAAACTTCATGCATAAATTAGTAAACTAAATGATAATTTTAAAAAAATAATATACATTTTTATTTTTAATAAGTTGTCTATGCTTTGTGGTTTTTATCTACATTTTTAGTTTTCAAAATTTATATAAATCATAATAAAATATTTAACTTTATGAGTGATAAATATTTTGATAAAAAACTTTATGAATATATATTATGTGTTGCAAAACATGGCTGTTAATTGAATCACACCTTTTTTACAGTTTATAACTAAACAATTTAAGGCAGTTTAGCTCTGAGTTCATCACTAATATTCAGTGGATTTACGTACCGATGGATGTTTAAAAAAAAAAAAAGTTAAATTTAAGCTTTAAAGAAATCTTGAAGTCCTATTTACCACATGATGGAGTGCTGAGACAGAAATCCCCTCTATAGCCTTCATTATATAGGAGGAAAACACTAGAACAGACTATAGAGAGTCCATGTACCTAAAATTTAAGTGCACTTCAGGTCCAGGCAGTGAGGCAGATGGTTTTTGGGGGTGACGTGGGCCTTTTCGGATCAACTTCCCAGTTACAGAATCATACGTGTGCACCTCTGGAGGCAGTGGGCCTTTGGGCTGGATGGAAACAGGGTCAATAACAGGCGCTGGGAAGGACTCTTGAACATCAGGAAATGGTGATGGGCTATTACTTCTAAAAAATAAAAAAAAAAAAAAAAAAGAAAACAAAACAAAACAAAAAACACCAAAGGAAATAAACACTAACTTGTATTGATTTAAAATTATAATGTAAAAATCTATTATTCTTCATAAGGTAATTGATGAAGCACGAATCTCATTAATAAACTGAGCTGAAAATTTTAGGGCCAGAGGCATCAAAGTCAAAATGATGTTTTCGAAAAATTGTATTGTTTCCAAAAATTGTCACATTGTTCCCAAAAAACAATACAATTTCTCAGTTTCAACACTTGATATGTCATCTTTGATCTATTTTCCATTAAATATGGGTTTAGATGATTTTCAAATCATCACTTTCTGATTTTATTTTACACCTTTTTGGAATCAGAGTTGTTAAAAATAAAGTTCTGTCGAAATACTTAAATTCCCATTAAACCTATAATCCATTAAAATATGACACAGAGAAAATAATCTTATTTATTGTTAAAGAGAGAGAGAAAGGGAGAGACAGAGACAGAAGACATGTTTCCATTAACCTGCGTAAGGCGCAATTTGAAATGGCAAACTAAAAATGAGTAATAAAAACATGTGAAGTTTGAAAAATCTCTCAAATATCACCAAAAAAAGGTTTACGTTCACATTAGGTGGCTTTTGAGCCAATCCCTAATATTTCCCAAATGGAACCGGAAACACATTTTAGTCACGTGACGTGAAGAGCAAATGAAAATGCTAACTTTTTGAAAAAAGAGCTCTCTGTAAGAGCGATCGCTAAAGGGGAAAACCCAGCTTTAATCACATAACATTACTCGGCGGAAACAGTCCATTCACGACTGTGTCTCGTCAAAATTTTCAAAATATCACTTCCATTTTGCGCAAAACTCCAATGGAAACCTAGCTAGAGAGAGAGAGAGAGAGAGAGAGAGAGAGAGAGACAGAGAGAGAGACAGGGAAGGATTGATAGAGAGAGATGACTAAAGCAGTATAAATAAAAAGGAGATAAGTTGAGTAAGACCTTTGGGATTTTGTGTAGTCCTCCTTAAGTGGAAACAGCCGCTCTTCCACACGTTCCCATCGCTCCAAGCATCCCCAGAGCCAATCTGGATTCACTATGTGCAGGTGCTTACAGGCCTGGGCCTGCCGGACCTTCTCCGTACCT
Organism: Notoglanidium macrostoma; assembly: GCA_030068235.1. Taxonomy (NCBI): domain Eukaryota; kingdom Metazoa; phylum Chordata; class Actinopteri; order Siluriformes; family Auchenoglanididae; genus Notoglanidium; species Notoglanidium macrostoma. Next base: position 11,104,415 of record JAQQZR010000021.1, on the reverse strand, counting down.
TTCACACACACACGAGCACACACACACACATACAATGAATAAGGAATGTTGAAGGAATACTTGTTTTTTCCAGATGGTTGCTATAATATTTGCTATAATTCTGTACGCTATTGGGTGCTAGAGTGTTACTTACTAATTGCTGTGGTCTTTGACTCAAGTGGTTGCTATGGTATCCAAGGTGTTGCGAGGTAGTTGCTAAGATACTGCATGTGGTTGCTAAAGTGTTGTTAGGTGCCTGCTATGGTATCCATGGTGGTTACTATGAGATTGCATGTGGTTGCTATGTTATCCTAGGTGTTATTAGGGACCGAGTGTTGCTAGGTGGTGTTATTGTGTTCCAGGTGGTTGCTAGAGGGTTATTAGGCACCTGCTGGGGTATACATGGTGGTTGCTATGGTGTTGCTAAGTGGTTACTATGATAATGCTAGGATACTGCACGTGGTTGGTATGTTATCCTTGGTGTTTACTAGGGACCTGGTGTTGCTAGGTGGTTATGATGTAGGTGGTTGCTCAGGTGTTGCTAGGTGGGTTATTTGTCCATCTGCGTGGTTACTATGAGCTTACTCTGGTATCTCATGTGTTGGCTAGAATGTTTCTAGGTGCTGTTTGCTATCTATGCTATCTCAGGTGGTTGCTAGGTCACAGATAGGCAGTTAATTGGTTATCATGGTCCAGGTAGTGGCTAACATTGCAGAACGGAGCAATGCGGTTTTAAACTGCTTCACTATATCTGAATTATCACAGCCTCAAATCATTTGAAGAACATTTCCTGTGAATTCCTATGGAGAAAAAAACTTCGGAAGGCTGCTATGTTGCAACCATAATTCTGATCATTCCCAAAAGCACAAATACACTATGCCATATGGGATCTCCTTCTCTGTGAGCTCTTGATTATATGTCCAAAATATCAGAGCAAAAAATAGCTCCCAAAGTAACCACAGCAGGATAGAGCATTGCATGTTGTCATGCCAACGCCATGATCAACCTAAACATCAGCGCTCTTGGAACACCACTTGCACAATCAGATCAGTTGACCAGAACTGACAGTCACATAAAAACATGTACAACTTACCCGGACGTGCAGCGATTAAGTGGGTGGTGCAGTCGGGATCTTTGGCATTGAGCTCGAGGCTCTTGCTGATCTTGGCACCAAGCGCTTTTGCGTGGTAGTTCTCTCGTGTTCGCTCCATGGGGTAGTTTGTGGGGTACAGGCCACTGAAGACGATGGTGGTGCCTGCCAGCGAACTGCTCTTCAGCTCTGGGACGATTTTACGGATGTCTGGCATCTCGGAGCAGTCTCCCCGCAAGTGCGCCTCGTAGCGGGAGTAATACTCGTTGTGAATACGCATCAAGATCTCCTGTAGGTAAATCAAATGATCATCCTTGTCAGCATCTTCTTCCTCCTCCTCCTCTTCCTCCTCCTCTTCTTCATCCACCATGCTGTGGTCTAAAGACTCCTCTCCCATGGTGACACCTGACTGCTCGCTGTTTTGAGACTCGGTCTCGGTTTCCTTCTTGTCAGAACATCCATTATCACCCAAATTCTCTTCAAGGAGACCTTCATGTGGATCACAGGCACTGTCAGTGTCTAACTCTCCATCTCCATCTCCGTTCTCCTCCGTACTGCGACGCTCCTCATCCACGCTTGTTTGTTTTAGTTTTGTGGTGTCTAAGGGCTGCTCATTTTTATTAAGTGATAATTCCGGTTTAGCTGAGTCACTGCTATCAGCTACGGTAACATTCTCTTGGTCTACAGTTTCACCTGACTCTTCTACTTTCTCATCAGATATATTACTTAAATGTGCCTTTTCTGTCCACTTTCCATCAGGATGCGTTCTCTGGCTAGCTGATGCTCCTTGAATGTCAGGGACACAGATTGACATTTCGTCATGCAGAGACTTTTTATCCTTGTCCTGTTTCCGGACACCGTTATTCTTCTCCTCATCGGTTGATGATCCAGATAGGTTGGTGGGTTCTACAGGTTGACTAGCCAGGCCACCTACAGCAAGAGAGCTCAACATATTATTGCTTTTAATATGGTTTACAGCATTAACAATACATACAAATAGTAACTGGTGACCACTGATCCTTAGCTTTTTTTTCTTTTAAACTTTGTGCACTGTATGTGTGTTAGAGAATAATATTTAACATTCTTTAGTTAAGAGCTGAGATGAATTGCTTGATAAGAATAAATAACATAAGTTTCATACATTCGCCAATCTGTTAAAATAATGGTAATAATAACTCATCTTCTGAATAAACACACAACCCCACTGGCCTCCCTGCAGTCCACACCTACGCAAACTATGACAACGGCGACTGTTGAGCAACAGTCATCTACCAAGAAAGATTTTATCTTTAAAACTTTAAAAATAATTAGTGTCCTCAGTTCCCAAACGCTTACTGAGTGGTGTTAAAAGAAAAGGTGACGTAACACAGCAGTAAACTTGTTCCTGTCCCAACTTATTTGAAAAGTATTGCAGGCATCGATTTAATAATGAAAGATGAAAAAACAATGAAGTTTATGGGTTTGAACACTAAATATCTTGGCTTTGTATTGTATTCAATTGAATATAGTTCAAAAAGATTTGAAGTTCATTTCATCCTGTATTTATTGACGTTTTACACAGCACCCCAACTTTTTTCGAATCAGGGATAAGAAAAAACAAAAACAATTTGAAGTTGAATAAAAGAATATTTTGTTAAAAAAGCATCACTATTCAAATCTAAACAATCAAATGTGGACATATAACATTACCTGCACTTTTCTTTGCCAGCTGGGCCTCCCGTGAGCCGGGTGGGGCATTGATGTCACCCGTTCCTTTGAAGTAGACATATTTTTTCACTGTAATGAGGTTAGGGGCAAACTTCCACACGTCCTCCCTGTCGTCGATGATGCACACCATGGAGTCACCACATGGGAACAAATTTCTGCAATACGGGTACAGCAAGAAGTTAACCTCTGAGGCATGGACTTGTTTTTCCCTGTAGTGTCAATCACAACTATCTCATACTAAAATACTAAAAATCACGCAACTTGTATCTGGCACGTTCACATAGCACATATACGAATTCTGATGAAACAGTCTAGAGCAACTGCAGTACTAGTTAAAACACGTGCGAATAACCTGCAAACAAAACATGCTGGAATTTCCACTGGATCAAGTATAAAGCTATAAAAGCAAATTCACAAGCACAATACCTCAGATTTCCTGTTTTGGAGAACGGGTCAATGCACTCATCTCTAGACAGGATTCGATGTGAGAAAAGTTTCTTTTCAGGGTCCAAAAAGCCTTTTCAGAAGACAGAAGAAGAAAAAAAGACAAGCATTTGAATTCGGTAAATTATTTTCTTTAATCCATCACTCAGTGTCTGTTTTTTTGGCTAATGCAGACTAAACAATAAAGTTGGCAAAAAAATATATAATAATATAATATAAAAATGAACTGTGATTAAAATCTTAGTTTCTCCTAGATGTAATTGTGTTATTTAGACAGCAGAGGGTGCAATAATGTACCGACAAAGGAACACATAGGACTTTACTGTACTGAAGGAATGTTAATGTTAATAGGCTATTATATTTTATCCTAACCCTTACAAGTGCTTTACTTTTACAAGAAGACTATTTAAGTTGATAAATAATAAAAAATTGCATTTTTGGGTAATAAAATTTTCCTTTAATCTTTTTTTTCTAAAAACTATCACAAATTGAGTCAAATTGTGTGAATCGAGAGTGTGTGAGACAGTCTCATAAGCATGTCAAGTGTATGTCTTATGATTATATTATTAACGTTCTACTACAACCCAAAAAGAAACATCTTATATGTCCATAACACACGCAGGAGACACGGAGATTGACATTCTGGGTACCGCTAACAGGTGAACCATTTCATTTAGCAAAGCAAACAATAAATTCATGCATGCACACACATACGCTAGCACTAAACATAACTAACCCTTACCTGGAAATTATAAATCCCCAACAATGTAATGCGGGACAGAAAGAACAGAAGAAACAGAAGATATTGGAGCGTGCTCACCTGCAATGGTGTGTGCATACAGACGACTTCCGAAAGTAAACACGTGCAGCTCATACATCTTGGAAATCTTCTCCAGAAACTCTTTGCAGTAAGGCCTAAGACGCGTGTGCAGCATGGGCTCCCCTCTGCCCAACTGGAAATGGAAGATTCCCTGAGATATCACAGAAACATTGGGACAGACAGACGCACGGGGCTATATTAGAATTATAAGAAGTGGCATTATTTTGAAACTGGAATGATCAGATGTGTTTATGCACAAATTAGCTTTTTACAATTTTTTTTTACATTTAAAAAAAAAAAACAAAAAAAAAACAAGTCCACTTAAATTAAATCAGGAACGTCATGCTAAACAGTACTGTCCATTTTGTTAGGAGACAAAAACTAGCCGGATTTGCAATTTCCATAACTAATTTGGAAGATAAAATAATGACTGCATTTAAAAACTTAAAGAACATGATCATAAAACTGAGCTGCTTCTGCTTTAATTATCCTGGTTAGGAGACTTACTTTGGTAGACATGTGCTGACAGTGCTGCTCTGTGGTGTGGATCAGTGTCTGGTCCAGATCCACCATTAGAACCAGCTTCCTGTTCCTGTGGAGCCTCTTCTGGTCTTCTCGGCCAAGCTGCTCTGCTTGCTGCTCTCAAAACACGCGCGCGCGCACACACACACACACACACACTCTACAATAAGTTACTGGAAGAGATGTAACCAAGATCTCCATCAATCAGTGTTGGCTGTTAACTTCAAGTTCCCCATCATTATGACAAGTTCTCCATCGCATTAATAATACACAGGCCTTTTCAGAATATATTTCAAATAAATTTTTTTCAATAATGCAATTTTTCTACAAAAAAAACTATATGAGAATGATCAGCAAACTTAGAATTAATATTTTATAATGAACCTGACACCTGAGAAAAGGTAAGCAGAGTGTGAAATTCTGCATTAGTAGCAGTGATCTCCCTGCCTCCGTGGTCTGCACTGCACACGCTCTTAGTTTCCCTGCTACATGCTTCCCTGTAGTTAATTTGCTGTTAATATTAGATATTCCCTGTAATAGTCGTTAATATTCCCTGTAGTTAATGTTGCCATTCCAAACACAGTGAATCGCTCAGGATCCAAGTGTCAGTCGGCTCATCTGTCATTACAATTGTGGGGAAAAGAAGACATGTCTTTGAGTGATGGCCTGCAGCCGTGTACGCTGATGTTAAAATGCTTAAACGTTGGCAAGTCTGCTTTCTTTTTTACAAAATGGGCATTTTTATTTACTATAAATTCTCTTGCTCTTTCCAGGTTATGAAAATGTTGTTTACAGACACAAAAACCCATAAGAGTATAAGTACTTATCTACACAGCTCACCTCTGAGCTGACCATCAGCTCCGGAACGCTGTGCACCATAGAAACCATCGCCGTAGAGACGGGAGTCTGCTGTTTCCCATTCCTGCTCTGCAGCCTGTGGAACCCAGAAACACACGCTCTCAGCCTCACAGTGATCAGTCGAAAGCAGAATGTAAGACCGGTGCTTTATTAACAGAAATACTCATGGATTATTATATAGCGAGGAAACTCACTGTGTTAAGTCCTGACCGCACTCAGCACACAGGCCCTTCATCACAATGGGATGGCTGCATTCTTCTATTCTTGCTATAACATCCCTGGTACAGACAAAGCAAACACACACACGTGTAAGGCATCACAAGATGCACAAGTGTTGCAGCAGCATTTCAGGTAAGATGAACGGACACACACAATGTTCACATTACTGCCTCAAGGTGATGGATGTGGTTTCAGACCCGAGCCTCTTTTGTGCGAGATCAGACACAAATCTGAACGCTCAGAACAGAATTCCCCTTGTTTTGCTCTAACACGCATCGGGCGTCGACGCCACACCAGAACACCACTTACAATACACACCCGAGTGACGCACGCCATCCTGACGTCGGCCGCCACAGTAATATGAACGCATAACGTTTTAGCTAAGATCGGTCCAATTCCTAAATACAGTTCCTGATCCATTCTTAAGCAAGATTATATTTACGTAGCATCAGGTTGCTAGGATACTCGGGTGTTTTTGCAACTGTTTTTGTTTACGAACACCAGACAGGTCTGTGTTCCGAGGAAAACAACAGAAGGGCAGAAATCTGGAATTAATATGCAGCATCAGTATGCCTGCACACTCATAAGCAATATTCGACAACATCGTCTCCTTCGTAAGCCCCGCCCACAAACGCGCCCAGAACCGCTCCTGACTGCAGACTGGAGTATTTGGATCAAGTGTGAGAACACCCTGAAACTCCTTCAACAGTGCTGGACCCAAAAACACCAGTGGCTACACCAGGGCATTACACTCTACCCAGGAACAGAGGCCTGTGTGCGCTTACGTCATAACACAGTTCTGTCGCAGCATCGCATCCAGCTCAATCATTTTTCACACTCGACATCAGTCATTTCAGCCCTAACTCATTCATTCATCTTCAGTAACTCTTTCATTGTTCATTAATAACAGAGTCAGTTAACTTTCACTGAAATAAAACGGGACTGATGAGCTACTCAGGGGCGTGGGAGTTCACACGTTCCTTATGTACTAGAGCAACAGGTACAGTCGTGTAATAAAACGAGTACATGTTTTATACCACTGGTATAAAAAGCAGTACATAAACAAGTCCAAAAATGAACAACACTGAACTCATTATTTCATCATCTTACTCTTCCACATTTCAGTTCGTTTTATAATTGGACTTTTACTCCATAATGCTCACCTATTTCATTATGATGGTTTAATTCTGTTCATCTGTAATCAGTCACGCAACACTAATGGGGCTGAACCTACAAACTGATTGGTTAATCTTTTGCCCACCTTCGGGATAATTCAGGACAAAACTGTATGTTTTTCACATTTAAGATGCTGCAAGGAATCAAGTCGGAGCTTATGTTGTAAAACACAGGTGAGGTGATTCGCCGCAAGGACAAGAAAGGAAACGGTCCCAAAACACAGGAGTCCATAGCCCAGTCTACTACTGCAGTGAGCTGAGAGTTACTCTGAGGTTCTGCAGTGTATTCATGATGGAGAGGTCAGCGCACGCCACCACTCTGCTCTCCCTTCCTCTGGCTGCTCGCTCTGGTATCCGTGAAATCCCTCCAACATTCCACTAGAGTCTGGAAACAGTTTGTTCGTTCGTCCATCTCACTGACTAGCGATCTCACACTGCCTAGCATAATGGAGGGAAGACATCTTCTTGACCTGGCAGTTTTATCTCCCAAACCTGAATTCTCTGGAGTAAACATCAGACATTTTATCGGACGTCCATTAGGATCGGGAAAACAGTCCAAAAAGAAAACCAATTTTCCTCTCCACACTGTTACATTGCTACAAGACAAAATACAATGAGCAACAGCAGTCAAACATATTTTACAACATGAGAAGACGTCTGTGTAGAAAATCACAGGGATGCGTATCCAGACTAAACTGATCATACCAATGTGGAATCAGATGGAAAGCAGCAGTTCATTCAGCCTGTAATGTTCTCGCAGGAGGACGGAGACAAACACTGACAGGACACGTCTTCTGTCGATCTCTGCTACCTATCGAAATATGCCGCTTAGCGCCTGGGTGTTAGGTTTAAAGGGTCTTACGGTTAAGATTAGGTTCAGGGCTAAGATCGAGTTAATTCTCTGTTATCGATTCTCACTATGGTAGCGTTTTTCTACAAGGCAGCGCAGATGATCAGAACACCTGAAATAAAACCACAGAGGAGCTCCTGTACAGTAAGCAATGACCCCAGGACCTCATGGACATTTCATCCCGTCCGAATAGGGCTGAATATGCAAATGTGACCATTGACTTCACGTGGCGGCTTCTTGTGATTTCATAGTTGATGACATCCCCTGAAGTGAGCTAAGGCTAGCCCTTTAGCAATAACTAGCTACAGGTTAGTGACGTCAGGTGTGTTTATGTTTGTAGCTTGTAGCTAAGCGCTTACCCTGGAGAGATGACCTCTCCGAGCTGATAACACAGCTCTCTCACCACTCCAGCGCGGTCAGACTTCACCTTCTTCTCCGCTAATCGCCTCTTCGGCTGCTCTCGGTCCTCCGAGCCGCACTCCGTGTCGGTAGGGATGGCCACACATAACGCCACCACGGAGTCCACCTTCACCAGCGCCCCGGGCTCCACCTTCCACTCCCGCAGCCGCACAGCGCGCGCTCCCGCCGGCAGCCGGATCTCCGTCACCTCCATCCTGAGGCCCACAGGTGCTGCAGCAGCACCACCGGAGTCCGCGCGCTTCTCCACGGCTTTCTCCATGCGCTACACCACTAACACTCTCAGCCTCGCTAATGGCTCGTTGTTTTTTGTCACAGCTCCAAGAATAAACAAAGCTCAATCAGCCCCAAACAGTGCAGACCAAAGAGCCATAATTATTCCACAAACGTACACTGGAATTCACATCAATTCGCTCTTCCCGCCGTAAACCGGAAGCAGAACTACCAATTTCCGGAAGTCAAAATACATTTCTTTTTCTTAAACATAAAGCAGTTTATTTCTATTGTAATAATGTCTATTTAGATTAAATCGATATAAGCTATGATATGGTTTGCTTTAAGCTTAAGCTAAATTTATATATCAATCTAGTTTCAGCTGTATTCTTTAATTTATATTAAATCGCTGATATACCGTAAATACTACATTACCAACAAGCGTTCACGCGAGCCCAACCAATGACAGGCAGCACTGCTGTAACCATGGAAACAGTAATCTAAGAGCCTATTGGTGGCTCTCGATTTTTTTATACAAACGCTGTAGTGCTTTTCTACGACAGCGCTGTTAAATGTCCGACTCTGATTGGTCAGGAGGTGTTGTTTAACATATATTAATGCGCTCGTTTTAATATCGTCATCGTTTCCATGGTAATGACTCATTCACGGAGACGTGTACAGCGTTCGTCTGATAATAAATGGATTAAAATTTGTTTTTATTTAACACAGGAAAATATCTAATCTTTGATATGCTGAAGTATTCTTTAGCAAACCTTTATTAACGTTTATGGAAGGAGTCTCCAGTGTCAGTGCTTTGTAACATTCATAGCAAAAGCTGTAACTTTACTTTTAGAACGAGAGGGGGGAGGGGGTGTTGAGGGAGTGACTGTTTCTAGCTGAGAACTGGGAGGTTTATTTTTAAAAGAGGAGAACAGTCAGGATCTTTGCACTGCAGACGTCCCAGTTGTTTTCCGAGGCTTCAGGTTATCAGTGGATCAAATGAAATCTGAAATAATAACTGTGCATAACTGTAGCATTTCACAAATTAATGGGTTTCAAGTTAAAGACTCAGGTAGAGATCTCAAAATATTCCAGTTCGAATATTTCTGTCAAAAGTGGAGGATGCATTTAGGTTGGTTTATTCTACTTTGTCTTTTTATTTTGACCCTGAAACATGCACAGATTCTACCTTATTTGGATTTGGATGTCAACAATCTCAATTTCAGTTTCAAGATTAATTTGATCAAACAGTGTAAAAATATATTTTACTTTCACATTACAAACTTATCTTTTAACAATGTGGTGGATTAAAATCCTACTTGCTTGAAATTTTAAAAGTAACAGTGACGCTTGCAAAATCCCACAAACGGGAAATGCATAACTTCACACCACACTCTTCTGTTTAATGGAACAATCTATTCATATTTTACAAAAAGTCTATCTATTATTTTAAAGACTGGTTTGATGATGGTCACTGTTTTGCTGAATGAAAATGGTGAAGTATGTTTGTCAGGAGACATTTTGACATTTTTAAGAAGAGATGCCATAATGTACATACCAGTAAAGGCACTGAAAGAGAGTCACTCTTAGAGGAATTCTCAAATACCAATTAAATTCTCCTGAATTACCTACGGATGAATCTGGACTTCTAATAATAAATTATTTATAACGAATAATAATGTGGAAAAAAAACCATCTCTATGTACTTCATCTATGTAAACCTATGTACCGTTTACCTTTGTGTCTGTATTCCGTGTTTCAGTGTATATAGTTTATATTTATGGGTTGCACAGATCAGGACCTCTGCTGTTCAAACACTACAGCTGAATTACGTGCATGAGTAATAGAATGCTTATATACATGATATGAATATTATACATTCCCACAAAGCACATGGGGAAATTTTTGGATCACAATGCCTTGTGTCACAGTGTGTCATTACATGCTTATTTAATAGCTATAAACAGGTTGGGTAAAATAATAACCCTACTTGGATGAGTAGAGGAGAAACCCATAAAAACCTGTGCCTGACAGTGCTGTAGTGGCCCTGCTGAACTCACTGATCATCACTGAACAGTGATGGTGTTCCATGAGTATACCTCCTTCCTGTATACACATCTACATTGCCATGTACAGCTGCCACATGAAGTCTGAGCAATAAGCGTGCAGATCGGACCTCCAAGGACATCTCTGTAGACACAGTGACCAGATGTTGATTACATTTCTGTCTATTGTCGGCTATTTATAAATACTGTCTCACAGTGTCTTTGTATATGCTGTTTAAGTCATTGATTCATCTATTAAAGAATATCACATGAACATAAGCAAGTCCTGAGGAAGAATCACAGCTGTACTGATATTCGGTACAGCAGCATGACTGTGAGTGTGATATTACTTTTATACATCAGCTCTATATACAAGAAATTAATTTCAAGTAACTGACATTTATGACTAAATATTTTGTTTATTTTTTGCTCTGTTGCCGAAAATAGTTCCCAAAGAAACGGCAGCTGGATAGAGTGTTGCATGTTGCCATGGTAACACACAGACTGACTGACAGTAGTAACAGTTTCAGTATAATGAGCTGTTACTAGAATTGTAATTTTATATAGCAATCGTATACAATCAAAGTGATACACATGATGACTAAACATCAGTGCTCTTGGAACACCAGATCAGCGGACCAGGAATAACTGCTGCGTGATTGATAAATAAATAAATAAATAAATAAATAAATAAATACTGTATATATTTATATGACTAGCACGTATCAAGCTATGGAACAGCTAACAGCCAGTTGTCCAATTACTTTTGCACAATTATTTATTTTCTCTTGATTTCACGCCCTTGCTGCACATCCCCCCCGAAAATCCCTCCACTAATGAAAGGAGCAGGTGGTGCACCGTCTGGTAATCTGAAATGACAGGAGCAACCAGACAGCCATGGTCCCAGGAGATCAGGAGAACAGAAGAGAAGTGCTCAGACTCTTTAGCCTCGTCTCCTCATTTCCATTCACAGATCATTTACGGCAGTTTCTCTCCCCCAGAGTCCCTCCCCTTCCTACGTCTGCCCAATGACATCCCGAGCACCAACTGGCCATGAGGCAGCCAATTACTCCTTACTCCCCATCACCAGGGACACCTCTGAACATTAGTTACTGAACATCAAATTTTATTCCCCATGGGGACTCTTCACCCATTCCAAGCATTTCAAAATCACAATAAAAATGAACAATTTATTGATTTTGATCAATAAAGAATTTCAGTAGATGTTTAAACACAATAAATGAAGTATATCTCCCCACAGGACAAGTACAATGTTAAAAACAAAAACAAAAATACACTTGTTAAAAAGATGTTTCTGATTCCTTGCTAGTTAAATGTCTCTTTTCTGGTAAACTGTGAAGGAGTGGAAAATATTTGCGTAATTATACTTTACTTAAGTAATAATTTGTACTTTGCTCATGTATTATTGAATCTGAATATTTGTACTTTTTCTCAGGTACATTTACAAGAAAATATTTTTACTGCTTACATTTTATTTTCAAAGCACTTTCAAGACCTTCAAAGTACTCATTACAAATCTCAAATGCCATTTTATATAGTTCTCTCTTTTTCCTGTCTTTTGCTGAATTTACTGACGATTCACACAGGATTACATGTCTCCTTTGCCTCCCATAAAAGAAAATATCTGCATCATAAAAATTAATCATCAAATCCGAAGGATCTGCTACCTCATTTCACAATTATGAATGCCAGTGAATAACAAGCAACATAAAGAAAGGTGTACAAGCCTGTTTTGAGAATGTTTTCAGGAAGCCTGCGTTATCAGAGATCTAATGAACGTTGTAAGTCGTAAGTCGTTCTTTGTTAGCTCCCCAACTGAGTCTGGTGAAAGGCTGCACGTGTCCAAAGTCAAACCGTTGTCTGATAGCCTGGAGGTAAATTTAAATACTACTGACTGCTCACTAATATTTTATGGGTTTATCACAAACTTCAAGAACTCAAGAAATGAATAAACAAAGAATGAATGAAAAACTACATGGCTGCAATAAATAAGCAAATACTTTTATACACATTTCAATGGTAACTAATTAGGGAATAGTTTCATAAATTACCGAGAAGGTCCATGAATTTTCAGTAATAGGACAATAAAATGGCTACTGAAAGAGAATAAGTAATTTTTAACTATTTATAGTTACATGTTGAGAAATGTCAGTAAGACAGGTTAGCTCCTGTTCTGACTTATGTTTTAGTAGCTATAAACAGTCATTCCCTAATCATCCTCTTTTTTCTCTTTCGAAGTCAATGAACCAAAAACCAAAATAATAAAATGAAAAGCCCACATCTTGTCATGTTACTGAGAAAACACAAAGAAGTGTAATCTCCTCTGTCCTGAAGATGTGGGAAAACTTCAAGTTCCAGCTTTACCTAGTTCTGCTGTTACACAGTGCTCACACTGGAGACTCCTTCTGGACATGTCCAATAAACATCTGCTTATATATTAACAATTATGCACGTTTTTAATGTTCATGTTTATGATTATGCTGTAAGTCCGTGTAAATGAGCTGTTGCTATAGAAACGACAAAATCTTAGAACGGGCACATTAAAATAAATGAAGCTGTGATTTGCAGCTGTACTATTGTCATAGCTGCTGTTATAAAATTAATGAACACCTCCTGACCAATCAGAACAGCTCAGCGGTATGAAAGGTAAGTAAGCCCTTTCTCTGTATCCCTGCTCAGGATGCTGCTGCTGCAGGCAGAGCTCGGACCCTGATTGGATGATTCCTACTCCTGCTCGCCCTCCATTGGTTACTACTACTAAGTACAAAACGTCATTGTCCACGTAATGCCCTGTTTTTACTAGAACCAAAACACCGTGTGTGAAAAAAGGGTTAAGATCTTTTTACACCTGGGCTCGCGCATCTGAAACTCTTAAAGGAAACATTTTTTTTATGTTCAGTGTGACTTGCTTTTCCACTTAGATGAATTAAAAGGCGAGGTAAGTCCGAGCGGGCATCAGGCTGGGTTAGGGCATTGTGTGATGGGATGATGGAAGGGATTCTGTTGACATTTTTTTCCACATTAGGCGCCATTTTCAGACATTGTGTACAGCAGGCAGCTGCTGATGGATCGGGTTTATGAATGGGAGATTATCCGCCTCGCGCCATCCGTTCCGGGGTTAATGTGCGCGTTTGGGATGAGTGTTTATATTCACCGTGCTTTCCTTTGCTGTGATTAGTGCTGCGTGTTGCTCATTAAGCGGAGATGATATTAAACAAGACACGGGAATAGGCGGGATACACACACACACACACACACACACACACACACACACACACATCGCATCTCATCTCACACACACACCGCATCTCTCTCTCACCGCATCTCTCTCACCGAATCTCTCTCACCGCATCTCTCTCTCTCACACCGCATCTCTCTCTCTCTCACCGCATCTCTCTCTCTCACACCGCATCTCTCTCTCTCACACCGCATCTCTCTCTCTCACACCGCATCTCTCTCTCTCACACCGCATCTCTCTCTC
>JAQQZR010000021.1:11069090-11085341 GCA_030068235.1 Notoglanidium macrostoma | reverse complement strand
TGTCAAACAGGTGCTTCAGTGATTTCATACTGATCTAGGTAGTTTCTAATAGTTAGGAATAGGTGATTTCTGTTTGGGTACCATAGCTAAAACAATGGAGTTTGGACTGCTTGAATGATATCCGTGTTAACTGTTTTCCAAAAGGGTGTGGAAAATGTGTCAATCCAATGAGAAAGGGTTAACACATTGGCAAGAGGTGTCTTCTGCTCTGATAATGATGATGAAAACTGAGTGGATCCCAGTTTCTTTAAGCAGGTCAAAGCAACCAAGAAAAACTGTAAATGATCAAGAGTAAAGAACATTTTATGTATGAGTAATGCTTGCACCGTAAAGTGTGAGAGATTGAGCTACGCATGATGACCTGCCAGACTCTCTCAGACTCAAGCCATGACTGATGAAATCCCTATGTAGTTCGTATCTCATTTAAAATTGTTTGTCTCTCTGGATAAGCCCTTCCACTTCCGCTTTCTCTACCTCGCTGTCGACCTCTACCTCTGTTTCCTGCAGGTTACTCCATGGTTTTGAAGATGTCTCTCCATACTCATTTCCTCTTTAGATCAGGTGCCAACCTCACCCCAGTAGTCCATCTAGTCAGATGGTCTAGTCTAATTTCCAGGTGTAGCCAATACTTGCACTGCAAATCTATTAATAATTTTTAATTATTAGTTCTTACACAATACATCATTGGACTTCATGATTTTCTTTTTATTATAATAAAACTAGTGTGTAGAAAAAAGCGAGGCGGTGTTTACCCACATGTAATGTTGATGTCCGAGTTTTAACACTGACCTCAGAGTGAATGCAGTTTCTGTGTTATATTATAATGGGATTTGAGCTTAACATATGAGAACTGTGTGAAGAGTTTTGAAAAATGTGTTTAGGGAGTTAGTAATGAGAGCAAACTCCAGGAAATGTGTTAGGTGACTGTGGATTGGCGAAAAGACAACTATGTGTTGGATTCTGAGAAACGTGTGCCAGTGTGTAAAAATAGCTTTCAAGCAACCTGAAAAAACTGTAATTCTAAAAGTGCTCAAGCTCCCCATGCCAACTGTGTGCAATAAAACGCCTCCAAGAAAGCACAAGTGCCGGAGTTCCCAGAGAACGAACAGTAATGCTGACTGAGCTGTTCTACAAACATCAGCCATGCTGTTAGCTCCCTGAAGTGGATTATTTTAATTAAATCAGCACATTCTCTGTGATTCCATTTGTACCGTGCTAATTTGCGTTTTTGCATTTTTAGTTTAGATTTGTATTTTTGATTTCTTGAAGAATGGCACATTGCTCATTTTTTACAGTTTATAGTTACATTTAGTGATGTGGAACAAACACAGAACAACTTCAGTCCTGTTTGCACTTATGTTAGAAATGGTCATCCCCTCTCCAGTCTTTCTTTTGCTTCTGTCTTGAAGTTAATGAGACAAGAAGTATGCAGCTTAGGTTACATTAAGGCACCTTATAAATTCAGCAATGCTGTGGAATTAACGTGCACAACGCACACTTCAGACTCACCGTAGGTTAGAGCTGAATGATATGCATGTCAACATCAGCATCAAATATTCCGCATGTGCAATAGTCAGGAAGCAAAGGCTGCCATAGTCGAGTGCTCAACATGTTGGTTTAGCAGCCATCAGCCACCGAAAAAGTCATAGATATCAGCCAACCACTATCCATCTGTTCATTAGTGTGATGATGTACACTAGGCTTGCATCATATTACCATGTGGCATCAGATGTTAGTATCACAGTATCGATCGATACCAGATAACAGTACTGATATCAATACATCCCTAATTATTTAAAAAGAAATACAGTTTCCTTTTCTTGTTCTTTTATATTTTGTTTGAACTGCTCAAGCTGAATTACTGTGTACTGATAGCTGTACTATACGCATTTATTCATCTGTATTTAATCATTTTGTCCTGGGTTCATCTTTAGATCCATGAGTCCTGCTCAAGCTGACATGATGTTCCTGGAGAATGCTAAAAAGCTTTCTATGTATGGTGTAGATCTGCACCAAGCTAAGGTACTGTCAAACAATTTTCTCTAGTCTCTAAAAAAGATGCATTCTTACAGTTCAGAAGGAGAGAGATGTCTTCCTCCTGTGCAGAGGAAGTGCAGTTCAGAAATACAGCAGGAAGCAACAAAACAATTCCTCATATGTTAGGAACTAATTAATATTTATGATAGGGCATACACAAGTTTCTACACTAGCCAATCAGTTTGAAAAGATGTGGCTAGCTGGCTTCACGTGTCTCGGATTAAGCGTGTGTTAGCGTTCACCCTTCCCAGGTGGTAGATGTCGTGTGATATGGGAGAGCCAGCTGGTGGATGGGAAATTGAGGGGGAAATGAGGTTAAAAAAGAATTACTGCCTAGAGCAAGGATTAACCTCTCGACTAGACAGCCATTACAGTTAATTCCCACAGAATAATGGCAGAAGAAAGAACATTTTAAAACCCTTTGCGTACACATCTTGTAACATTAATGTTTGTGGGGAACAGCAGGTAAAGAAAGAGCTGATAAACCTGGTGTTACACTGCTGTGTCTCTTCTCATCACCTGAACCGATTTGCACCAAGTCATGCATTTAAGCGTGCCGGATGTTTAGTTTGAGACGTTTGGGTTAAAAGGCAACAAAACACTTGTTGTAAGTGATTTGCAGATGAATATTTTATGACATGTTCTGGTCCTTCTTCACCAAGTGGATTAATGAGTCAGTACGTTAAGCTGTGTCGCATAATAAACTTCGATACCAAAACCACAGATACCAATCTTTACTATCATAATGTTCAATACTGATTACAAATACAACTTAACATTCTTAATGTAATTAATTTACAGGCTAATATATCTTTTTTTATTAATATACCTTTTTGGTATGACAGCTTGTGATTTCAGTCAGAGCCACGGCGACCAGATATTCTGTCACAGTGAGGGAGAATTTTTCCTTCTATTTTAGCCAAAAAAAAAAGTCCACTGAACTAACTTTACGCAGAGAAATTAATTATTAAATCAATTAAAGTAGCTATGAATTTAAAAAATTGTTTATGCAAGTTTGACTTTATTTTAAAAACTGCCACAGGAACAACTTTTCAAAGCAGAAACTGTAATGACTTGGGGAACAGTCATCATTATCATCTCGAGGAACCCTTCCATCTCTTAATGATTATTTCACAAGTCGGAAGTTGGCTTCTTATTTGCCAGGCTCTTCTTGGAATATTCTTCGAATAAATTTCACCTTTAAAAGGCCAGTGCCTTGTGTGCAGAATCTTTGCCCAGAGCACAGAGCCAGGTATCTTCACGGCACTGCTTCTCAGGTAGATGTCTTGTTTTAGGGTACCTTCATAAAGTTACACGAAAATGATTTCTTAGTTAAACACATCTTCCTGTTTACCAAGAAAGTCAATTCTTAATTCTAGTGAAAAGTGGGTGAGAAACGTCCATATGCGTGCTCCTCCTCTAGTAAAAGTGTGCTCCACTTCTCCATTTAAATTTTTTTTTAAATCCTGGATTTCAATCTGGATCTCAGACTTTTGGTCCCCGCTGTATATTTCTGTGAAACCGCTTTGTGACAATGCCCATCATTAAAAGCAGTATACAAATAAAAATTGAATTGAATGAAATTGGAGTTTGCAGATGACACTAATGACACTAACACTTTAAATGAAAATGACACGACTTGCAGCTTTGTGTGAGAACAGTAACCAGAGCTGAACACTCTCAAAACTGTTGAGATGTGTTTAAACAGAATAAAAGACAGACTAGATATAGATGTATAAATAACTGTAAAGTGTCAAAGGCACAGGAAAAGAGAAATGTTTGGACTTTAAGATGGGACATATCTCAGATCATCTGGTAGCTGGTTCCATCTCAGAAGCTGAATGCAGTTAACCCTAGACACTGTACACGACTGATCGACTTCTATATTGTATATAACTGGAAATATGTTTGCGTGTGTGTCTCAGGATCTGAATGGGGTTGATATCATGCTGGGTGTCTGCTCCAGTGGGCTCATGGTTTATAAAGACAAGCTGCGGATTAATCGCTTTCCATGGCCCAAAGTGCTGAAGGTCTCCTACAAACGTAGCAGCTTTTTCATTAAGATACGCCCATCTGAGGTATGCCAAGCTGACTCATTTTTTTATTATCTATAATTCTGCTACAGGTCCAGCAAGCTCTGCTCTATTTTTGGTATGTTCTTAATCTCTGTCCTAGCTGGAGCATTATGAGAGTGCCATTGGCTTCAAGCTGCCCAATTACAAAGCTGCTAAGAAACTTTGGAAAGTATGTGTAGAACACCACACCTTCTTCAGGTGAGACAAACTGGGACAAATTTTATGACTGTTTTATAAACGTGGCATTGAATTGTAGACTACATAAACATTATTCACAATGGACAAATGTTTATAGTAGCAGTTTATGGATAAACATAGTGGCAATCAACTGAACAAAATAAAGTACTGAAAATAACCCGAATTAGAAAATAAAGTGAGATGGTCATTTTCTGAAGGACACCACATAACTACTTCTCTTTTTGTTATGTGTGAATGAGGTATTCACTTTAAATATCATCTGTCCTTCACAGGTTGACATCTACTGAAGCTGCCACCACGCCCAGAAAGCTCCTGGCCCTGGGCTCCAAGTTCAGGTATAGTGGTCGTACTCAGGCTCAAACACGACAGGCTAGCTCCATGATCAACCGTCCTGCACCCCACTTCAAACGCTTTGCCAGTAAGATGGCCTCTCACAGCATAGATGGAGGTTTGTTCTCTCTCTCTCTCTTTCTCTTTCTCTTTACATGCATGTTTGTGTTGATTTCTGAAAATGTTGAAGATATTGAGCAATAAATGTATGAATAGCATAGATATAATACAAAATGTAAACCTATATATTATGTATAATATACAGTCATGAGAAAAAGAAAGTGTACATGAGTCATGCAGGAAGTACATTATATTGCATTGCTGGTTTATACTGTGTAATTACTAGATAATAGCAAGATAAATGATTTCACTTTGCTGAACTTGCTTTCCCTCAGGTGCTCAGCCTTAGCATAGGACAACAATAAAACTTGAAAAAAAAAGTTTTTTTAGGTTCTAGATTATTATTGTAGAGTTCATACCCCTGAACTCCAGTCAGATCCAAAACAAAATGTGCATACACAAACAATATGTGTCCAGACTTTCAAACTGAGTATTTGTGATGCATGGTTAGTGTGTCATCTGCGCTAGTATAACCTAAAAGTTTAAGGCTTAGTGTACACGATGCCTTAAACGCTTCTATTTATAAGTAAAGTACTCTTACTTCTTCTCAACTTACTTACTTATTCAGAAGTCAAATGTATTTCCATGTTCTCATCATGCAGATGGGTTTTTTTAAGTTTGGTTTGCAAAGGCAGACTTTCCAATTCAAATTCTTATCCTTCCTCTGTCATGCTCAGTGGGTGTTTTTGAGACAAGTGGCCTTGTCTCCTTTCCCTGAATGGTATCAGGATACTGATAGGTCTGTACAGCAGTGCAGTCAACACATTTTTAGGGGCACAGTACACAGTAATGTAACTTGCACTCTCCTCCTAATGCCGAGATTTGTTCTGTTCGTCTGTGGCAGTTTAATGTCCTTTAGTAAGCCAAACACACACACACACACACACACACTGCGCTGGGATGAATTTGGTGAGCAATGTGCCAACAAGTTACAGAAATAGAAACAATGCCTCTCCCTTGATTTTTTTAGTATCTTGTTCACGTTTGCTTACTTCTTTATGAAATCACAACAGTCATCTGCCTTCATTCCTTTCTTCCTCCTTTCCTTTTGTTTTGTGAGCTCATGCAGGTGTGTTTGCCAGTTCAAAGCCAAATTTCCAACCCAAACACTACACAAAAAAAGACCTGAAATGTGGAAAAGAGAGACACATTTACTTCTTTTTTATGTCTTTGCATGAGAAACACATTGACTATAGTGTGCACTGATTTCTGATTTAAAATATTTGTTTTAATATTTATCTGCTTTAAAACAAAAATCTTGGCACCTACAAAATATTTTTAAACTAAGAAAAACTGCGGGCCAACTTTTTCCATCCTCACAGTTGTTCCAAAACTAGCTTAATTCAGCATAAAATGCCACAATGCTGGCCAACCATTTGCAAACTAGTTTTTAGGATTTTTGCCATATCTGTGCAAATTTGGTGTCAGTTTACTTTTATAAGTCACATAAGTGTGAAACCCAGAAACATGCTGAGATTTGTATACAACATGATCACCACATGCAAAATCAGTTATTGCACAGCAGAGCTTAATTTACTCACACAACTATAACAAACAATTCACACAAAACTTAGAGATATGTCGTTCTATTATGAACTAATCTTTTGTAAGTCTTGGAAATATGGAGTCATGAATGATTCATGCCTTTTTCCCTGGGCCCTGCATGCATGCTTGCCATGGATTTGCCCACGGCATGCAGCGCACTCTCTGCGATTTTTGCCATGCTCAGCACTACTTAACGTGCTTCCGGGCTTGTGTGACAGAACTACAGGCCAGCACTCCAACACCCAGCATGCATTGTGCCCCGCATAAGCGGAAGCTTGATTACTCTTGGCTGTTCAGCTTTGGGAATGATTATAGACACTATATAAGTGTCTGATTATGGGTCATCTATGTTATGCCTGTTATGCCTGGTTATTGGACCTTTGCCTGCCTGACTAGTTTTGGGATTATTCATGTGGTTTGTTTAAATAAACTGTTTTATTTGCACTTGATTTATTTGCAACCTGACAGAACATATCGCCACACCATGTTCGGATTTTTCCCTCACTGCATGCACAGTGCGCTCCTTGAATTCCACCATATGCAGTGCCATCTCAGCTCCAGTTCAAGTCAGAATGCTTGCTCCAGTTCCAGAGTCCATTCCAGTTCCAGGCAGCCTACCTGCTTCCCATAGGACCATCACCCATCACTGCTCCTATCACCACGAGCAGTCTTGCACTCTGAACTTGACCCTAGTATTAAAGTGTATTAGTTGTAATTGCGCTATACAGTGTGACCCAAATGAGGATTGGCTCCCTTTTGAGGTTCCTCTCAAGGTTTCTTCCTTTTCAGAGAGTTTTTCCTGCCGTCGTCACCACAGGCTGCTCATTAGGGATATATATAGATAAATGTATAGATTCATAAGTTTATATTCAGAATTTATATACTTCTGTGAAGCTGCTTTGTGACAATGTCTGCTGTTAAAAGCGCTATACAAATAAAATTTAATTGAATTGAATTGAGTTGAACAGCAACTGTATTGTTATCAAAATTAAAATACATCCTGAACCACTAACTTGCCCCTGGAAGTCCACCAAGGCTCATGTGCTTTTTAAAAATGAGACTTAGTTTAGAATTTGTGTGCATATATTAAAACAGTTAAGGGCTTATTATTCGCAAGTGGAGTTTAGACTATGTCTGTGTTACTGAAGTAGCACTATGGAGTCTGAACAGGTCTAATTATTCTAGTTTCATCTTTTATATTTGCCAGTAATTAGACAAGCAAGGGTAAATAAAATAAAAAAGAAACATCTGTGAACGAAAGTCTGTGAAAACTTCCCTTTCTGTTACTAGTGTTTTGTCTGATTCACTGCCTTAAGGTAGATAATTACAAGTACATGTGATTGGATAACCTGCATGAGCAGATCTGCTTCTGAAGTGTGTGCAGTTGAGAATGTCTTCAGAAATATAAACCTTATTAGAGGGGCTTCAAATAGCTTACAGTTACAGCAAATTTTGTGATAACAAGCTATTTAGCGGAAAAAAAAAGAATGGTTAAAAATGTCTTCCTGTTTTTTCCTCTTTCTCTCGACCTAATCTTCATTCAGCAATGGTGTCCACCTTAAATAAGACGGCACGTCCTGTCAGTGCTCCAATCATGTCTCCTATCTCCATTGGTGATCCAGCCCCTTCTCCCATGGTGACTTCTGCTGTACAGGTGGAGCACAAAGAGTTGGTGACTCCCACAAGTCCACCATCTCCCTCAGGAGAGAACAAGGTTGAGGTAAAGGCAGAGAGCTGTGTGACTGGGACCTTCAAAATGCAAAGTGTTGCACTTGAGGACTCTTCTGAGATCAAGGTACATAATAGTTAGATAACTCTAATTTCAGGTTGATACAAAATCCATATAACACTATTCAGTTCTAATGAATAGACTTCTACCACATCTAACAATAATATTACTACTTATTTATGAACATGCAATAAATATACATATATATATATATAGTGCTGTTGAATTCTTGAATCTGTAAGAATAATAAATTAATAAATTAAAAAGTTGTTATTTAGATCAGAAAAGAATTAGAGCTGATATGGTCCATTTTTCTGTAAGATGTTATTTAACATTTATGGAAGGAATCTCCAGTGTCAGTGCTTTGTAGCGGTCAGAGATGAAACTGTAATGAAGTTCTGTATCAATCCTCCTAACCATCAGGGGTGATGTTTAACACCTGAACATCTTCTAGTGTGCATGTGCACCATGCTGATACCTCCTAAAAAGTCTTGAAATGGCTGAAATGGATTTTAACCCTACTATTCTCTACTAATCCCACAGAGTGGGCTGAGGCATTTTTTACTCCAGCAGATAAATAATTTTTAGACACTGTACTGCATCATGCCCAAGTTTCAGTTACGCTGATGGATTTAGGTCGGCCTGGGCAGCATGCCTACTGCAGCATGTCGCCAGTGGCTTTAGCCTTCATATTAGACATCCCCTTTGATTCCCAAGCACTCGAAATGCAGACGTAATGCTGAAATTCTGAGGTCTTACGACGTTGCAGATGGCATGAACAGACAATTTGCTTACAGTTTTTCTGCTCACATTGGAACAGTCACTCCAATCCACAGCTATTGATGCCTCTGCGACAGAGCTGATGGAAACCTCACTCCTGGCAGTGGGAAACCTGGGCGGCTTTCCACCAGTTTGGTTATTAATGGCACCAGGCATTACTTGTCCACTGGGCAGCAACTCAAATCAGACTCTCAGTGTGACACTCAGTTCTGATGACAAAGCTGCAGGAGTATACATTTCAACACCCAGACTACAGTGCTCAGGTGTTGGAAAGTTTCCAGTCCCATCAAGAAGCCACACTGTTCCAAGAACTTTGTTTCCTCTTGGACAGAGGCAAAATGGGAAGAGTAGACCCTATGGCCAGAACATAGGGTTAAACTCCAAATACTTCTTAGTTCAGAAGAAGGATGTTGGTCCAAGTCTAATTTTTCTGTTATGTATAAGGCTATCAGATATTACTTATGTTATGCAGCCCAAGACCCTCCAGTGTTTTTGGAGATTTCCTGTCAGGGGCAGGTATTCAATATCCTACCCTCTGGCCTTTCTCTAGAGCCATGGGAGTTGCATGCAGTTTGCCTTGTCTCTGATGGGTGGAGTCATAAGGATATTTCCATACTTAGATGATGGTTTTTCCCACCAGGAGACAGACCATCAGGACACATCCACCCTCCTTGCTCATGGTGAAATGGGAAAATACCCTAGTACCGAAGCATACCATACAATTCATCACCATGAAGATAGATTCATTAGGAATGCTAGCTACCCTGTTGCCCCAGTGCTCAATTAAACCCCAGTTGCCCAATTAAACCCCAAATACAACAGACAGAAATGCATCCTTGGTTCAGTGAGAGGGTCACAATATCCAGCTCTGTGGAGGCGTAACGCTTTTCTAAAAAAAAAGGCAAAAAAGACAAAGCCTGTTAGAACTGAGTGTGACATGGCTGGACCTCAGGTTCCAGTACCCTCAGATATACAATATCAGATAGAAATCAGATGCAAATGGGCAACTCTGTGCCCTGATATGTTCAGCCAGGCTGTATGCAGGAGTGTGTGCATGTGTGTGTGTGTGAGAGAGAGAAACAGAAAGAGATACCAGGGTGGGTAATCATGTGCCCCTGCAGATGTTTGTTCGGCGTGAGTGGCGGCAGCGTGATGCCCTGGCAGTGACGACCTCTAACAGGGAGAAAAAGAGTCAGGTGTGTGCTTCAGTTTCAGAAGCTACACTGGATGGATAGCAAGAACTGAGAACATGAACTTTTACTGAGCCCTTAAACTTACTGTACTGTGCAAAATCTTTTTTATATATATGTATTTTGAATATTAATTGTTTTAGAAGCAGTGAAAAATTCTTCAGCAAAATCTTTGACTGTAAGTATTCATTGATGACCATTTGTATCAAAAATTGCGATGAAATCTCTTTACGTTATGCCCTGACGAGTAAAGATGTGGGAACCTCCTAGCTTAAGGAATCTGGCTCACTACGCTTGCTAACAGCTTTCAGAATGCTCCTGGATTCTAACAGGTGTGAGTCAGGACACACGCTCGGCATTGGTCTGAACCAAATAACACTCTTGTATGAAAATAGCATCATTGCAGTGTACAAAATGACATCTTCACTTTTGAAAAAATAAAATAGTTACTACAGGCTAACTCCACAGAACGTCTGTATAACAACAACAGCAACAATCAGGTCTCCAAAAAAACTAAACTTCCAGCAATCCCCTTCATGTAGTCACGTTCGTCTTAACAATAAATATCAGGAAACTGTCTGAAAAATTGTGGCTAAAACATTGACTAAAATTAGATATCCTTTTATTAAATCTTGACTAAACAAAACAAAATCCTAAAATTTGACTAAAATGCAGCTACTTATTTCAATAAGAGACTTGAACCTAAACTAAATAAACTCTTGTCAAAATGAGCATTTCATTTCCATGCATTTTACAGGAAAATGTTTGTACATCAGTGAAGAATTAACATAACACCTAACAAACCAGTTTCAGACTTTTCACTTTTCATTAAAAAAAAGAATGAAGTTTTACCTCTGTTCGGTTATGCCAGGTTTTGAAAAAAGAAAACGAGTGTGACAGTCGAAGTCTCCAGAAGAATTGTTGCAGGTTCTTCAAGATGCTTAGAAAAACTTCCCAACCAGTTTTCTGATAAAAATTTGTACAACATGTAGCTCAGACTACTGATGATTTTTTTTTCAACAGACAAAGTGTTGTGACTTAGTTTATTACAGGTTACTGCTCTATATTATTGAAGGCATCTTTCATTTACAGCATTTCTTTCCATGTGACTTAGACTTTTGCACAGTACTGTAAGCCATTTGGCAAATGTATTTGTTTAACACAGTGTAAATCTTGATCACATGAAGGTCTACAGTATGTACATGTTAATGGAGATTGAATGTATGTGAGGGGCTCTAACATGGCTGTCTGTTCCCTCCCCTTTGGGGCTTGTACAGCCCCCACACATGATGGTGCGAATGCGCAAGGTTGGAACTTTCAGGGTTACAGCATGACGAAGAAGCAACCTTCCTCATCTTCACTGTTGTTACTTGTCTTCTACTGCAAAATAGAGATTATTCATCATTTTTTTTTATTTTGTTATCTGCTGTGGCTGTGTCTGGCTTTCTTCTTGTTTGTATAACAGTGTCTGTACAAGCTAACTCTTCATGGCTGCTCGTTGCTTTTCATTGTGGTTAGAATGTAATGAACGATTAAAGGTGCTGTGAATGGTCTCTGCATGTGCTTATATTTACTGCCTGCTTCAATATAAAGGAAGAGCATGTTTGCGACAGTAAGAGTGGAATAATGTTTTGCCTGTGGATTTGGGCATGTACATGGGGCTGGGGTTGGGAGGGCCATTTTAATTTCTAATTGTAGAACTACTTTGCATAATGGTGCTGATCAGCAGTAGTGTGATGAGAGTCATATGTGCATTTAATTTTTGTAACCTAGCGAGTCATAGTTCCTTCTAATGAAACCACAGGATCAATTTCTCACATGGAAAACTGTTTGTTTGTATTGAATGCTAGCATTATACAAAAATAAACAATGTAAATAAAATGAGACACACTACTAGCCATGAGCTAATGAATAAGGGCAACTGAACGATGACCTATGAAGAATAAATATGCAAACATTAAGCCGTAGAAACACTTCACCTCTAGCTTTCCTACTGGACATTTTCTACACGTAATTATGCTGTATCTACAATTCATCACCATGCAGTCCAGTGTTCCCTCCTGCCTCTGCACCTTACACCTTTTCACTCCTGCACATTTTCATTTCACTTGACACTGTGACCACATCTCTCATCCACGTCACTCTGAATGCTCCTGCAGGTCAAACAGCCTGTGATTTCTCTGTAATGCCTCTTCCAGACTCTTGGCAAGCTGTGAACACTTGCTTTTCTTTCTGTTTTCGTTCTTTGCAGAAAAGAGCTAAGAAAATCGAGGGCGAAACTCTTTATACTAGACACAGCAATTTAATGTTGGAGGTTTGTATCAGGAGATTGTCCTGTTTCGCTCTTTACCTGCTCTCTCTCTCTCTCTCTCTCTCTCTCTCTCTCTCTCTCTCTAGCATGTCTTATTGTATGGAGATTTCTGTCTCACATTTCTTTGCATTGACTCATGCATTCTTCTCAGTTCTTTTCACTATGTTGTTCTTGTTTTGTTTTGTTTTTTTGTTTTCTATAGCTTGACCCAAAACACTTTGCATGCACAATTTATCTCAATAATTCTAAAGCAAGTATCTCTTTCCTTCCTGATATTCTCTTACATTTAAATGTTGAAGATAAATTGCTTAAATATCTGATTGGGAATTTTGTCTGCCTTATTTAATAAATGTCAAATCATTTTATTTTTTTGATTAATATCTGCTCTGGAGTCAGAACTTCTCTTTGTCACCACAAGAGGGCAGCATAGCAATGACTATATACTAAACGAAAAACATCAAACTGAACAGCTGCCTCTCACTTAGTGTCCATTATCTATTGTTCCCAGTCAGATATTTTTAATATGACTGACAGTCACATTTAATTCTATTTCCATTCTTGTAATCAACTGTCTTACCTTCATCAAAACCAGGAAATAGAAGAAACTGAACTAACAACTCTGAACCTTGTGATCATACTCTCACCTCTGAGTTAATATAAAGATATCCACTCTTTTATCACGTTATTACCATGATGTGATTATCTTTAATCCGTATGTATGTCAGCATATTCAGGGATCCTGTGTCGCGCTACCTGGAGTAACCCGTTTCTTTGTGTGCAACATCTTGTCCATCCAGTCTGGTACACTCACATACATGTCACACGTGCACCTCCTCCTGCATCACAGTATATCACTTAATTGAAGAATATAAGATGGCAATAAATCATGTAATACAGAAAGTAATACAGATAGCACAGCTGTGTGCTGGAACACACTACGCTGAAGCGGCAGAAACAGAAAGTCATTAACAGAGCTGATGTAGAGGATCAGATTAAATTGAGGCCAGCAGGAGCGAACCACAGTGTGGGATCTCATGTGAGTGTTTCACTGAACCACTTCTTTAGCAATTCCCCACATCTTCTGTGGCACATTTTGTCTTTTATTTTAGTCACTTTTTGTGTCTGCTTCGGTGCGATTAGTGTCAAGACGTGAATTTTTAAATATTCATAAATAATATGATCTTAAACCTGGGGCTGAGCCTTCCACTGAAAAAGCAAGACTTAGAAATGCATTCATCAATTCTAGAGAAAGATATTAGATTCTGGAAAAGATAAGAGATTGTTGATATTCGAACTCAACAGCCAAAGAAATACACACCTCCTCCCTTCAGAAGCTCCGCCCCCATATTCATAGGACACATTGCTAAGGCAATGACACAACACCCCCATCTCCCCCGCCCCCTCCTGCTGTCCTGTGAATAGTGTTGTGTTGCTGAACTACTTTGTTTCCCTGTTTGCAGAGCCAGGGCCGTGTACGAGCAGCGGATTTTTTTCAGCACACACACAGAACGGACAGCTAGCGGACCATAAGAAGATATTCACTGAGTTTAACAAAAAGTGTATTGGATTAGAATTGATGACAGCACTTTTAATGCTCCAAAAGAAAACTACTGTAGTATAGTGAGGGCTGGCAGACAATTTTACATAGAACAGTTTATGCTTTTTTTGGGTCGTATTCAGAGCTGACGACTTAATTCCAAACCTTACATCAATATTTCCACCAGGACAGTATTCTGAAACAGGTTACACATGTGCATGACACTTGACTTGCATGTGCAAGTCACTTGTGTGAAGTTCACAACTCCAGGGTTGTTTTGATAGCATCTAAACCACCAACTCTTAACACAAGCCCTTTAACACCAAAAATAAAAATCAGGGATAGAAAATGCGGGCTGAAGAAACAGATAGCATTTTTTGCTGTCAAATGTTGCACAATGTAAGAATATAGCAAAAAGTGCTGATGACAGGCCCTCGCACCTTCGGTGCTATCACCAGATTAACACAACACAACAATTAAATTAATCTGTGGACATAATTAACTGATGGTGCACGATATAAAAAAAACCAGAAACAAAATGAAAATAACAGCATGTGCTGGATCAAGTGCTATTTTATTAACTATTGAGTAAAGATGATGGAAGCCATTTTGTTAAACCAAATGAGAAGTTATTAATGTCATTACAATTGGGAATATTCATGCAGCATATTATCTTGGCAATATGCTAGACTTAGATTTATTTCAATGCTCACTATTTTTCTCATTCATATACATTTTTTTTTCTTCAAAACATGATCATATTTGAGGTGGTTCTCTCAGGTGAAAACTCATGAAATTTGACACACTCATCACTGCTGGTGACCGCTACTCAGGGAACGACGCTTGGCCTATATGGTGACTCTATAGCACCACCATATGTCATTGACTCTTGTGCCTGGCATATAGTTTCACTTACAGGCACCAAATTTGGTAGGCATGTGGGTCTCCCCAAGATGAACAAATTTGTAAACATTGTATTAGCACTGTCCAACAGGAAGTGAGGTATTTTATATTCTGTGCATTTTGACACGTTACATTTTAACATACTCCTCCTAGATGGTCCGTCAGATTTATGCCAGATTTGCAATAGTTTCTGGTTATGATGGTTATGATGACATCAACATGCCCAGAGTGACTCTCTGGTATAACACCACCAACTGGCAACAGAAAGAGTGTTTTTTTTTCCACCCATTTCAGCTTAGTCCAAATGAACTAACCCTTTCTCGCAGTACCCTAGCGATCGACTTATCAGACATTTTCAATAAGTATAAATGAATGAATTATTTTATCACTGCAAGTCTTTAATGTGGTTAGTCAGAACACTGTTGGGTTTCTGTGGGTAGAGTAGCGTGACTCTGTGTTTAACTGCTGGTGAGCAGGGTGATGGGAAAGGGGAGGGTTGTGAGCCCTTACACCGCTCCGCAATAACACTGGAACAGAGACTAAACAAACAGCACAACTAAAGCTTTTTAGATAGTGAAACACCATATTCAACTGCCACAATAAAATTATGATATTAAATCTAGCAGACTAGTTAAAATAGAAATATGTATGAAAAACTGCAAACCTTGAGTGTCAATGTGCTTTCATATGAGCCATTACCCCCTACTGTGGAGTGTGACATCACAAATCAATTGAATGCTGAACACAGGCAGAAATTGCATTTTTATGGCAAAAGAGATAATGAAGCCATAAGATACTAAAAAGTGTACAAGAAATCACAATGACAAATTAATAAAACAATACCGGTGTTTGGGATAATATGAAGCTCTCTCTACTCTGAATATGGCCCTGTGTGCATAATCATTTTTAGATACAGCTTACAGAAACATTAAGGGAAAAGGAAAGCAGATGAAATGAAGGCAGCGGTGCCCCATTAGCACATGGCCAATCTGACCATTTGCTCTCTTCAGTCGTGTGTAATTTACTGGTAATTTAATGTGAGCAGCTTGTGTATTGTAAATTGTATTTCAGTGTACAGTGTAATGTTTAAAAACTGATCAGCAAGACAGTAGCAGCATGTGACCATAGATTTTGGTGGGGCAGGATGAAATGGTGGGTCAAAAAATGCCAGAATCTAAATGTGCAAAGCTCACAGACACATCAAGACTCCCACCAAATACTTATCAATTAAACAGTTTTTAGTTTTATTTTTTAAATAATTCAGAGGACATGTGAATACTTGATATTTTATTCTGTGGATAGTCACTTTAAATTGAGCTGAAATAAAATCTTATTCTAATATCCCATCCATATGGGATGTACACTACCAGTCAAAAATTTATACACCCCTACTTTTTTTCATAGGTTTTACTTTATATATTTTTTTGCTTTCTACGTTGTAAAACATTACTGAATACATCAAAACTATGAAGCAGCACGTATGGCATATACTGAAT
>JAQQZR010000021.1:11051610-11068990 GCA_030068235.1 Notoglanidium macrostoma | reverse complement strand
CCTGGAATGCTTTTCAGTGAACACGTGTGCCTTGTTAATATGGATTACTATAGCTGTTCTATAGGGCTGTTTACTGTTTTGTTATTTGTTGCTGTCAAATGCATTAAGAAGGAAAGAAATTCCACTAATAAACTTTTATGTCAACAACCTCTCAACTAAGTAAAGAGAAACAACAGTCCATCATTATCACAATCTCTTTTAAAGTCATAAAAATAAAGAAATAATTGAATTAGAAGGTGTGTCCAAACTTTTGACTGGTTGTGTATATGCTGCATAGGACGAGCCGCCACCATAAGGGCTTCTGAGTTTCACAACAGAAAATTGGTCACCCTGTCATTGGGGCAACACTCTAGCCAATCCTGGGCATCTGTGAGCTCATGTATGCAGAAGAGGGTAGATAGCGCTCTCCCCGGAGTGTGTTACATCACCCTGTAACGCAGCATGAGCATCTATAGAGGGGAGCTTGCTGGTGTTGTGCTCGTGTAGTTGATGAGAGCTGTACTCTAAACTGAGTGTTGCTGTGGCCTTAAAGAAAGGTGTTGTTCATTTCTAATGATAATGGTAATTATCTTCTTACAACACAAAAATATAATTGTAGCAGATTACATTCCTCTCAGTCTTCACCTTTTTTGTCTTGCCTGTGCTCTTTTTTGTGCTTCCCAATCTCTATTCCTTTCTATGCTATATTATCTAGAGTTATTGGCACCCTTGGGAGAGATGCATAAAAACTGTTATGGCTTTCACATTATAAGACTGAGAAAACTCTGACCTTTAATTGGAGTTCATTTATTTTGAGAAAATAAACACAAAAAAATAGTGGTTTTTTTTTTTTTTTTACCAAACCGCAAACACGTTATGGGCAACCCTAGATTTAGTACTTTATCTACACCTACAGTGATGGTGGAACGTTTGTGAACTTTAGACTTTTCTATATTTCTGCATAAGTATGATCTAAAATATTGTCAGAATTCCAATCTGAAAAGGAACCCAATTAAACAAATGAGACAAATATATTATTCCATTTATTTATTGAGGAAAATGATCCGATATTACATATCTGTGAAAGGCAAAAGTATGTGAACCTTTGTTTTCAGACCCTTGTGTGCAGCAATACCTGCCAATAAACATTTGCAGTAACTGTTGATCAGTCCTGCACATCGGCTTGGAGGAATTTTAGCCAGTGCCTCCATACAGAAAAGCTTCTGTACCAAGGACATTAACTTGGCCATTCCAAACTATACATTTTATTCTTCTTTAACCATTCTTTGGTAGAACGACTTGTGTGTTTAGGGTTGTTGTCTTGCTGCATGACCCACCTTCTCTTGAGATTCAGTTCACAGACAGATGTCCTGACACTTTTTTTGCTGGTATAATTCAGAATTCATCGTTCCTTCAGTGATGACAAGTCATCCTGGTAATGTTTTGAATGCAGCAAAACAGGTCCAAACTATGATACTAGCGCCTCCAAGTTTTACTGATAGGATAAGTTTCTTATGCTGGAATGCAGTGTTTTGATTTCTCCAAACGCTTCTCATTAAACTGGAAAGTTCTATTTTGGACTCATCCTTGCACACAATTCTTCCAACAGCCTTCTGACATGTCAACATTGCCATTAGCAAACTGTAGAACAATGCTCTCTACATGAGAGGGATGGTGTACTCTCTCAGGAGTGAGGCCTGGCGTGACCTCATGCATGTGGAGAGGGCAGATAGCACATATTTATACCCCAGTCAAACAGGAGGTTACGGATGACTGCTCAGGAGTTTCTGTAATACTCAGGCTAACTTGTAAAAGGAAAATAGAAATTCTTCAATTACAGTTTGTTCAAGGGTTGCCAATAATTCTGACTCATGTGGCTTTGTAGAAAAATATGATTTTTGGAAAAATCTTTAGAATAAAATTCAATTAAATGTTAAATTTATCTCATATTTTCACTATTAAACACAACCACATTTTCATAACTTTTTTTCCACCCATCTTTAGCAGGGCTTTCTCTATATTTATTTCTCTTTTTTTCTTCTTCTTTCCATCTGTTTTTGCATTCTTTACTTTTTCCTGCCTTCATGTCTTTTAATTGATGTTTTCCTTGTCACTTCCTTCTCTCATAATGGTGTATCACATTGAGGATCTGGATAAGACTCAGTCAGGGATTATGCGTCACCACAGCAGTATCAGCGAGCTGAAGCGCAGCTTCATGGAGTCCGTCCCAGAGCCACGGCCCAGCGAGTGGGACAAGCGCCTGTCCACACACTCACCTTTCCGCACAGCCAGCATCAATGGCCAGATGCAGCCTGATGTGGTGAGTAGGATGCTTTTACTACCCACATTACTTCTATCTTCTGTCTAATGTGACTGACTGATTGATGTTTAAAAAAAACTCAAACTGTTATTTAGGCAACAGTTAACTATAATACCCATCTATCAGTATTCATGGGTTTGTTACATTCCAAAAAAATCATTGGAACATACATCAGAAAAATTTATCAGTTTAAAAATAATTTAATCAGATGCACTATTGTAATCTTTTGTAAAGCTGGACTTTATAACACTCCTGGTGCTTCTGCAAGTCAAAATGGGGCCCTTACACCAGCATTTCATTAGAATGCCCATATGATTTCCTGAGAAGATAGACCTTATATATACTGTATCAATTTGGGAATGACAAAGAACATGCAATGAATTTACAAGTTTTATGACATTTTTAAAAAAGAAAATTAAAGTAAAATTAAAATGAAAGCAATTAAATAATTATTTTTGGAGAGTCCTGCAGAGATATTCTGGAATCGGAAGAATCTCATGTATGCTAATGCTCCAGATACTGAAAAGAAAAAAGAAGGTCAGTTTTATTGCTTCCTTAAACAGCACAGTGATTTTCAGCTGGGCTTAAATAATTGCACCAAGGGTTTTACAATAATGAATAACTAAGATTGCTAACTATGAATGAATAACTAAGAATTTTAAAGTGTACACATTAGAATGCACTCATGTCAGCTGTACAGTAGGGGGCAATATAGAGCTAAAATGTGGCCTCTGAGTTACTTCTGCTTCCTGGCTCTTACAATGTTGGTAATGGCTGCAAAGAGACTGCAAAATGTGGTTCTGCTTTCGGTTGTTTACTCCTTTCTGTCTTAAAGATTATGCCCTAAAGTTAATTCAGCTCATAAATCTGACAAAAAAACACATACAGACTCAAACTGTGTTGGAGAGCTGTATTTTTTAAATGCTGCTTAATGTGTTGAAGATTTTGTACATCCAGGCTTGATGTCAGCATTTTCCATCCTTCAACCTAAATAACCTGACTCATGCAGCACATAGTATTTTTAATATGATATATGTATGTTATTGTTGTTATATTAATGCACGTGACGGTTTTACACTTTGTACACATTACTGTAGTGGGTGTCATGGTGGTGCAGTGGTTAGCACTCGAAGGTTCTGCGCTCGAACCTGCTGGTCAACAGGGGCCTTTCTATGCATGGAAAAGTTCCCTCTGGGTGCTCCGGTTTCCTCCCATAGTCCAAAGACATGCAGATTAGGTCAACTGCCTACTCTAAATTGCCCATCTGCGTGAATTTGTGAATCTTTCACCTCTGCATACCTGCGACAGGTGTAACCCCCGGTTCTCACCTGAAGTCAGCTAGGATTGGCTCCAGCTATAGATAATGGGTGCATGGAAGTTACTATAATTACTAGAATGCAAAATGCAATGTTAAAATATTTGTCTTTAGGTAGAGTGCACAACAGCAAACCTAAGAATGTTTATGATGTTTTTTATTCCCTCAGAAAGAATTATATAAAGAGTATAATGAAAGATACATTCTTGTAACATGTAAACAACATACAAAAACATGCAATCTGTGGATTCATACTTCTGACCGCCGCTGAGTGAATGTTTTTTGTTCATCACACCATTCTAGAGTGTAAACTCTAGAGACTGTGGAGATGGGGATGTGTCAACAGCCTCTTTAATGTCCTCCATGTACAGTGTATCAGCAGTACTAGGCTAGGTTAATTAACAGCTCAACCTGATTTGAAGTGGGTGTGGTACTCCAGGACCAGGAACCTCTGTGCTATATGATCCACTGTGTAGGTGTAAGATGTGATATGATGCTTACCACCATCCTCCACTTTGTTGTTTTTTTTGTACAGGCTCCCGTAGTGAAGACACACTCAATCACTGTTTCTGATGTGAACGACTCCCCGATCAGGGAAACTGCCACAAAGGAGCGTCCGATGGTGCACACAGAGACTAAAACCATTACATATGAATCTGCTCAAGTAAGGGAAAGTTGGTGACATCCTTTAAATTTTTTTGCCTGCTCTGCATTCATCTTTTTGTTGGTGCATTGTAAGATGTTCATGGCTTTGCTGGCTATTCGCTTTAGCCCTGTGTTTATTGCTTGGCTTTGTTTTTTATAGAAGTATTTGTTCAGTATATCTGGTTTTGCATGTTTGGGAATAATACGAGAAGAAGTATCTGTGTCTCTTTTAGCCCGATGAGAATGTAGGGATGCTGCTCAACTCACAAACCATTACCTCGGAGACTCTGAGCACCACAACCACTACGCACATCACAAAGGTGAGGGGCTTCTGATGCTGTCTTTAAGGAATACCCATTTTTATAGGACATGAGCAGCGGTATTTTTGTACAGCATTTCTGATTAAGATAACATCTTTAATTTCTCAGATGGTGAAAGGAGGAATCTCAGAAACCCGAATTGAGAAGAGGATTGTGATCACTGGTGACTCTGAAATTGACCACGATAAGGTGTAGTGAAGGTTCTTTTGGGGATTTACGTCATGAATCATGAATTATGTCATGCAAGTTACCATTAATTACTAATAATGTGAATAAGTGCTGATACAATAATAAATAGCTCATGGACACTACTATTTATTATTTATTGATATTTATTTTTCCTGCTCAACTGTCACTCATTACCAATATTAACTGATGTTTCTCTTTCCTCTTGTTTTTGACCTACCTCTGGTCTGCAGGCTTTGGCTCAGGCGATAAAGGAAGCGAAGGAACAGCACCCAGACATGTCTGTTACCAAAGTAGTAGTGCATCAGGAAACCGAGATCACCCCAGAGTAAAATCTACCCACTTCAACACATACAGGTGAGAACTGTTTGTTATGACTGATTTAAGCTGATGATGCCTGATGATTAGATAGTATAGCTTTAATATACTAACACAGTGTTCAGTTAGAACCAGCGTGTGCATCCTTGTGCTTGAAAATCCAAATTAAGAGTGAAGAAATGTAAGAAGAAATCCCCTGCATCCTGAGGTCCTGACACTGAGCCATGGTCCTGCCATGATTTAAACAACAGTCCTGACATCTGTGCTTGTTACTGCGCTTTAAAGTTGCATGGTCCGTGTTAAGGCAGGTAATGTTCTAGAAGAAAAAAAAAAAGGAATCGGTGCTAGTAGAGCCATGTGTGTGTAATTGAGGAACTGTTTGTGTGAGGTGCGGTGTGTCTGGCGTGGTTTAGTGCCCTGCCATGGTGCTTTGTATACAGTTAACTCTCTCAGGCTGATCGCAGAGGCTGGCTCTGCTGTGCGTGCAAAGACATGGCTCTGGATGACTTCCACTCTTAATCAAACATGTGTTGTTTACTTTAATGCTTTCGTCTCAGGATGTGCAGAAGATTTTATCATTCGGTACCCTCCATTGCTGTAGTGGCATCTAGACTTTCATCCTCCATCACCATATGAGTCACATTTTTGCTCTGGTGCTTTACGTGTCTGAGAACACTGTCATGTTGAATTGTCTCGAGGTTGTCTACTGACAGCTTTGGCTTTTTTATGTGCAAGGACATTCTAACCTTACCTTTCTCTCAGCTTGTTAACTACCATATGGACCTAGTAACCTCAGAGATATGCATCTTTCCTGTAGAAATCCATCCCTGATTCACGTACTCACCAGACTGCATGCTGAAGCTCCAGACTGCTTCCGCGGCCTCTCCCTCCGACAGGACAGCAGGTTAACCAGCAGGATGAGCACTACTGATGACACATCTCCTGCCTGGTCCGGTGGATTCAACCTTCTACAGGAATCACTTTTCCTATAGCATCAGTTTTCTGTAGCACCTCTCTCTCTCTCTCTCTCTCTCTCTCTCTCTCTCTCTCTCTCTCTCTCTCTCTCTCTCTCTCTCTCTCTCTCTCTCCAGATCTCCATATTGCAACTGATTGTTCATGTCAAATTGTTATAGCAAAGCAAAGGAAGACATGACTTTTAATGGGTTTAATGAAATTTTAAATGTAGATTTTAGTGGGTTTGATAAACAGTAGGTTTTTAAGACTTTTTTTAAACTGAAAACAATGTACTGTGGGGTTTGGGGGTTCTTCACACAGGACAAAGCAGCAGCAGCATCTGAAACTAATTTTGGTTCTATGTCTTCTTTTAAAGAGTATTAATTATTGTGAACAAATTCTTCTCTTTCTTCTTCTTCTTCTTGATAACATTATAATGTCTTCTATTTAGATTTAACTTCACTTTCCTTTCCTTCACTTGAATTCTTTTGTCACTAATGGAATAGTTGTTTATTGAATATTCTATGTTTATGTGTATTTTCAGTTGTTATATTTTGTGTGATGTCACCATTTTAGATTGCCTGCTCTTTTACATGCAGGTTTTATATAGTCTGTTGTATTGTATTACATAAGTTGTACTGTACTGCTCCTAACTACCAAGTCCGATGAACTTCACCTGGATAGATTCTTGTGCATGTGCGCACATACTGAGACCTTCCAACAGTCACGATGTGATATAAGATGTAGTATTTGCTGTACACAGCCATCTTCCCATTTCTTCTTCTGGTCTTGTAGTCATTGGACCACATTATGGAGCTATCTGATTAACAGCTCATGTACCTTTCCTGCTTCTTCACTATCCATATGAAGTGGCTGTTGCGTTAGATGGATTCCCTCACTAGCTTGCTAGAATTCTGTGAGTTATCTTTGAACTGTTCTTGTTGCTCAGCACAGCACCCACCTCTCGCCAGGTGGAGTCTCTCCTGGTGTTCTGAGTTTGCACTTCATCGGCAGTCTGGTGTCCTGCAGGCCTGGGAAAATGTTCTGGTAAAGAATTCACATTCTCCATCCCTCTGTGTATTTCTGTTCAAACTCCCACATGCAGCACCTTCAAAGACCTTCATGTCTTCAAATAGTGTTTCTCCACCACCTTAACATATGCTACTACACAGCTTGAACAGCCATGCCCATGCTTGCAGTCGTATAGCCCAGCGCAGTATCCTTCCTCTGAAAGCCAAAGATGAACATCATGTGTTCACAGTCTTGGTATCGATCACCCTAAAGAAGCAGTTATTGTTCTGGTGACCTTCACAATCAGAGCACTATGTCCAGATATATGCTGCCTGAACCTATGATGAATTTCTAGTGAGAGCATATGTATTGGTTTATGCGTGGAGGACATGGACAATTTGTTTGCTGTTTTAGATCTTGTATTGGAGCAAGCTACAGATGTTGATCATTCTGTTGGGGAGCTGGCTAAAAGCCTCACTCATAGCAGTTTGGCATCTGGGCTAGGATATTGGGTGGCTATTTGCTAATCTGGCTCATGCTCAAAGCCAGGTGTTGTACAAATCATCCCTTAAAATCTTCCCAGCGAGCACCTGAGTGCTCCGCATTCACCCATGGGATGGGCCCCAAACAGTAAAGAGTCACACAGGGGCTGCCCATTAATACTGCCACTGGGCAGCAAGTGCATTAGGTCACTGCATTAGATGACCTTTTTGCAGGAGTGGAAACTTTTCAGGACATTTTCAGGTCTCATGGCCTTGACAGTATCAGACCCCAACAAACTTGTCCCTTGAAGCCGTTCCCTTTTGGACAGAGGAGCTATTGCACAGGTAGACCTGTTGTCCAGGACAAGT
The DNA here is from genome assembly GCA_030068235.1 of Notoglanidium macrostoma. Classification (NCBI taxonomy): domain Eukaryota; kingdom Metazoa; phylum Chordata; class Actinopteri; order Siluriformes; family Auchenoglanididae; genus Notoglanidium; species Notoglanidium macrostoma. Next base: position 11,061,091 of record JAQQZR010000021.1, on the reverse strand, counting down.
GGTTCTATTCAGTATTCTGTCTTGTTCGGAAGAAAGACAGAAATTTCTGTCCAATTCACAAAGCCAGACAGGTCTTTAAAAACCTTTCACATGCTAAGACTATGAAATATAGTTCATGCTGTACAGCCACAGGACTGGTTCACATCAGTGGGTCCGCACCATGCATATTTCCACATACCCATTATCACCGAACACAAGCAGCAAAAGATACCTTCCAAGGACAGTTCTGAGAGTTGTCGTTTGGAACTAGCAAGACGATTGCAGGGAATGATGGCTTTATTATAACCATTTCCATCTCTTTGTTGGAAAGTCTCAGCATTTATGCGCTAGAGCTTGAATGACTACTCATGTTTACTAGTTAACCAGTAATTCAAAAAATTATTTGAGTAGTAGACTGTTTTTTCCATAGTTTAAGCAAAAACTGTTTCAGGATATCGCTACACTATATAGCCAAAAGTATGTGCATCCCTGACAATCACACATGTGGTTCTTCTCCAAACTGTTTCCACAAAGTTTAAAGAAAAACAATTGTAAATAAATCTGGAATCAGATGTTCAGCAAGCGCATATAGGTCTGATGGTCAGGGGTGCACTAACTTCTGGCCAAATAGTGTATATTTATTTTTGCATTAAAGAATGTGTCAAATTGCACTTCACTTATCAAATTAAATTTCTAGAGTCAATGCTTTTTTCGGCCATACTGTTAATGATGTAAGGAAATCAACAGGGGCAATAAATGTACAAAACCTGTGCATAATATTACACTATTTAGGGATGCACCAGTTCTTAAAATGCACTCATGAGTGAGCTGGTGGCTCAGGTGAAAATGTTGATTTGTTAAATCATGTTAGCTCCTTGATGCTCCTTCATCCACCATCAGTAGCTACACAGAATGAGTTTGGATTGTGCTCTTAGAGCTGATGTGGGATTGGATAGTGAAGAGCACCCCATGACTCCAAAGTGCAATTTTACACAGCATTAGTCACAGCAGAATTCTGCAGGAAGAATTCGCTTTTTGAAAAGCATAATCTTGTGCATTGATCATAGAATTTCTTAATCTAATCTGAAAAACTTTCAAAAGAACAAGGACAACAAAATCTGCATTTTTTACCATTTGGTTTACGTTTATGTCGTTTCAACTGGTCTGAGCAACCCTAGCATGCGCACATGCACAGTAAGGTGATGCTGACCAGCCCTGACTGTTTGTGTTCATAGAAGTTATAGTTCTATACATAAATATCACCCAAATTAAGAATGCCTCAAACCACTCACAAATGCTCTAAGTAATTAGAATTTACAATTAGAAGAATTGGAGTCTGTTGTCATGAACAGAGTAACGTTACTGATTAAAGTGACTAAATGGTGCTCAGTTTGTTGTGGTAAACATTTTATACATCTTTACTATTCTTATTTATTTACTCATCTTGGCTAACCATTATGTTGATGTTAAGAACATCATCTGTTTTTGTGATGTGGGTTGCTGCCCCTTATAGTGAGTCGAGCTCAACTCCAGGACAGTTTAAAACAATTTCCTTTTTTTAATAATAGCATAAATAGGATTTTGTAAAGAAGCTGAAGTGTTATGTCCTTTTCAGTGTTTTGTCTTTTCATTGTGACACTCCTTCCTTTCTGCTCCTGTGGACTGAGAAAGAGAATTTTACTGTAATGTTTCTATTCCTCTTTATTTAACTCATGCACTGAATAAACTCAAATTCAGTCCCACTACGTGTCTCAGTTTCAAGAATGCACCAAATGTTGAATTTCATTCTGTCTCATCTCACTGCTTTCCCTCATGCACCACATGTATCTGAGAATGTACCGGACTAGACATCTCTTAAATGTGTGGCTTATTGCCAGCCTGCTTGATAGAGCTAAACAACCTGGCTGTATACATATTTTACATAATAGTTAATACTGGTAAGGAAGCAACACGGCTGTTTGAAAGAGACTCACTAAAGTGCACTAAAGCATCATGGATGTCAGTTATCGATTGGTTTCTGTACAGCTAAAGTACAGAGCTATTGTTATAGTCAGGTATATTTCCTCAGACACTTTTTTCCCCTCTATGGATTTTACCGAAGATACACAGACATAAATCATATCCTCTCCAGTCAGTAATCCCATGCAGTCCTCATTAAGGCTTACTGGAATTTCATTTTCCACATTTCAACTTAGGACTTTGATTTTTTTTCTAGGTCACATTGTCATTAAAACATTTTGTAATGTGTTTTGATTGATCTGTGATGTTATCTAGAATGATTTACATATTTTTAAATAAAAGTAGCAGGCAATCTGAATGGATACAAAACCAAAGTGAACTTAATGGTTACTGTCTCTGAGTGAGACGTTTAATTTACACCACTATTAGGCTACATTCACATCTCAAGCTTCTTTGTACAATTCAGATTTTTTGCTCAGATCAGCTGTGTCTGTTTAGACAGCTCACAATCATAACTGCCTTTAATGTGAATGCACCTGCACATACACATATTAATTTCTGGGGCAATTGCTTTGAACACTACTAAGCTTATGTTGCGTCACTTTCTGCTTGAATTGATTCCCCATATATCAAGTAAATCATCAATTTCCACATCCACTGTAGGATGACAGTAATTTGTGAATGTGCAATATTTTTTCAAAAGCCCCATGAATTCTGATCTGAGCCTTCTCATGTCCACTTGCATGTACTGTATCTAATCTAGGACCACATATGAAAGGGACTCAGGTCTAATTTGTAAACAACTCTGTCATGTTAAGACAGAACATTGTAATTATATGTGTCCAAAAGTATGTGCACCCACGGACCATCACATTCACATGTCCTTGTTGAAAATCCCAGTCCAGATTTATCCCCCTGTGCAGTTATAACGCGCTCCGCTCTGCTGTTCGGCTTCCCACTAGCTGTCGGAGCGAGGCTGTGGGGGTTTGTGTTCATGCAGCTACAGGAGCGTTAGTGAGGTCAGGCGCTGATGTTGGGATGTCGAGGAGGCTCCAGTTCCAGTTCATCCTAAAGGTGTTCAGTGGGGTTGAGGTCAGGGCTCTGTGCAGGACACTCCAGTTCTTCCACTTCAACCTTAACCTGAACACCGTGTCCTCATGGAGCTGCTTTGTGCACAGGCGCATTGTCATGCTGGGGCAGGTTTGGGCCTCTTAGTTCCAGTGAAGGGAAACTGTAACTCTGCAGCACACAGAGACGCTCTGGGGAAGGATCACTTATGGGTGTGAAGGTCAGGGGTGCGCATACTTTTGGCCATATAGTATATGTCAACCTTTATTTTTCTTTTATTTTTAACTTCTATACATATTTTATGTAATGTCTGTATTTTAAAAGGTAATAAACTAAATAATAAATTATTACAATGAAATACAATGAAATATTAATGAGGGCTGTTGACCTATTCATCACCACCTGGCTTCAGTAAACATTTCTGCACCATGTGAATTTTTTTGTTTTGTTTTAATTATTTGCAGCTAATCCCTTGTATACTTTACAAGGGATCTAACGAACTATAACTCCTATGTCCTTTACTCAGCTATCCTTCCCCCTCCTATTCTAGTAATGTATAATTACATAATATAAATGTACTGTGTAATTTACATACTGATCTTCCACACAGCTTTGTCTTTTAGATTTATAGAATGTGGTCTAAACTAGAAGGTGACCCTTAATCAGCCCCAGCGACATCACTGCAGTTTATAAATGGTGTCAACCAGAAATGTGAAAGGACTAATTTTTTTAATCCCACTTGCACATTTATTATTCTTGTTTGTATCTGTAAGCGATATTTTCTCAGATATTCAAAAATCTATTTCAAATTTAGCATGTGGCCTCAGCATTTCATCCTGAATAAGGCTTTCAGGTGTTGTGAGACTCAATCTAAAATGTGTTTGAGTGAAAAGCTCTGCTCACAATTGCTCACTGGCATGTGAAGTGTTTTTCTTTTCTTTTTTCTTTTTCTTTTTTTTTATTTATTTTTTTTATAATTATTGAGTTTCAGACACTTCTGAGTAATTTGACACCAACAATGCAAAGATGACCCTAGGACCAGTTTGTGAAAGTAAGTTTTGCATATCATGAAAATATGAGTGGGAGGAGCTAATTTGCAAAAAGACTAATTATTAATATGTAACCAACAGAACCACAACATTTATTTACAGTATATCTGAGAATATTTTACATAGCTATACTTGTTTCTACATGCATCAACATGTATAGTGAGGCTGCAGTAACAACCAGAGTTTATAGCTCAGTGATAACCCGGTCTAATGGCCAACTGAGTAAATTATAATACAAAAATCTTAGGAAGAGTTCACAAAAAAATTAGGTTTTGCATATGAGGCAAATTATCATAGATTTGAGGGGGTGGAGCTAAATGGTCCAAAAGACAAATTCTTATAGTGTAAGGAAACAAATCTGGTGACACTGTATCAGTCATTAGCTGGTACTGTTATTTATATCACTGTTCCTTTTGAGTTTAGCAACTCATGAGTATAATGAACTCTAGGCCATCACAGGAGATGTTTGTGTTAGGTTTGGGAGTTACGTTAACGCTGCTGACTTAACATTACCATGTCATTTCCAATTAGCGTGGCATCTTTCCCTTATTTGAGAAGGAAAATCGTTCGGTGGGTGATCATCCATAACCGAGATATATTGCAGGATGGTGATTAAATCTAGCCAAAGAAAAGCTTGTCAGTAACAATGAAAGCAATAGACACTCTAATCTTTAGCAAGTAATAAACTTCCATTCATGCTCTTAGATACACAGGAGCTCCCTGTTCTCAGTCTGACAGAGGTTTTAATGATAATATCCGACAACACAGAAGAGCACCTGAGACTAAAATTACAGGTCTCAGCCAAAACATTACTCACTTTGTGTAACCACTTTCAGAGAGAGGTGGTCCCAGGAACAATGACTACAAGGCAGTGATATTCGGTAAATTGCAGACAGCCAAAAGAATTAAGTCAAAGATTGATTTTGTCCATTTTATTACATTAGCACCCATCTTTATGCCTTAAATGCAAAGCAAAGTGTTTACTAAACACGTTTAATCATAATATTTCTCACAATAGCCACCAGCACTGACACTCACCTCTTGTTTGTGTCAGAGCAAATACCTTCCTCATGAAGTGCTGTCGTCTACGCTCTCTCATATCTCAAACACTACAAAAAAACGGTTTCAGTCACTTTTACAGGAATTCTGGGGACTGTTAGTACAGCTTTAATACAGTATAATACACTTAACAGAGCCCTCTTGCACCACATTACTCAATCAACTGTAACTTCCACAATCAACAAAATGATTCTACTGAAAAGATAAATACTTATTTATTTATATAATATATAAATGTATAAACACTTAATAATACAGTATTTATGCAATAGAATCTGACAATATGCCACATCTGTTTCAATGCAATTAAACAAAGTGAGAACAGAAATAAATCAAACACTAATATTACCACCGTCTGTCAACACACCTATCTGATAGCATCTTTAAAATCCACTTTCAGTAGGACGAGAATAGAAAAGAGATAAAGACGATGTAGCAGTGAATTTGTAGAGGCGACCTATGAGACAAGGAAATATTTCACCCTGGAAATAAAGGGATAAAGTCAGAGACATTAACCATCTACCAGAATTATACACAGGTAATTCAGATCCTTTTATGAATATAAAAACTAATGTAAGGGAAACAGTTGGTAAACCTGCTCCTGTATTTATTTGGAATAATTTGTATAATAGACTGGGGAAAAAACACGGTTAAACACGGTTTGTATCAAATGAGGTGTCTCTGAAAATAGTACACTGATGTTATCCAGTTAATTCTGCTATTGTGAAATACAGGCTAAATATTGACAATCTCAGATAAAACAATAATTCATCTTTTCTGGAACTGTATTTGCAGTCAGACTTTTGGTATGACCTTGAATTTTTTCTAAACAGATGCTCAACTCAAACTCGAAGCGGTATTTATTTTATGTTTTTTTTTGTTTTTTGCTTTTTTCATGGAATGCCTGTCAAGAAAGGGTACATTATTAACCTTATTTCTTTAATAGCAAAATATCATGTTCACACCAGCAAATTTGCAAACCAAAAACCCAACCTTACTGTCTTCATGTCCTACTTCAGACCGTACCTGGATATACTGCACCAACTCTAAAGCTGTGAAGACTACAGCATTATATAGTGAATTGGAGTTATATTCTGTTTAATTTGATGGTTTTTATTAGATTTTTATTTGATTTCTCTATCATTCTTTCTCTCCTTTATGTTAATGTATTACCTTTGTGTTTTAGCATTGCCCTTTCTGTATTATGATCTGTGCACGACCTCCAGCATACATTGTCCTGTTACCGTTGTTGGATTGGTGAACCTGTTATGAGTTCTACTGGGTAAATAAAATTATATTAAAAAAAAATAGATTTGATGTGTACATTTTACATGTAAGTCTATGTGGACTGGAACCCTAGTTAAAATGCAAGTGTCCAATTTGTGAATTTGACTGTCAGGGGCATCAGCCTTTTGAGAAGCCTTCAATTATTTAAATGAATTTGGTATTATTTAAGACCATCATAAAGGAATCAATACAGCATATAAATAATACTGCACTCAGTGCTTAGAGCAGTGATTAGTAATTAAATGGCTCCTTTTGAGGAGGAAATCTTGACTCATGTAGACTAGAATGCAGTCTCTGGCTTCCTGTAAATACAAAGTTCATTAAATTAATCTGGGATCCTTCATAATGCTGTCATCCCAGATTAGATGTCACTGCAAGGATGTTTTCTGCTCTTCTTGCTCCTAACAGCATGTTATTATTATTAGCAAAGAGTAATCTGAGCCTCTTACAGCCCCCACTTCTGCTCCTGGATGCATTCTGACATTCGAGATAACTCTCTAATGGTGTGTGTAGTCGACACCCCATATGTTTCTGATTTTAACCAAACTGGGATGCTTCATTTGTGCCCTAAAAATGTTCACTTGTGATGCTTCGGTTTTTCAGATATTAACAGATTATGTAAACGTGACAAAAAGGTTATCCAGGATCAACTCTTATTGCTGAGCTGAGCCAAATGATCCGGTTAATGGATGTCGAAGAAGGTGGATGTTCCTCGGCTACAGTCATGATGAATGTGGAATCCTTAATGATATCGAAAGAGATTAACGTATTAGGTATTTAAAGCAAACAATTTTGAATGTTTACACAAAAAACGGTTACAATGTTTACAAAAAAAGATGCGGCTTGGATGCTAAGCCTTGGGAATCATGATCTCTGCTCCGGCTAGCGCCATTTCTTAATCAGAAACGTGTGGTGCCAAATTCATGCACGTCTCTGGAGATTGAGGTGAATCAGTTGATAACTCATATGACTTAGTTAATAACACACACTGCCTAGGCTAGACTGCCTGAGGGCTAGTGCAAGACTTTCTAATTAGCCACAACTTGATCGTCAAGCATCGAAGATGCTCCCCTGTCCAGGTTAATTGGATATTGATGATCAATTCATTTACTCTCAGTGTTTAGGCCAGCACAGAGAGATTCTTCTCAGCTCTTCTTAGAAAGTCAATACTTACCAGGGTACCAGGGTGGGTGGCATACAAGAGTGCAGTTAAAGAGTATACTGTAATAAGCTTAAAAAGAAAAGCCACTCCCTCTCCGTGCTACTGTCAGTTGCACAGCATTTTAAAGAGAAAATTATCTAATGATGATCACGGGTGGTGGGTGGCATTCACGGTAGCCATTTTCGATGCCATCGATATTCCCAATCTGGTGGCATCCTAGGCCACACATCTTACACTGTAATGTGAAATCAAAGACATTTTGTCAAAGTGTCTATAATTTAAGTTCTTTGGATCGATCCACTCCATTTTCATATCATTATTCCATATGTAATAGACCCGAAGCTGAATCATCTCGAAAGTGGCTGCGAAGGAACAAAAAGATAAGGCATATTTTGTTCAAAGCTTCCACATATGGCATGGGAATGAAGAAAAGGTTCAAGATGTGTTCACTAAAAGGGAATTTGTGGAGGTTTTGCTGCACAGAGGGCTAGCAGGTAGAGGTCATACGTTTTCAAAACAATCGCAACACAGTGGATTCTGGGGAAAGTGAGCCGACGGGATAAGTTTCTCCTTTAATGGAGTACATTCACGAAATAGTTTTCCCTTGTAATTTATTTTTTATTCTTCTTACTAATATTGCGCTCACTGTTTTTAGGGCCCCAGAATGAATGATGATTTCACATGATGTTTCTGTGATCTCAGACACTCTCAGTGCAGGAAGCTCACACATACAGAAACAAAATGTTCTGTTTCTCTACTGCTTAACCCTAAAGAATCTGAAATACAGCTTTATATACTGTTGCTGAAGTAGGAAGGCTGAGTTCTTATTTGAAAGTAAACCCCTGCTGTGCAGCATTTCAGCTTGTTGCTGTGTCTTATGTCTACACCTGGATCCTATTGACTGCTAAATACTGGGGAATAAAACTGTGCCTCAGAGACCGGCAGCAGTAAAATCAAATTACAACCAGCTTTAGGCCACAAATCTCCTGCTCACACATGCACACACACTGAGAAAAACATGTGAGCATCCTTACACCCAGTGCTCTGAGCTACACGACACATTGTTCAGCACTCACATCCGTGTAAAAAAGCAGAAATGTCACGATAATGTGCACGGTTCTGTACCAGGAACAAAATCCTTCGTGAGCACAACTCAGTCCGGTTCCACTATCAAGAACTCCCTGATAAGACTAAGTAATAGCTAGCATATTGTTAGACAGAAATAAATAAGAGAAGCGTTCATTAACAAATGCACTGATTTAGATCTTCCTTCAGGCTCACTCTTTCACTCTTTACAGCTGTAAAGCTGTAGAAACTGCTGAAGCCATCTTATAAACGACCAATTTAATGAAAAAAGACCATAAGAGGCAGCTTACATGCCTGGAAGAAACTATAAACTCTAATAAGAGGGGACGCGTTGGCCTCAGAGAAGTACACTACTGAGGATAATTACAGTGGAGGAATTTCTTCTTCAGCTCCTGCCTCATCTTTCTTCCACTTCACATCGCTTTCAATTCAACTTCAAATAAAATTCAGAATGCTTTGATAAGCTATACATCAATAACCATTTCCTAATAAATGTAACCAAATTAAAATAAATGTAACTTTCTGAAAATAAATTCACTTTAACATTTTGGTCTCTTAACAAATGTTACACTATATGTCCAAAAGTATGTGCACCCCTGACCATCACACTCGTGTGTCTTTCTTAACCCAAACTGATACCACAAAGTTGGACAGTTGTGTAGAATTTCCCTTCATGCCCCTGCATACAAAACAAGCTCCATGAAAACACGATGGTCAGGTGTCCACACACTTTTGGCCACATAGTGCCTTTCAGGTCCATCCATCCATCCATCCATCCATTATCTATAGCGCTTTATCCGTCTGGGTGGCGGGGAAGCTGGAGCCAATCCCA
>JAQQZR010000021.1:11035435-11050089 GCA_030068235.1 Notoglanidium macrostoma | reverse complement strand
CCCAGCATCTTGGGGCGAGAGGCGGGGTACACCCTGGGCAGGTCGCCAGTCCACCACAGGGCCAAGACAGACAAACAGCCACACACGCTCACATTCACACCTATGGGCAATTTATAGTGGCCAGTTGACCTAATCTGCATGTCTTTGGACTGCAGGAGGAAACCGGAGAAACCCACGCATGCGCAGGGAGAACATGCAAACTCCACACAGTAAGGCACCCTGGGTGACCCGGCGATCGAACCCAGGACCTTCTTGCTGTGAGGAGACAGTGCTAACCACTGCACCGTTGTGCACTGCACTTTCAGGTCTGCACTTTCAGGTCTCTCATGCAATATATATTCCAATCAGCTGTTTTAGTTTCTGCAATGACATACAAAACCAAACAGACGGTGGTGATTTCTCTGAAGAACGTGAGAACTCTTACTCCACACTATATATCTGTAACTGAAATAGAACGGACACATTTACCAAGTTGATGCATTGACAGACTTTATTTAGAGCATGTCATGTTGTGAGTGACATAACACATTTCACTGTGAAGTGAATATAGGACGGCATCATCACGTCTAACCGTTTACACAATTATCAACAGTGTAAGTAACAGCCACAAAAATTATATATAAAAGGTAGATAAGCACTTCTTTTCTTTGTTGTTGTTGTTTTGCCTTTGTTTGGAACACAGAGATGAAATTCAGGTCAGAGGTTGGTGCACAGGTACCATCCATCAGATCAGATGTTGTTTAGTGTACAATCAAAACACACATGCAGCATACAGAACACACACAACAATAGGCAGAGAGATGGACATGTAAACAAAGTTGATTGGACCTTCTCCCAGCAGATGGGAGAGTTTAATTAAGCTCTGCCTACTGGATGGAGAATGTACTCTTATCCCTACTTTACTGCATGCAATAACTACAAACTATTAGAACTGCTTTAGGAATATGTCTACAGTTTTACTGCCTGAAAACACATGAACGTACACCAATACGAGAAATATTGAGAAAAGCAACTGAGAAATGCTGCATGTTCTCCTGTTACGCCTAACAGTTAATAACCAGCTAGAACATGATTTTCTATGTTGAACAGATTTCCCCTTAGAAAGGGTTCCAAGAACTAAGAGGATAAGCATACTTAATTATCCAGTGAAACCTTAAAGATCACTTGAAGAACCCTTTTTTCTAACGTCTGGATTAAACTTGTTTGAAAGTATGTGTATGCGCTTTACAGTCAGTGTTTGCTTTGCAAAAAATTCTAATGTGGCCTTCAAACCTACCGAAAGCTCTGTTATGTATACCAATATTGCGGGTTTTCTAGATTAGTTTTTCAAGTTCTAGTTTCTACTTTTTGATTTGAGACAATTCATGACAACAATCATGATGATGGCAAAAAGTTTTAAGAGAGACAGAGCTCATCAGAAAAATTGTTAAATCTTACAGTTAAGCAGGAACGTTTGGCTCCGATCTAGCAGATGTCACTTTTAATCCTCCAGCTGCACATAAACTCCGCAGTAGACGCCGCTCGTGTTGCAGTTGATAATGCACGTGCATGCAAAGTCATGTGTTAAAGTCTAGAGATTGTAGCACATATTTGTCACAGGTAAGCATAAATGGGGTTTTAGTATTGACTCTTGATTTTCTCTGAAAATCATTTCATACCCAAGTCTCACCATTTCTTCAGTGGAGACTCTCACATGGATGCTACCTAAGAACCGCTGTAATCGTGAAGATTTCCCTGTGCTTATTCCAGGACTCTGAGCATGCCTTCAACACACTCCGTACTGTTAGACTTTATAGTTAACAACTGTAGATAAGTAAGGATTTTTAAATCCCCAAAGATACCATTTTTCCCTCATTAGTAATCTAAATCTACATCTGGATTTTTGTAAAGTTGCCTTATATAAATGTCTATTGCTAAAACCAGTATACAAATAAATTTTTACTCAACTGAATATTTTTTGACATCAAAAATAGAGCTGCTGAACTGAGCTCTCCAAATCTATTTCTAACAGATCCGCGAACTTCTCTGTGTTGAATAGAAAAAAATGTTTTACACAGTTTCAATAAAACAGATACTGAAGAACTAACCATTTAACAACAATTTATAAAATAAAGTTAATGTACTTTAATAACAAAGTCAATATGATAATTTATCTTCCACTTCTACTCTGTTCTGTTTGTGGTAGGGAGAGGGGTCGTTTCCATAGTATGGTCTATGGGTCATGAATGCTACAATCAAAGGTACTGGATGAGATCAAATATACCTCCTAATAAACTAATATGGTTTTCTTATGAACAACCTGATAGTCTACCAAAACATACAGTTTTCCTCTTTGTCTTTGGTTAGATAAACAGTCCTGTCTATTTATAGTGTTGAGTAGTCAGCACACAAGTCTATGGAAATCTCTTTTTATATCATATCTATAATTTTCAAACTGATACATTTACATTTGGTAGACATCCTTAACCAGAGTAACTTACAGAAGTTTGTAGTTTCTATCCAAAATGCATCTACATGATAGTTCATTGGGTTAGAGGCTAAAAGTGCTATCAGTCTAAAACCCCGTCAGGGAGGTTAGTACTGATACAGCAGAGACTGTGCTCTATGCTATTTAAGAGGTCCTGGAAAACTGAGTCTTTTTTCTTATTGTCCAAATGAACACAAAATTTGGGGATATTTGTCAAGTCCTCTTTGGTGACACAGTGCTACATTTCCTATTCAATACATTTGACTGTTGGGTTGTCCACCAGGTCTGTTTATAGATCCTGTAATGGAGTGCACAATTCAAAGTGCTGACCACAGCATGTCTTCATACTCCACAAGCAAAATCTGCTCCATTTTGGCAAATTGCTGTGACTGGGCAACGAGATTAGTCAGACCCAATGTGAAAGCCATTCCAGATGACTGGATTGTTTTCTAGCTTGAGATTAATCTTAGCATATCCATGATCAGGTCAAGGCCAACTGTGGTGCTTCTGACCCTCCACAGGTACAAGGTCCAAGTCAAGAGATTTTGCGCTAATCCCTGGCTGATTCACACATGCCTCAGAAATGCATGATTGTGGGAACTGTTTAAGGCAACTTGTATTCTGCACTGCTCTTTCCTCCAAGTGCACTAAGGGCTTAGACAATGTGTGTGAGCTAGTTCTATAACTCATACTATGTGCGCGCCTTGGAGGTACCATGCTTAACTCCCAGTCCTCCCCCTCTGGGATACACATAAAGGACGAAGTCAGGTATTTGTTGAGGATACAGTGACGCTCTGGCTGGGGATGGTGTCCAGAGTCATCTCCCTTCTCTACATCCAGGTAAGTGCTGAGGTCTCCTTTGCTGGAGTTGCAAGAGTCTGATAAATGAATAGAGGAGATGAATAAAGACTCTTGATGATGAAGGACCTCAGTGTGGATCACTTCTGCCTGAAGTGAAGCTCTCTCTTCTTTTGCGGTCTTGGCCTGCAGCAATGGATCAGAGGAGGCAAGGTCTTTAAGGCACAAGATGTTTAAGTGGGCTGTAGGCAGGCTGCCAACCCAGTGGTAGTGCCTGATCAGCGAGTTTACTTGGGTGAAGTCTGCTGAAGGCACAGAAGACATGGTACACATCACACTCTGCATCTCAGACAGCAGAATTTGAGTCTCTTTGTCTCGATTCTCATATAGTACTGTGTTAGCACAGATGAAAATAAATAGTCCCACTCCCATAATAACAGGACCTAGTAGTTTCATCCTGTCAGTGTGAATCAGGGTCGCTGTTGAGAACAGCCCTTTGGCTCCAAGGCTCCAATTGGATCCCTGAGAGGGGCTCTTACTCACTGAACCTCCTGCTGATCGTTGCACCCGGTATGGCCAATACCCCACCACCGCCAGTGTTGTGCCTACAATCACCACTATCATCCCCAGCACCAGGAATGCCCCTGGCATGGAGCGGATGCGCACTTTACCCCGGATTACCCCTCCTTTATTCTTCCTGGATCTCAGACTGAAGCATGGAAAACGCTGAGAGGATGATGAGGCTAAAGCCTGGCTTTGGGCCTTCTGGGTTCTCATCTAAAAAGGAAGGGAAGGTCAAATGTTATAACAGAAACTAAGCGAAAAAATGCATTTTTACATACATACATTTATGTATTTATGCATAGTGGTATAATGTCTTGCATAAATAAGTTATGAAAACAAGGTGCGACTGAACTCTTAGTACCTTGAGTAACTATTTATCCAGACCATGAAAGTACTCATTACAAATTGCAAAGGGCTCTTCTTCTCTCATCCAACCAAATGACTGCATGTTATATATCAAATAAATGCACTCATCCAATCATTAGCATCCAATCTATTCAGTTTAACATCCAATCACCTTCATCACTGTAGCAATAATGATCAAAAATCATGCTAAATTGTCATCTGCTATGTCCTTCTCATGCTACACAATGCAGTTTGCACTAAAGCTATCTGGGTACATTTGAAGCTGGATAAGCCACTGCACTACAGTGTCAAATTAGAGGTTCTGTGCCGCTGGCCCTACCTCAGAAAAACATTTCAATATGCTAGAGTAAGAAAAGACTTCCTTTACTTCCTTTAATGTTCACATCCAACATCAGAATGAAGAAAATGTGTGATCTCTGTGACTTTGACGATTACATGGTTGTTGGTACCAGATGGGCTGGTTTGAGTATTTCGCGAACTGCTGATCTCCTTGGATTTTCACACACAACAGTCTTTATAGTTTAACAGAACGGTGCAAAAAACAAAAAACATGGAGTGAGCATCAGTTCTGCGGGTGGAAATGCCTTGTTGATAAGAGAGATCACAGGAAAATGGCCTGATTGGTTCAAGCTGCCAGGAAGGATATAGTAACTCATACAGTGGATATAAAAGTGCACCTTTTGACACCACTCAGTCACAGCGGTTTCTGAAATATTCAAACCTCATCTGGAACCAACAGCCATGCCACAAGTCACAGAGATCACACTTTTTCTTCATCCTGATGTTTAATGTGAATATTACCTCAGCTCTTGACCTGTATCTGCATGATTTTATGCATTGTGCTGCTGCCACATGATTGGCTGATTGGATAACTGCATGAATGAGCAGGTGTACAGGTGTTCTATTAAAGTGACTGATGAGTGTATTTAACTATGTTGGCCTGTACTCTTTCTTAATGCCAGGTTAGACCTACAATGATTCCAGGGGCTAACAAATTGCCCAGGCAGCAACTCAATTTCTCGCTAATAGTAATTAGTTATTTACCTATTTTGCTTCAGATTGATTTATTATAAAACTATGTAGCATTAGTCATGCATATGACAAGCAAACTTACAGAGATTGTTTTTAATACTTGAGTACAACTATTTTTTTAACTTTTACTTGAGTACATAAAAGCCTAAATGGCTGAATACTTACACTTTTAACTAAGATGCTATCTGTAAGATATACTATACTTTCACTTTCACATATAATTTCTCAGCATTTCTTTCATGACTGGTTGAAAAGACAGAGGGCTCAGTGTTGAGTGGTTTCTCATAATAGACAACCCAAATAACCCCCGAAAAGCAAACTACAACCATAGGAAAAGTCCATAGAAAGGATTAGATGTTCTGAGGAACGCAGCGTGCAGATACTTTTGGCTGTTCGTGCGAAGAATCAGCAGCAGTCTCCCAGAACACAGTGTTAATAGAGAGAAGATGCAGCTGATAAACAAGCTTAACTGTTTAAAGTGTAAATTCCACCAAAGTCATTGATTTATTCAAGGTCACATTCCATGTAATGGGACTTTTGTGTTAAATGTGAATGCATGCTTTCAATTAAAGTACCGTTTGATGAAGAACAAATTGAAAATAGCTTCCAAAATAGCTTTGATATATGAGGGAAAAAAATCTCTTTAAAACTCAGTACACATTAAAAGTAATTAGTACATGATTTTTACCTGAAATAATGATTTTATGTTTGTAAAATAGCTACAAGAGCTACAAACAGTGGTTTGTAGATGTTTGTATAGAAAATGTTTGGAGATGGAGGGTAGATGTTTATCTCTGCATAGGGTATCAGCCTCCATTGACTCTCTCCATCAGTGGAAAGGGACCACCATTGAGCATATATGACTTGGTTGGATACACTCATACCAGCACCTCACAGACTGTCATGTCAGTGTCTCGGTTAATGAGCGTGATCCATGCTGCGGTCCTGTGGTGGTCCCTTTACGACATATTGTTCAGAGCAACAGAAGAGCTCCATTCACTAACTGTACATCTATATAAAGTGACCTATATGTATGTATACACAATAAAGTGGCCAGTGAGGGTTGTGCATTGCTTTTTTAGCATTACTTTTTTTAAATCATGAAATCAAATCTAGCATTAAAACAATGTTGAACTGATACAGTAAAATACTTTTGCCTTTAATTACAGTAGAATATGTTGCACAGTAAATTTGTATAATCACATATGTTGTTTTTTTATAGTTATATGTTATAGAATTTGTTTGACATAAGAAGGAATGACTTGTACAGATATGAAAAATAACTCAATAATAAACTATAAGCAATAATACTTATTATTATTTTTATTGTTATTATTATTATTATTATTATTATTATTATTGTGGTGGTGTACAGAGGTAAAATGTAAAAAATTTGATATGTTCCCAAAAACATAAATCTAGGAAAACAGCACAACCATACTATACCACTATATGGTGATCTGTCAAGTCAGTTATTCAGTCTCACTGGTTAGTTCTGCGCTGTGGCCAATAAGGTGCAGTAGTTCAATTTGGAAAAAATCAGTTGATAAATACCTAATCTTCCTGATTCTTCCACAATATTGAGACATTTTCATCCTAAACATTGTCTTAAAGCACTTTAACTTGAAAAACCTGAATTTGTTCCGCTATAAAGCCATGAAAAAAAGCCATGGTGATACATGTACATGATACATAATAAACTCGGAATCAAATGTTATTGAACCAGGAATATGAAAATATACCAGTCTTATTTGTTTTTAATGTACTTCTGGAAACAACCAAAGCTCTTTAAAAATAATTTACTCCTCACTTAGCACTGGCTATATAACTGTGTAAGAAAAACAACTATCAAACTATACTATACTAAACTCATCACTTTTAAAATACTCTAACAAAGCTGATCAGCTCTGAATCCAGAGCAGCTTCACAGCAGGGGGCTTCCCATCCTATCCAGGGTGCATGCAGTTGCCTGCTGTGAAGCCTTTATACTGATCACATTTGGTGCAATGGGAGATTGACAATAAAGCAATATTATTTCAGTAAATGCACTAAGGCAAGCCATGCCGCTCTTTAAAAATCCGGGCACGATTGTCACACACAAGGCTAGCACTAAGATTGTAAATATCCGATATGCAGTAAAATGCAGCAGCAGTTCATACAAACACAGGTTTTATGTTAATGTGGAGAGGTGCATGATGATGCCCAGGTGGCTGCAGCACACACAGTCTCAGCAGAGTCAGTGAGGATGAAATACTCCCTGTGGAGTGGCCCATTCTAGCCCATTCACAGGCCACGAGCATGGCCTTTTATCTGGTGGCCAAAAACTCTGCTTAGACAGACGTTGTGTGTGTACTGGATATGTAAGAATATGCTGCAGATGGTGAGGAACATTTTATCCTTGTAGTACACTGCAGTCAGTCACCAGGGTCTATGAGACCCATAACGTTGGAACCTTAGCAATTTGGTCACAAGATCATCCTTGCATCCAAGGCATGAAGTTTTTGTAGTTCTCCCAGTTTTTGCTAAGGTGATTCATAAAGGCTGTCTACAATGATATTCCTTCCATACAAAGCAGTATTGTGGGGCTCACAATGAGGCGATCCCACATCTGTATCCTGAGGAGTGTGGCAGATTGACGGAGCCTAGCGCATTTCAGGAGCAGAAACACTGCTATGACCTTAAAAACCTCCCAGTGTACAAAGTCCTAGTGCTATGGTCCTAGTACTCCTGAAATGTTAAAACATGGGCATCAGTCTGCCCACCATATCAAGGGGCAAAACTCATGCCTTTTTACTCATCTGTAATAATGAGTCTTCCTGTGGAAAGATTCCCAGCATGTTCCAACCACAAGTGAGGGCAGTAGTGGAAATCTGGGTATAATTTCTGAGAATAATTTCCTGTCTGCAAGTGATGGAGCCACTCATAAGAGCCTACCTAAACCGCTAAGGCTTAATAATGTCTATCACATGTTGGGGCAACAGGGTGGCTAGCATTCCAATGACTCAAGCTTCCACACCATGAATCATTTAAAATGATCTCCCATTTCACAGTGAGACTGAGTGCTATAACATATGTAAAGATAAGTCAGGGGACATGATAGGACAATGACATATTGCACACAATCTGACAAGTGTACTGACTAGCTCACTAACACTGGATGTTAAAAGCTTATGCTTCAATACAAGTGTCAAACTCACTGTCCACCATCTTGTTTCATTCAGTCCATGCAAACTTTGTCCATGAAAAAATGTGTGATTCAATCATTTAATTTAATAATTTAATAATAACTCCAAATCCCCAAATGTAAAGAAAAGATTAATGTAACGTGAAGACAAGGGAGATGGCAGATACAGTCTCCTCTGAAAGTACTGGAACAACCAAGGCCAGTTCATTTGATTTTGCTATACATTTTTGCTCAACAAGCTTGGAAAAATATCACAAAAGAAGAATGCAACAGTTTGGTGATGTCGGTGGGGTCAGCAGCTTAATGCCGTTATTGCAAGCAAGGGATATGCAACCAAATATTACGTATTATTTACCTTACTTAACTTTACCACTATCTGGTCCAATACTTTTGATAACCTAAAATTTGGGTGATCTGACACAAAATGTGCCATCTTGTAAGTTAACATTCTGATCTAGTTTTGAAAAAAAATTCTGATCTAGTCTCATATTCGTTTGATACGGGGTTAGCCCATAGCCTAGCTCGTAGCCTAGCCCGTAGCCTAGCTCGTGCAGCAACTCTCTTGTCCTGCTTCTGCTTCCTTTCCTTACACCGCCTCGCTGGTTATTCTGCTGGGCTTTTCAGTATGCAGGATCTCCGATGGAATGGAGTACAGGCATTCGAAGGTGTAATCCTGACATCGATTTCTGATTTTGATCAGTTCGTCTCGTTCATAATGTAGACATTCACTGAGTGGTTGAACATATTGAACAAGTATGCCTGGCCGTGGTTTGGTGTGATTGAGAGCTTTCAGCAGACACACCTCCAGCATCTCAGAGAAGAGAATGCTTCTTATTTTTTCCACGATTTTGAAACCTAATTATATATACTTCGCAATTTTTTTTTATTATTCAAATTTGGATTTCCTTACTGCTTTACATGGTCTTTAAATTTCAAAAACAAAATCCCCCCAACACTACAACTCTCATGATCATCATGTCTACTGAAAGTAATGGTGTTAAGAAGGTTATCTTATTATAGCTAAGTTATCACTTATAGTGTAGTTTGCTAGCCAGCTGACAAAGCTAGTTATGCAGACATAACAGCAATGACACCTGTCACAGGAAGCATCAACATCAACCTGAGCTAATTATAATCTGAAAAGTGTTGTTTTAACACAAAATCATAGGAAATATGGAAAAAGTTTTCTGAATTCAGTTATGGCATTTTGTAATATTAGTCAGGCTATGAGCTAAAAAGTCACAGGTTTCATTCCTAACATTACGTCTGTCTGTGAGGAGAGGAATGACAATAAAGCTTACTTGACTTGACTTTTAGTAACTTGAGTTGTTTTATTGAGTTTTATAGATAAAAATATACATCGCCTTTCACATTAAAGACATTGCAGGGTTTGCGTCACATACTAGGGTGTTTTCACACTTGGTCTGTTTCAGTGATCTAAATGTTCTAGACGGCTCAGCTTTTTGGGGTTTCTTTTGTCTATGCGTACTCAGCAAATGAACTCAGACCTCTCTGGAGGGACTCACTAGACCACCTCCAGAGGCAGTCTGTGTATGGCTCGATTGTAGCTCATTTTGTGTTCCACTTCATTCATGAATTGCAAAAACAAAGTAGTCTAAGTCCACTTCATAGTTTGCTTCATATATAAAGAATTTGCATTTTGCTGTACATGTATAGCTCCAGTTTTGTCACTGCACAGAAATGAAGTCAATTAAAAAAACTCTAATGGCTTCCCATGGGTTAGTGCAGGTCCACAACAAAGACAGCAGTGTTAGGCAGCAATTGGACAGATGGTGCCTGGTCTGTCGAGTCACATTTTCTTTTTACATCACGTGCACGACCATGTCCATGTGTGCTGTTTACCTGGTGAAGTGACGGCACCAGGGAGCACTACGGGAAGAAGACACGCCAGTGGAGGGAGCGTGATTCGCTGTGGAATGCTCTCCTGGAAACATTGGGTCAGGCCATTCATGTGGACATCAGTTTGACACAGGCCGAGGCAGTTGTATTTACTGATGGCAGTGGCTTTTAACAGCAGGATACCGCGCACACTGTTAGAAACCGTGGCACGAGCAACTACACTACAGAGCAATTAGGCAGCAGTAATAACAATAAGAACAACTGTGTTTCAATGATGGGTGTTATATATTAGTTACTGTATATTTATTTTAATTGTAATGTAGTGTATATCGTGTATGCATGTATTTTATCTACACCACTCAGCCATTTTGAATGACACTCCCCACAGCTATGACACTCTGGTAAAGGAGTTGTGGTGTTAATAACTAGTGGTCTGAGATCTAATAACTGCTAAAAGATCCAGAAAGAGAACCGAGTCCCCTTTAGAGTCCACTTGTGTCATGAACACCAAGAGGTCATTTGCAGTAAGTTCCCTCTCAGGTCCACTTTAACACGACTGATATGGTTCATTCATAAAGGTGTTTTCATGTACAACCCTTATTTACAAACGGAGATACTCGAGCGTAGTTACATTAGCGCATGTGCAGTGCGGACCGGACAGAGGCTGGGGATCAGTTAGGAAAAAGGCGTTTAAAACTAAGTATTTTATCCGCGTGCGTTACATGTCAGTAAACTTGCCTCTTTAGCCAGAAGCACACTGAGCCTTGCCAAGCAGAGATTCAGCTTTCAGACTACATGTGAGAGATGCAGCCAGGTGCTTAGCAGTTACAGTAGATCTCCATAAACAAGTGCACTCTGAATTCAGTGAAAATTGAATTTCTGACTTGTCAGAAAAAAAAAAAAAAAAACGGAGTATAATTACAGTGAGGAGGTTTAAAACAAGCAGAAGAGATTGTGAGGTTTAAGAGAAATACTTTCATTCATATCCGATGTGATGCATAACATCAGGCAAGTCGGATCCAAACAGTGAAATGCCCCAGTCTACCTTTAATAAGACAGCATCAGTGTAGATAAGTTCTCTCATTTCAGCTCTATAGCGGCGGTGTGATTCAGTGTGATACTTGCCTTTGGTTATGCTGTATTAGATCTGCGTTTACTGCCTCCAGACATGAGCACTGCATCCCAACCACTCCAACAGGCTGTCTCATCTCATCTCATCTCATCTCATCTCATCTGGAAAGAAGTTTCACCACTGATAATAAATCCCAAAAAACGTTGAGCGAGTTGCATAGTCGTGCACTCCGAGAGGAATAAGAATGTAATAAAGCTAATCAAAGTAAGGAGAAAATGAGCAGAAACAGCACCCAGCCACTCTCACACAGTCCGGGGGCTGAGGCACAAAGCTCCTGCCGCACACATGAGGCGATAAAGCATGCAGAAAGCGCCTCCCCCGCTGGAGCCTTCCTCTGCCTCACACTCACACCATCAGTGCAAGAACAAACCTGCATGTGCATGAAGGAGTGCAGGAACTGTGGAAAGTAGTCTTCGATACAACGTGTGCAGTTTTACGAGGAAATGAGTGGTAAGTTTGAGCAGAATCTGTCACGGCTCTTCTGGAGACTCTGACTGTCGCACCTGCTTCTTATTTTTGCAGCAAAACCCAGGAGCCTTCGTTATGTGTTTTTTTTTTTTCTTGGTTTTTTTTTTTTTTTTTTTTTGTCTGAAAAGTGGTCTCTTATGCAGCATGCTGTCTTTACTGACATGTAACATTTAAAGGCCCACTGTGTAGGATTTTGAGGGAATCTATTAGCAGAAATGTATTCCATAATATACATAAGGAGTTCATACATATTCAATTCAATTCAATTCAATTTTATTTGTACAGCGCTTTTAACAGCAGACATTGTCACAAAGCAGCTTCACAGAAGTATATAAATTCAGAATATAAACTTATGACTCTATACATTTATCTATATATACCCCTAATGAGCAGACTGTGGCGACAGCAGCAAGGAAAAACTCCCTGAGACGGCAAGAGGAAGAAACCTTGAGAGGAACCAGACTCAAAAGGGATCCCATCCTCATTTGGGTGACACTGTATAGTTCAATTACAACTAATACACTTAATACTAGGGTCAGGTTTAGAGTGCAAGACTGTTCGTGGTGAGTAGTCAGCAGTCCAGCGGCATCATCATAGTTCTAGGTGTATGTTGAGGCACTGTCATATGTCCTCATTAGTGAATTAGCTGTAACTACAAATCGTTGTGTTTGCATAAGTTTAGATTGCATCACCTTAGTTTGCATCACCTCTACGGAATCCTTCATAGTAGCTTTAAGTGTGTCCTGGAAGACTAATGTTTGGAAATGTATAATGTTTTGTACTGTCTCAATAATATAGAATTTATAAAATAAAAATCTACAGCAAACTAGCTTCTAAAAAAAATAGGGTACCTAGAAGTTTTGACCAGTACTGTATATGTAGAACACAGCATAAAAAGTTATTACTAAATATCTAATATATCTTGTTAAAATATTTAATATATCAAATAGTTTTATCAAATAATATATCAAAATCAATATTCATAAATTATATTTACAATAATCTACATGATTCCTTTAAATGAACCCAGGTCCCCTGATAGTTATTCACCTTGCCTGTTTCAGGACTACAAAAGTGGTGCAGTAGAATAAGATGCAATCATTAATCTGCTGCCAACTGCTACTGATATAATATTCATTACAACATGTAGAAATACTTGGCATTCACCAACTGTCTAAATTAACCAAAGGATTGAGTGCATATACTTTCTTGTATCCCTGGTGCCCAGATATATTATTCCGTTTGTTTTGGCGACATCTTGTGGCGTGGTACTGCAACTACTGAGTGATTCCATGACTCTTCTATTTGTGTTGCTCTGATATTACACCTACTAATAAACACAAGTTAATATACATTTTGCCCTGCGATGGACTGGTGTCACATCATCACATGCCCAGCATTCCTGGGATAGGCTCTGGATCTGATCTGCATCCCTGATCAGGATAAAGTGAAGTTACTGAAAGTGAGTTTGAGTTAGTAAAATATATTTCAAACACAGGTAGTGTCCTTCAGGACAACAACCTATGTGCATATACAAATAAATAACTAGCAAAACATTAACAAAACCTATAAAATCTTCAGCACATAGAAAACAGCATCACCATAACTACAATTTAATTTTTATATATCTATGTGTGAATCCAATTTATACAGTCCTCTCCAAAATTATTGAGAATAAAACATTGATGCAATTTTCAGAATTTTGCCTCTGTACACCACCACAATGGATTTGGAAAAAACCTTCAATAATCCCTTAATTTTCACAGGCTCAAAAGTAATGGAACAGTTGACTGATAAATGGTTTCATGGCCAGTTATGGTCTGTTTCCTCATTATTTTGGCAAATTAAGGAGATAAAAGTTCTGGAGTTGATTCCAATGTTGAATTTGCATTTGGCGGCTGTTCATGGGAACTTTCAATATGCAGTCCAAAGAGGTGTCGATGCAAATGAAGGAGGCCGTCATTAGGCTGTAAAAACAAAGCAGGCCTATAAGAGAAGCAGAATCAAAATCAGAATCAGAAAACTTTATTGATCCCGCAGGAAATTGCTATGTGATGACTGCCACAACACACAAAGACACAAAAACACAAGAACAATATAAAATAAAAAATAAAATAAGTCTAAAAATCTAATAAAAATAAAAATCAGTAGAAAGAAAAACCAGTGGAAGACTATTGACATAAGTGGAAGTTTGGAATAAGTTGTTGCATTTAGAGAAACAATAGTAGTTATATACTATTAAGTAATAAGTAATATTAAGTAATGAAAAATATTATGACCAGTAGTAATATTGCACAAGAAGACTATTGCACATAAGTTGTTGCAAGTAATTAAGTGATTTAGCACCCTATTTAGAGAACAACAAATGATATTTCACATATCCTGTGTTTTAGCACAGGTAAGAACATTTCTCAGTATTGCACATAGTAGACTGTTGAACATCATAGCAAAAATAATGTACCTAATCTTCCACACACTGATAGTTTTAACCCATAATGAATATACAGCAAGAGCAGCAGATATTGCCCGGATTATTGTGTGGTTGTGTGACTGAGGGAGGAGTTGTAGAGACTGATGGCGGGGGGAAGGAAGGATTTTCTGTGATGTTCAGTGGAGCACTTTAAGCTGGTGAGTCTGTGACTAAAAGTACTTCTCAGTTCATCCACCACACTGGAGTGGCTGATCTACATTGTCCATGATGGACTAAAGTCTGGACAATGTTCTTCTTTCAGCCACAGTTTCCATGTTCTCCAGTTCCTCACCCACCACAGAGCCAGCTTTCC
>JAQQZR010000021.1:11012565-11035335 GCA_030068235.1 Notoglanidium macrostoma | reverse complement strand
GGTGGGGTGGGGTAGAGTATCATGGGGTAGGGTGGGGTGGGGTAGAGGAGAGTGGCATAGGGTAGGGTGGGGTAGAGTAGCATGGGGTAGGGTGGGGTGGGGTAGAGGAGAGTGGCGTAGGGTAGGGTGGGGTGGGGTAGAGTAGCATGGGGTAGGGTAGGGTGGGGTGGGGTGGGGTGGGGTGCAGAACCTGATACATGCTGTGAAGTCTCACTGTAAAGTGTAACTGTAACATGTGTCACACTGCAGTAGGCTACAAGTGACCAGGGGTAAAGGCCACTCCATGCCTGCTGCAATTCTCTGTGATAACATGAAGCAACACGATTTATGCGCGAGGAACTTTCAGACATGCCCAGACCACCAGCACTTCCGCTTCCGCTTCTCCACAACCTTATAATAAGGGTCTATTTACTTGTTTATGTGCTTTACACCGTTTCCTTTCTTTCTTTGTTTCCTGCTTACTTTAAGAGCATATATAGAGCTCAGTGTTGAGTAGATACTAGTGTAAGAGTGCAACCGTCTGGATTTAATTACACATTTGACTAAGCACTGGGTGTGTCTCCTAATCTCACTTCATTCTAAATGTCTCGTTTTACAGAGTACAGATCCCTCCAAGTGCTGAAAGTAATGCTCATTTAGCTTCTTTCTTACCTCTCTTGAAGCGGTGACGGTCGTGTAGTATAATTTAACGCCCATTGTGGAGATTAATCCGGTGTGCTGCTGGCTGCAGGGTTTTTATTAGCGAGTACAGTTAGCCTACACACCCCACCCCACCCCACCCCACCCCCCCGCTGGGAGATTTAAAGTGACAGCACCATGTTTGTGTTCAGTACTGATGTGTCGGTATCGATCCATTACGTAAGAGCCGACTCCCGTCTGAGAGCCGATTTATTTTTTCTTTGTTAATTAATATTAATTAATAATGAATCGTAATACCAATCTGCCCTAAAAAAAAAAAAAAAAAATGCAGTTTGATGGTGCTGTTTTGCACACTGTAATTTTTTATTTGTTATATGGCAGACCGTGTTCCGTTTTCAGTGTGATTTGCATTGGAATGGTTTATGTTTTGGATAGTTTATTATTTATTTTTATTATTATTTTTTTTACTCTATTTTATTTGATGTGGACATCACAGTAGCAATAGAACTGTAACCTACATATATGCACAATGACCAGATGCACGGTGTTTATTGTTTGTAGTGAAATGCTAATTTACAACGTTCAGTATTAATTAAACCTTCAATACACACGTGTAATAGTGTTTGATGTTTTTACATTAATGATTTTATAAAAAATGAAAAGTAATGGTATAAAAGCCAGAAGATGTACTAGCTGGGGAGTCGCTGGGGAGCCGAAAGAGCCGACTCTTTCTGCTGAACGGAGTCAAATGATTCGGCTCACTAAAAAGAGCCGGAATTCCCATCACTAATGGTCATGACCAAGTGGGAACTGGGACGTTAACGAAAGTCCCAGAAGGAGAGATCCGTATTGAAGAACGGCTCAGCAATTCACAATTCCTTCTCGGAAAGTCGAAGTTATTTTGTTTTTGTTTTTCCACACAGTGCTAGGACTTCTCCGTGACGTCACTTCAACATGGCGGCGCTCATGGTCACATGTAGGAGGAAGAAGGAGAGCGTGATTTAAGGTTTCTAGGCAGTCTTTTGAGTTTCTGTTTATATTTGAAATCGTTAAACACGTGGTGATGCTTTGATCACGGAAATGTTCATTCGTTTTCTGTAAGACCTTTTAATCACATTGCTCTTTGGAGTAATTTTCGGCGCTTTACACAGGGAATGATAGCATAATGAACACAACCTTCATAAAAATAGAATGAATCACTAATCAAACAACTCATTAAAATAAAAATGTTTTTTTAGAGGGCTTAGAGTGAATATTAATTCTATTGAAAATTCCGAATTCCCAGTTATCATGTACGCAGTATTACGTCTCCATGTGGGCAGGCAAAATCCAGCCATCAGTCATTTATAACCAGCATTACTTTCAAATAAACAAATCATTTTAAATCCTTATAACTGCTTTTGTTTTCTCCATCTTGGTGGTAAGACTACACATTCTCATACCGGACTAATGGTTTCCTTTAACCACTTCTACACTAGGCTTTGCACCTTATTGGCTTAATGTATTGTATCAAAATACTTGTGTTGTGTCTTGTTGTGGTTTGCTAATACTGTAAATACTTTCTGAGAAATGTCTACATGATGACATCATAAAAATGTTAAATGATGCAGGCAGACTCTGAATGATGCCTACGCATTCATTTGTCCTCTTTTCTTCTACCTCATCTGTAGTATTCATTGTTGACCCTTTTTGGACTTTTAGCAAATGTTTTTATTTGTATCCTCTAAACCCCCATTCTGCAGCTCTCAGTAGGTAGCACTCCCCTTGACCCCCACTAATAGGCCTTGCTTAGGAATTGCTGATTTTAACATGCTAACTCAATTATATTCCTGTCTCAGCACAAAGTGGTAAACGGGTTCTTCAGTCCAAATTGAACCACTGGCTTCAAATGCTAAAAATATTAGCACAGTAAAATACTCTGTCTTGTGTATGTCCACATTTTCTCCCTCTGTATACAAAACTGATTAAATGATTAAATACACTTGACTTGAAATAATCTAATTATCAGCCAGCTGGTAAAGCCATGCTTTTTTTGTTAAATAAGATAAGATAAACCTTTATTAGTCCCACAAGTGGGAAATTTGCATTGTCATGGCAGAACGTGGACAGAAACAAAGAGCAGCAAAAATTTAAAACAATAGAGTAGAATAAAGTATAATAAAAAATAAAATGTGCACTCCAGGAACACAATGGAGTGACAAACATTGACACAAAAACAGTAGTAAATTGCACCCAAGTAAAAATTGCACATAGGAGTTGTTGCATCAGAAATTGCACATAAAAATGGTGTATCAGAAAAATTGCACATAAGAGAGCTAACATGGTGTATTGGATGTGTGTGTATGGTTATCAGCAAGGTCTTGCTTATTTCTAAAATCCTTTAGAAATAAGTAGCATGTCTCGAATTGTTCGGCAATATCAAGGATTTATAGTAATGAAGACCTGTCCAATTTCCCCATAGAGACATTCTTTAGGATCACTTCTAAACTTACTGAAAAAATGCTGCTTTCTGGGTTTTCTCTCCTGTGTGTCACGTGAGTGGTAACACCAGACCACCAGGTGGCAGTAAAGCATCAAGTTTCAGCAAGGAACAAAACTAGAACAGCCAAACTTAACAAGTTAACTTTTCTTTTTAATTTAATGTCTTCCAAATGAATCTTTGGGTTAAATTAAATACATCAAATTAGACTTTACATCTAAAGACTGTAAAGCTTTGTTTGTTCTCAAATGAGCCAATGTTCTCAAATGTTCTCAAATGAGCCAGTATCAGAATATATTTAAGGATGGAGACTTCAAAGCACTTATGTAAGTCGCTCTGGATAAGGGCGTCTGCCAAATGCTGTAAATGTAAATGTAAATGTTCTCAGCCTATTCAGTGTTTTAAAATAAAGATCCATTTCTATATTTAATTTTGGTGTCACTGGAGTTTTCTTTGTCCATTTACATATATGTATTCCCTAGCATTTCCACACTACTGAAATATGGCATAATTTTTGCTTTTAACCTAAAAAATTACTTAAAAATTAAATATCCATGCTGAAGATTTTGACATTTATACATCATAGAAAATGTGAGGAACAGATTCACCGTGGAATTTACCAATTTTACAAAATGTTAAGACATTTCTGCTCACCACGTTTGTAAAGGGTGTTTGTTTGAGTTTCTAGATCTGCTCGTTCTCCTGGTGCTTCAGGTGGTTCAGTCTGCAGACCCTCTGCTCCCTGGATGGTTCTTGTTTTTTTACCTTGCTGTGTAAACCAGCTCACCTTTTACCAGCATCCATGCCACAGGTAAACTCACAGAGACTCATTCTGATGTTTGGTGTGAACATTACCTGAAGCTCTTGACCTGTATCTGCATGATTTTATACATTGTTTTCACACGATTATATGATTTATACATGATTTTTTACATTGAGAGAGAGAGAGAGAGAGAGAGAGAGGAAGCCAGAAGGGAAAGTAGTTCCTGTTAGATGCACGGCTTTTCAGTTTTTCTCTCAAAAATGTCCCGTGGCTGATAGCGTACACATGCAGTCTGATAAATTAGTAAATATACGATATCAATATTTTTATGTTAAACTCGATTCTTAACGACAGAAGCCCGGCTCGGCAGTAATGAGGCCTCGGTATCACTCCGCCAGTCCCCGGCAGGAAAGCAGGAAGTGACTGGAAAGAAGTTCCGGTTTGTGTTTACAGTGATGGCGGATGTTGTTGAAATTGAGTCGGTAAAGAATTATCAAATAGCGTTTGAGAAGATAAACCTGAACACCAGTCGATATCCGTACTGTATTGTGTGGACACCAATCCCCGTGTTATCGTGAGTTGTTCTAGCAGTAGAGTTTGTTTTGCTTTACTTTCTGATTAAGAAACAGCTGAATCTGTCCTGTCCAGGAAAACTGCCTTTATTACCTGCCTTTATCCAGCTGACAGCACTCCCACTGATCTGTGCCCTTCATCACACATCTGGCTTTTCCTCTGTTTAACATGATGACAGCTGTTAGCTCTAGCATGAAGCATGAAGCTAGCAGTGAAGGGAAGGGAAATGGACCCAAACCCCCAGGAAGGACCACTGAGTAGAATAAACACCCAGTCATTCTGTGTGTATGGTTTAGTTAACAAAATAAATGCTTTCTTCTCTGGAAAGGAAAGCATCTGTGTTGTTTTAGGCTCAATCTCTGAAGAACAATAGCATAGCACTATTAAAAAAAAGTCCTATTGTACCTTTTCTGGGGACGAGGATGTATTTAATTAGCTTCCGAGCATGTGCTGCTTAGCCAACACATTTCACTAGTATTAGAACCATGTTGAGCTTCATCGTCCTCTTCAACACCTTCTCTCAGCTACAAAGAGAGATCTCCGTTTCAGTGATGAGAATTCACTCATACATGCTAGATTTAGGTTAAAAAATACCAGTGTGTAATGTGATGTATGCTAGTGTCTAATGCCAGGATCAGACCACATGAATTCCTCCCCATTCTGACACGATTTTGTCATGGGAGACAAATTTCCATGAATACGAATGTCAGGAATGTCGAACAGGCCTGGGACACCCCACGACACCCTGCCAAAGGTCGTTTTTTAGATTTTCTGTATTTTTTTAACTCCTACAAGGTGTTTCTTGTTGTTTCTTCTGTAGCCATGATTTACCGTTTCTTCACCATCCTCTCCAAGGACCTGAACAATAGCTGGGCAGGGTCAGACGTGTAGTGTTGTCCGTCTCCTGACCAGGAATTTCTGGCATTATGATTGCTTAATCTGACATGGTGATCAGCGTAAAAGACCAAAATATCATGTAGTCTGATCCCGACAGTACCGTGCCTTGGTGTTGAGAGCCAGAGCGGTAAAAACAGTAAGTCTGGCTAAACCCCTATTCGGATGGGATTAGTTTATCAGTGGCATGCCTGTAATATATTATTTTTGTATTACACGTCTCGTCAGGGATAAACCTCTTGCATCTGGACAACAATGAAAAGACTGGGGAGGAGTGAGTTTCCAATGGGAAGTGACAGATTCTTTAGCAACTGTAATAACTACCGAAGAGAGGTGGAGATATATATATATATATATATATATATAGACAGAAACTGTATTGATCCTGAGGGAAACTGCAGGTCCGGGTCTTGTATAGTCTTTGGGAATAAACTGCCTTTTTGTTGATGTTTCAGATGGCTGTTTCCATTCATTGGGCACATGGGGATCTGCACGTCAGCAGGCGTGATCCGTGACTTTGCTGGGCCTTATTTTGTATCGGTAGGTTTGTAATCTTAATAATAATTTGTCGTATTAATAATATCTTGTTAGGATGAATAAGGTTATTAACCAGAGAAAAGGTCTGGGGGTGAACATGAGTGCGAATTCCATCAGTTCTGTGGCTCTCTGGGGTTGTGTTTTAGCGTGGATGAGGGAAAACGGAGGCTTTTGGAAATAATGCTGCAGACTCTCGCATTCGTGTCCTGATTGACATATCCCTCCTGCCATTTTACAACTCAGATGAATTAATGTGGAGGTAGCTTAAATTAAGGAGAAAATTGGGGGAAAATCCACAAAACAAGCAACAAACTGATAAAAGTAATGAAAATGTAACACCATTGGTGGCTGTAATACCAAGACGGCTGCATAATGCTACTGCGCTAACTGTTGTGTTGCAGGAAGACAACATGGCATTCGGAAGACCAACAAAGTGAGTCCATTAAATGTAAAAAAAAAAAAAAAAAAATTTAATGGGAACCTTTTTAGTTTTCAGTAATAATTCTGTGTAAATCCTTTAAAGACAGTCATCACTTAAACACATTGAGTAAAAAAGGGATATACAGTGGATTGTACAGTAATACGGATGTTCCATTCAGGTACTGGATGCTGGATGTCAGTAAAGTATATGCCAGCGGCTCGAACGCTTGGGACACGGCAGTTCATGATGCTTCAGAGGAGTACAGACACCGAATGGTAAGGTGCAATAGTGTGTGTATTACTGCTTAGACTGCACACACAAAAATGCTCTTGGTAATATTAAATGATCTGAGTGTACCTTTTGTTTCGTTCTTTCTTCAGCACAACCTTTGTTGTGACAATTGTCACTCGCATGTTGCCATGGCATTGAACCTAATGCACTATGACAACAGCACCTCGTGGAACATGGTGAACCTCTGTTTGCTTTCCCTCGTGAATGCCAAACACGTCAGGTGAGTGTAACGGAGACTAAATGAAAATGTTGACGTGTTTAATATTTGAATGTTTCCCCAGGTAAAGCCGTGTGATTCCGAAGTGGCGTTTGCTTTTCTGTTCGTCTCCTGTAAGGGAATTAAACTCATGATTTACTGTGTGTGGTGTTAGTAGGGTGGGCTGGCACTCAGTTCTTTACACATGGTGGTTCTTATCTCTATAACATGTTCTGGGTTTATGGCCATTTGTATTCTATAGCCAGTGGATAGATTTATTGACTGTACAGGACATGGACAGTGTAGCTCACTTAAACACTTAGAAATGAAGCCAAAAATCTTTTACACAGATTTCAATAACTGGCTGGCTGGATGTCGTTAATACTGATATAGCTACCAAGGTGGCTATATGGCCAGGTAGCTAGCATGATTGCTATATGGCTAGGTAGCTAGCATGTTTAACCTAGCCAATTCCTCTTAATGTTTCAAATGTTTTTAACAGAAATGGCTAAGAGTGTGTGTATGTGTCCAGAAATTTCAAACAAGTAGATCTATCAGGGTAAGTTGTGTGGTTGACGTTAGCTGGTCTCTTCCTGCCGAGAGAGGCTCAGTCACTTCACTCCCAAGTGTGGCCACACCTTACTGTATAGTATAGTACTATAAAAATGTCAGCATGGGAAAAACTAACTGTTCGGATTAGACACTGTAGACTGGAAGACAGTTTAGATGAGAAAAGTGACTTGGAAAATGGGCTGTTTTGTCATTAAAACCCATGAGGATGGGCGGGGCTAAGATTTATACTGCAGCCAGCCAGCAGGGGCGCTAGACCTGCGCTGACTTCACTTTTAGAGACGATGTGGTGTCCAAGTCAATGGTTAGGGAATTTAGGGAATACCTAACCCTAACCCTAACTCTAGGAATCTTAAAAAAATAGACATTAGGTAGGATTACTCTATTTTTTTCCCCAAGATCCCCGATTTCCACTCATGGCCTAAAAGTTCCAGGAGCTACAGTGGTCTGTCAAATGAACAGAAGACGCATCCAAGCGCAAACATGTGCTCCTGAGCGGAAGTGCGTTTCTCAGAAGGCTTTTCTGAACCACTTAATGTATTTGTCTTTTGATCATGTCTAAACTATTGCATCCTTAATACTGCAAAAAAATGTCGATCTGTGCATTTGTTCTAAAAGCGTCAGCACAGGGACAGCTATAGAGAGCGTCAGACAGAGCTCATCTGACTCATCGGGAGAAACCTGACCAATCAGTAAGTACAGCGGGAGCGTATCCTGTTGTTCGATGTGATTTTCAGCTCTTGATTGACGTGTTGTGCCGCTGCCGCATGATTGGCTGGTGGAATTGTTGCATGAATGAGCAGGGTACAGGCGTTCCTGTGATGCAGTGTGGATCCAGGTAATTTTCACTTTTGGAACTTTTTATGGTGTCATTACCTGACATTTGCAGCAAAACAATCATCTGTTCAAGTTATGAATTATTGACTGAAGCCATATTCACTCAACACCTTTATTTCCTCAGAAGATTTGTGGAAACAAGTCTAATGACTGCAAATAGGTTAAACATTGGCTTCATTAAACAGCAAGACTCCTGTCAACAATGGGCTTGTGCAAAGGATGGAAGATATGAGGAAAATATCATCCTTGATAATGCAACTAATTATAGTTTCCTCCATGATGGTACTCGTTAGCTGGTGTAAAGATCTCGTTAGGGCTTGGAGAATAGGAACATTGCAGTTCTGTAACTTGTAGTATTTCTTTAATTGGGTTTGTTTTGCTGTCCTTTCTAATCCTTCGTCTTTGCGAGGTGGAGTAGGAAGATTTGCATGTTTAATGCTGCGCCTGTTTGCCGGATATGCATTCTGCCCTGTATTAAATGTGTTGTATGAGGCTGATGGACATTAAAAGGTTTCTTGTGTCAACAGTACACAGCTTTTAAATGCAGTGTCAACAAACATACAGCAGGTGCATGAGCCAGGTGCTGTCCAAATGAACAAACTGGTATAATGAAGGGTGGAATTACCTTAATGAAAGAAAGGAAAAGAAAGAAAATGACAACTGATCGCTTTTGAACCATTTACAAGTACTTGACCTTAACGCAAATTTAAGTAGCATATAATGTGATGGGTAAGTTATTATATGATTCGTTTAATGGAGAGCTTACGATGAGTAGCCTGATAAACACTATTTTTAATGCAAACACACTAAAGGGTTAGTCTTAACAGTGTAAATAATCCTAATCGTCATATTGTTTTTATACAAGCTGTACAAGGCTTAGTAAATCGTGTTCTTTGTTTGCTTTCAGCGTGGAGTTACAGACAGATTCCCATGCTGTTAGCCTCTTAATCTTAATCGAGGTAAAAATAAAAGGAAATCATGATGAGTAATTTGACCTAAAAACATACAAATGCAGTAAATGCTCTTTAACAAACATGAATTCTATTCTTATATACTGCAAGAGTAAAAATCGGTTTTTTAAGTGAAGTAATGAGGGGACATGGAGGCTCAGTGGTTAAGGCTGAAGGCCAGAAGCAGAGAGCTGTGCAGGGCGTGTATGCCTCCGCTCAGCTGTAGTTCCTGCAGGTTATAACACAGTGTTTAAAATGTAAAGGGAATAACTGTGTGGTATGTCAAATGTTAAAGGCAAAGATTTATATGAGGACTCAGCAGTGGAATTGAGTATAATTAGTCATTTATTCAGGTTTTTCTCAGACTAAGTAGTTGTGGAGCTGAGGAAAAGCCCTTTTAGAGCCCTAATATGGAGTGTGAAGGATGGAGAAGAGTCAAAGAGAATACCAGTGTGGTATATGATGTTAATGATGGCATTGGCATCAGTGGGAAAGACCTGGAGTCTAGGATGCAGATATTGAATGAACTTTGTCAGCTTTTTCTCATGTTCCATTTCTCAGTTTCCTTTCTTAGGGAAAAAGGCGCCTTTATTCAAAATCACTTCATCCACAAACTTGAAGGTGATCAGAAGGGCAAAATTAACAGGAAAATAACTAGACGTCCCGGCAAAGATGGCATCTGGAGCTGTAGATGGGCATCATAGCTGCTGTTGGCATGCCGGACGTATAATTCCGGATTGGATTGGATTATCTTTTTTGCCCCAAAGAAATTTTGTGAAAAACATTTGAAAAATCTCAAATATGTTCCTCTAAGAATTAGTACATTTACAATAATATCTTGACCTATAGCTTGTTAAGGAACCCAACAGCTGATGGGACAAATGATCTCAGATATCTGTTAGACTTGGCCTGCTTAAGAAAAGTATACCTCGTCCCTGATGGCAGGCGCTCACGAAAACTCACGAAGTGGATGGTTAATATCTGACAAAAATGACCTTTGCCCTCTGTGTGGCTCTGACCTCATACACACATCACATGCTATTGAGGTTAGTGCCAGTAATCTTCTAACAGATTTTCCCAAGCTTGTTTTTGTTTGTCACGCTAAGGTTGCCAAACCAGCAAAAGTTAAAACTGACTCGATCAAAGATGAATAAAAGATTTTAAGAAGTGACCTGTCAACATCGAATCCCTTCAACGTTTTCAAGAAATACAGTCTCTGATTAGCCTTTTTGCAGATGGAGACAGTGTTGGTGTCAAAGGTCAATTTATCATCCAAAATGTTGCCCAAATACTTGTACTGGCCTATTATCTCCACGGCTGTGCAGTGACAGAAGGGCTACGGCGGGAATCAATAAGCATCTCTTTTGTCTTAGAGACACTGAGTTGTAAATATGAGTCCTTACACCATGTAATAAAATTGTCCAAGACTGGACCATGGCCTACCTCATGGTCCTGCAAGAGACTGACCATCACAGCGTCATCAGCATATTTAATTTTGTACCACGACTCAAACACACTCCAGCAGTCATTGGTGTAGAGTACAAATAACAGCGGTGACCAAACGCGCCTGTGGAGCACATGAGGCCTTGCTTAATTGGTATGCAAGATGGAGTGGACAGTAAACTCCTCCTCGCATCATAATACGTTCATTATGCTGTTCTAGCTCAAGCCAGTGTCGAGAAATCCAGCCACAGAATGAGGGATTAAATGTGGGAGATTTATTGAGCCCACCGTATCCTGTTCACTCATTTATCGACCTAGCCACTGACTGGGTGTCATCACTTTTCCTTTCTTCTGGCTCAAAATATATACGCCTAAAACTCAGTAGGCCAATATTCTTTAGCATTAGCTTCTACATTGGCTGCTAAAATAGAAAAGCTTAGCAAATAGTGACACAACATTCCATGTAACTTGATACTTCCAGTCCATTGGGGGGGAAAAGGTGCAAGAAAAGAAAAGAATCCACGTTTCGAAATTTAATTCACCATGTGGAGCGTAGCTAAATTGAAAGATTTGAGAAAACAAACAGCTAGTCTGCAATATTCCTCAACATGCGATGCTGTAATCATGTCTTCTCCCAGAACAGGGGGGGTCAATACTTCACAACTTTTTTTAAAGCATGTTTTATTTATAAATGGTTTTGTGAACTATTGAATCCTAATGCAAGCCACATCAGTTGACAAACGAGCTTGTATTCGGTAATGAACTGCTGTGTGTGTGTGTGTGTGTGTGTGTGTGTGTGTGTGTGTGTGTGTGTGTGTGTGTGTTCACAGTGGAGCTCACAGATAAATGCTGGTTAATGATGGTGGTTAAGGGCTGTTGTTGATGTGTTATAGTTCTAATAAACGGACATTATTTTTTTTCCAGCCCACTCGGCCCATTACCTGAAATGAGACCCGAGACCCCGGACATATACGATTGTGTAAGGAGTGAAACACTTTGGGGTGTGCTGTTGTAGGGAAATAATTAACAGCCAGGTGGTGTGAGCTGACCTGACAGGAAGTGGTTGATTGTTTTCCTACAACAAGCACACCCCATTCCTCTTATATGTTTTATTCCTCCACAGAAATTCGCCAATGCTAATCCTGTTTATGAATTGTTTTATTAGGAATGAGGTCATAACATGAAGTTGTGTTATTATAAGTCGTTCTCTCACCAGCCTGTGTTTGTAACTTGTCCCCATTAGAGTGTAAGGCTTTTATCTGTCCTGTGTGCTGGGCCTGTACTCTGATCGGGACATCTGGATTGGGATTTTCATTTTCCGTCCTGTCAATGCCTCGTATATTGTCATCCTGATTGTATCTAGCTGTTTCTGTTGAAGTTCATTAGTTTGTGTATTTATATTCTCATGTTTCACTGAGCTGTGGTGACGTTTCTCTGCGTGCGCCCCCGAGCCGTGGGTACCTGTGTTGCCTGATTTCCTTACCTCCCAAGTTTACTGTTTCCCAGGTTTGACCCTCACTCCTTCTGTTGGGAAAAAAAAATGCAGCATGTCGTTACTGAAAAACGGTAAAGCATAAACTGCTCTGTCCTGAAGAATTTGTAAAACTCTAAAGGACCAATATTTCCACTGACTGGGCGGACACGGGGAACTCCTTCCGAAAATGCAAGTAAAATACAAAAGTTCTTGTGAATTAGCTGATGTGTAATGTAATGAGTTCAGACCTGTGCTTTGTCCTGTAGCCAGCGCTTCTGCCAGAGCAATGTGGTTATAGAAGGTTAATGAACATCTCCTGACCAATCAGAATTGAGAAACAGCACGCAAGTATAATTTCATTATATTTCAAGCTCAACTGCTCCAAGGTCCACCAGAATAAGAATAATTCTAACGATGCTATGAAGTAAATGGAAATCACGAGGAAGGCTTGAAGGAAAAACTCACTCTGAAGTACTTGTGTGTTGAACTTGATCATTAACATGTGATCATGAGTTAAAACCAATTTTTATTTTGTATTGAGTTGACTTTTTTAGTTAAAGATTATTTTATTGACACTTTGGTTATAATTTCCGACATTAACCACAATGCCGTTTGCAGTTGGATTTAGCCGTTGTTTCATCTCTACCTACAGTAACTAGAGCGATGCAGCAGCGCTTTAGTCCTTTAGTCTGTCCAGCTCTCTCACCTCCTCATTTCTACACTCAAACAGATCAGCTTCCAAAGCTTCAACGTTCCATTTTTCAGAGCTAACAGTGAAACATGAGATGAAGTATCCCTGAGCTCACTGACAACGATCCTCCTGTTGTGAGCTTGCTAACAGGATCCTCCCAGCATTCTCTCGAAGCTCTGAGATTAGAAATTGTTTTATACTTGCAGCCCTCAAGACCTTTCTTTGAAATGATTTATTACAGCAGTTTTATAGGTGGCAGAAAAAGCACACATCCATGTGGAGGGATTAGAACTGAAATCTGAATCACTGTGTACAAAGTAGGTTTTTTGGTTTTCGCACCATTCCGTGTAAACTCTAGAGACTGTTGTGTGTGAAAAGCCCAGGTTCGGAAATACTCAAGGCAGCCCACCTGGTACCAGCAACCATGAGCATTAACTGGAGCTCTTGACCTGTATCTGCAGCATGCTGCCGCCACATGATTGGCTGATTAGAGAACTGCATGAATGTTCAGGTGTTCCTAATAAAGTGGATGGTGAGTGAATGGTGTCCCATATGGAGTGGACTGTCCGGTGCTTAGTGTTTCCTGGGATTGGCTCAGGATAATTGGGATAAAGAGCTTACTAAGGATAATTAAATGAATCAATCAATCAATATACATACTAAAATCTAATCGGATCGTTAATTTTGTACTCTTACTGTCTTCATTCCTTTTCCCTTATTCACTATATATAATTAATATAAATTGCCCCGGTTTACCTGGATTTTCTCTGTCTGACCCTGCAGCTGTGCTGGCTTTCTAAAGACCTGGCTGCCGTTCCTTATACTGTGCAGCATCATTGTGTCCTTGGCTCTGTACGTGAACTTGCGGTGACCACACAAGGGCAGTGAATGAAAGAGGGGAACGGAGACCTCAGCATCCTGATGGAGAACCTGGTCTGGACCATAAAGTGAGACTCCAATGAATGTGATCTGGACTACAGGGGACAACAGACTGGTCCACATGCAGATGAGGAGCTCCGCATCCGAAACCTAATTCTATACCTGTTTTCCATCGGGTGGAGAGAGAAAACCTGTTACGGGTCCTTTGTCTCACTGTAACGCAAGAAATCATGTAATCAAACGCTTGTCTTCCGAGGTATGAAATTAGTGGTGCTGATTTTTTGTTTGATCAGAAAGTGGATTATTATTCTGTCCCACAATCATAACCTCAGTTTAGACAATTTAATGCAACTAATTTTGTATCTCCACAGACTCCACACACCCTCTGAAGCTATATCTTGATCTACCTACATTTAGTTTTCTTGATAACATGATTCTTTGTATGCTGTTTTGTGTCGTTTATTTCTACCGATTCTCTTTATTGTGCTGCAGAACAGCATGTTTTCAAGGGCATTAGTATTAAAGTAATTTTATATACGGATTTGCCCTTTGCACTTAACTATTGTACTGCCATGCAAACCTGAGATTTAGTGTACATTGGAGGTGCATTTACCGCTAACTATTGGACAGTACACTGCTGTAGTGGGTAGAGTTGCTGCATCACAGCTCCAGGATGCCTGGATAGATCCTGAGCTCAATTTACTCTCTGTACTTCTGTGCATGCTCTCACCATGTCCATCAGCTTCTCCGGTTCACCCCCACCTCCCAAAAACATGCCAAGTAGGTGGATTGGCTATGCTAAATTACCCGTGTGTGTGT
Organism: Notoglanidium macrostoma; assembly: GCA_030068235.1. Taxonomy (NCBI): domain Eukaryota; kingdom Metazoa; phylum Chordata; class Actinopteri; order Siluriformes; family Auchenoglanididae; genus Notoglanidium; species Notoglanidium macrostoma. The sequence continues at coordinate 11,020,879 of JAQQZR010000021.1, read as the reverse complement.
GTGTGTGTGTGTGTGTTTCTGTGCTATGGACTGGCATTCCAGCCAGGCTGTATTCCCACCTCATGCCCAGTGTTCCCGAGATGGACTCCGGATTGACCGTAACTCTGACAAGGATAAAGTTTTTACTCAAGATTCAATTGATTGATGAATGTTAAAGCTATCATTTGATTTTGGAGAAAGCGTCCTCACAAGGCTCCTTCAACCACTACTGGCTTGCTCATTGGGGGTCTAAACCTAAATCTCTATCCAGATTTCTGTAAACCTGCATTGTTAAAAGTGCTAATTGTTCAATGTGTAAATAACATTGAATTGAGTTGAATTTTAAATTCATATCACAGACAAATTTCTGTCCCATCATATCCACAGAGCCTTAGGATTCTGGGTTAATAGTGAATAAGCATTACTGCTACTACCCCAATTTCCTGTAATGACTAAAACCTGTCAGATTTCACGCCACTCAGTTTACATCAACATTCATAGTAAAAGCACAACTCTGCTCTTTCACGCAAAGCAGAAACATCAAAGGTTTTCGTCATAAACTTGTTTTAATGAAAATACACACCAGTGATATTTGTAGTGTTTATTTCTGATGTTGCATGTGTTCCTCTTTAATGACGTCCAACGTGCGGTCATGTAATGAAGTAAATTGTGTCTCACTGAAAACATAACATCTGAATGAACCCACATTATTCATGGATTAGAACTGATCACATATGTTAAAAGTGTGTTTGTATTATATCGGGTTTACTATGTCTATTATGTCGAGTCTTGTTTGCTTTCCTCCATTGTACATATTAACTTTGCATTTGGTTTCAAACACCAGACAAACCCTGATGTAATCCTAAACCGTGATCAGGACACCAGATCCATTACTATAGTTCCTGTTGTCCGAATAAAATCCTGCCATTGTTTGGAATCAAACAGGAAAATGCCGCCATCCCGTTCCTCCTCTCAGCCCCTTCAACTTCCCTGATTACCCTCTCTTTCACACTCGTGTTCTCTTAAACAGCAGGTAGCCAGCTCTTCAGACATTCCTGCTACAGATCTTGCATCTCCTTGAGTGTGTGAGGAGAGTGGCCCCTGCTGGTTCCACCAAAGCTGACAAGAGACACATTGCTTAAGGTCACATAATCTCGAAGTTCTTTTAAAGCACGGCGATGCCATTTTTAACTGAGCTGTGGTTTAGATTAGACATTGCCTCATCAGTCTGTATGAAGTTTTCAGTTTCTCTGGACACAGAAGTCATTATCTTGTTATCCCACTGGTCATGAGGTAAATCGATGTAACTCTTTCACTCTGGCACAAAGATGGTGGGAATCCATGATCATAAATATATAATTTACAAATATCTACCTTTACATCACAGTTGTGAAGAGTAGTTATTTCACGTTATTGTAGCCTTCCTGCTTGAACCAGTTCGGCTATTCTCCTCTGATTCGCTCATCAAGGAAGCATTTTTTTCTGCTAAATCATTGGATAATTGCATAATCGTAAGTGTTCCAATTAAAGTGACTGGTGTGTGTGTGTGTGTGTACATACAGCCACTAATTACCCAATATATGAATACATTTTAAGAATTGTTCATGAGTTCATAAAAAATCAAAAACTGAAATTTGTATCGGTACTCACATCAGTGGCTATGGTGCTCCAAACTGAGCTTATGTGCACCCTGGTTGCTTTGATTTGCCTTGAGATGTTTCTAGACTTTGCCTGGAGTCCACCTGTAGCAAAATTAATTGGACATGATTTAGAAAGGCACATACTGGTGTGAATGAGGTTCCCTTAACATAATCCACAGTTTATAGCCCATCAACAATTAAGCCGTGAAAGCCAAGGAACCCTCTGGGGACCGCCACGATTAAACTGTATTGAGAGTTAGATATTGGCGAGTGAATAAAACCATTTCTAAAGCTTTCAATGTTCCTACAGGCACATTGAGCTCCAGCATTGTGAAATGGAAAACATTTAGAATGACCACAACTCTTCTTAGAGCTGGCCTGTAGAACATCTGTTTAAGGTCCTGAAGACCTTTCTCCCCATTTTAATACAATGCATAACAAAGAAAAGGTTTGGCAAAAACCCTGGCACTACATTTGTTGGAAAGTCAATGCTGCTTATCAACCCGAGAACACCTCCCTTGCTGTGAAGATTGTTTTCATCCTCAGTAACCGGGAAACTTGTTAGGGTTGAAGGAAGATGGATGGACCCAAATACAGGAAGAAAAAAAAGGGACATTGAGAACACACGGAATTCCACACAGACAGTAATCCAAGCTCAGGATTAAACCCAGGACCATGGTGCTTCGGGCAGATATATATATAACGATCATTTAAAATAGATTTCTAATGAGGAGGATTTTTTTGTAGCACAAAGATTGAGTTAAAGTGGAAATTAAATTTGCTCCTTTTTATGAAGGGTGCTGATATCCAACAATGAGGCACACAGAGTGTTAAAAAGTTAAAGGGTCAGAGTTTATTCCAAGACAATAATGTGTTGTTATTCCGTCCAGGCCTTAGAAACATATTCAGGAGGAAGAGCAGCTGTCATGCTACTGAACTGAGTACTGAACAGCACGCGAAATGAATAGCGTTCAATGTTTTTTAGTTGCTGTGATTCGTGGATTTTGTTCCTCTCAGACAGGAGTAGGTCACCCTTTTCCTCCTCCTCCTCTTCCTCCCCTCCTCCAAGCGTGTGTCCTGCGCTGCTGCTTTCATTTCATTGTTCTGCACGAGCTCAGATGGTTCCCTTTCTCATGGTAATCAGCTCCTGCCTCTCACTTCACTACACGTGGTTGCTCCAGGATGCAGATGGAGCTGAGCGCGCGGCGTGAGCGTTCATAAGTTAGGGAGTTCTCCGCGCGAGCTCCACGTTATCTGGAGAGACCAGGACCTGCAACTTCTCCAGGATTTGGATCGCCACAGGCAGCCGGTACCGAGTGATTCTGTTTAAAGCAAGCATGTTTGTTCCTTGTGTTTAAGCTGCTCAGAGAAAGTTGGAGGGCTTCATTTTCCGCCATGTGTGTGTTGGTGCTGCGCGTCGTGCTCGCGCTGCTGTGCGTCCGCGCTGCGCGCTCTGCGTTGTGTCCTGATGGCTGTGAATGCTCGGAAGCTGCACAGACTGTGAAATGTGTTTCTAAGGATCTTCGGGACATACCGAGCGGCATTCCTACGTACACAAGGAATTTGTTCATCACGGGCAACCACATCAGACGGATTGGTCCAGAGAGTTTCACAGGACTGGACAATGTGACCACGTTATCACTCAGCAACAACAGGTAAAAACGTTATTACAGCATGCGTGTGGGAGCGCAGTACTCAACTGACCGTGTAAAGGCTGGTGTCCTAGTGTGTCTTAAAGCAGCAAATTGTTTTATTTCTATTGAGGAGAACGCAATCTTTTCCCCTTTCTATTTCAGCTACCTTAAATCTAAGTTACATAGTGATTTGATTCTGATCCTCTTTTTTGGCGTAGAATATCCGAGGTGGAGTCTCGCACCTTCTCCAGCCTGCGTAACCTCCGAACATTGGATCTGAGCAGCAACCAGCTGGTGTTGATTCACCCAGAGGCCTTCACAATGCACAAGCACACGCTGAGAGAGCTGAATTGCAGCCGAGCACTCTATAACCACTCCTCAGTCACTAACCTGGCCACGGCGCTGCGCTGGAGCAGCCTCGACAGTCTGCTTGCGCTCGACCTCTCAAGCAATGGCCTGATCTTCCTACCCCCTCGCATCTTCTCTCATATGAGCAGTCTGCGCCTGCTTCAGTTGGCCAACAACTCGATAGTATCTGTTACCAATGAGACGTTGCTGGGTTTGGAGCACTTAGAAGAGCTAGATCTCAGCCATAATGCCCTTAAAACCTTCAACAAGGAAGGCTTGATGGAGTTGGAGCGTGTTCCAAAAGCTAAGTTGCACCTTGGGCAGAACCCATACACATGTACTTGTGGAATTGAGCTATTCATCACCTTGCTAAACACCTCGCAGGACCGTGTTCTTGATGTGGAGCATCTGGTCTGTGTGTCCCCTGTTGAACTGCGCAACATATCTTTATTGCTGGCAAGGAAGCTGGTGCTGGGATGCCATCAGGTAGAGGAGAGCAACAACCTGGCTCTGCAAACGTCCTATGTTTTCCTAGGCATAGTGCTGGGTTTTGTGGGGCTAATGTTCCTCTTCGTGCTGTACCTGAACCGGAAAGGTATCAAGAAGCGCATGTATGAAATGCGCGACACCTGCAGAGAGAGGTGGGGGGGGTATCATTACCAATATGAGATGGACTCTGAACCCAGGCTCTCACAGTTGTCCACGAATGCAGATGTCTAATTTGGATTACTGGTGGTTTGACCCAAGTTCTTCCAACCCAATGTTTCTATCTGAACTTTTTATCTGTTTTTCTAGCAAATTTATATCTACAGAAATTTATGACAAACTCTACATATGTTTTGTAAATATGGACAACACTACATAATGTTTTCAGACACCAGTTAAACCTGCACACCCATTTTTTTCCACACATCCACCATCTCCTCCAGCTCCATTTAGTGCATTAGCTGCTAGTGTTGCATTCCCACTGCTTTCCAGTGTCCATTACCACCACATTTTCCCAGTTATACCCCCAGTCCCCAGAGTACAGGGTCTAAGTGACTTGGTTTGGGATGGGTCTGAGACCATTTTGCTATTCCATTCAGGCCTTTAGGGGAAAGTAATTGTCATACTAAATCTGTTATACTGTGTGCTGCGGCTGTATTTTTTTCCCTGACGTTCATTGAATCAAAGCGCTGGGCCACAATCAGCAAGGAGACGGAGCCCACTCTGCCCCTCTACCCACAGGGAGCTTGTGAAGAATGTGCTTGCTTTTCTCTACAAAGCATTCCAGCGCGAGGATAACCTCCTCTAAGCTTACTACGGAGCCACAGAGAAACACACTTCCTTTGTGTCAGATAAACAGAATGAAAGAAATGAAAAGGGGGATCTTTCAAGAAAGGAGACCAGCTGTGGAAATCTCTGGTCCTCTTCTCCTTCCTTTTTTTCGGAAGAAACTTTACTGTGTTTTTATTCTTCTCATTTTTATTGTCAGAATGATGAAAACCAGCCCTGCGAGAAGACTGCTGAAGACAGCAGTGTATGAAGGCACAGCCTGGCTCCGCTCCGAGTAACTGCAGCAGCTTTTTGGGTTAACTTTTTTTTTTTTTTACAGTGATAAGATGCAGATGAACCCGGTATGGTTTAGGTTCAGATGTTTTACATGTAAAAATGTACGGGACACAGAATTCACCAAATGTTCTTTGTGTACTAGACACCAAAAGCGTGGGCTCGGATGTCATGGTTTTGTACTTTATTTTATGTAAAAAAAAAATAATAATAATTTTTAATCCAGTGGATATGCATAGTCAGGACATTTTAAAACTAAAATAATTACTTGTTCTGAACCAAACTACTTTGGCCATGTAACGTCATTTAAAAGTAGGATTAGGCCTAGTCTGTATCTCAGAAACTGACCTGGATCCATAAACATTAAATAATACTTTCACTAGTGCAGATCTTGATTTAAAACCCTGATTTGTGCTTGAAGCTTGTCATTGTTATAAAAGCTTTTGCCATCCAAAGTGGTTTATTGTGGATAATTTATTTAAGGAGTACATGCCGTGCTGTCAGATTGCAGTTTATTAACCACTTACAATATGGTTTCCAAAAGACAAAGTATGGAAACTTGAAATGGAAGTTAATGAGAAATGCAACATATTTTGGAGTTTCTGTGAATGTCATTGCATTGCATTGAATGAACAAAATGAATGGCTTCCACAAAGGCATTTTTATCTGCATTCTTAATAAAATGTTGAAATATAAGTAATGTGTTCCTTTATGTGTTGAGAGAGTGCATTATCTTTATTCTATCTCTTTTCCTCTCTCTGCTCCAACTTCCTAACATGCTCGGATATCCGAAGAAGATAACTTCACTGTACTGTACTGTACTTGACTCTTGCTTGCTTTCCTTCTTGTCCCCTGTTGTGAGGAAAGCCCTGTGTCTCAGGGTTTGTGCCCCTACAGCTGAGACCAGGACGCATCTCTGTCTGTGGTATCTGGGTCCAGCCACAGGATGATAATCCACTGAAATTCTCTCAGTTTCAGAAGACCCCAGGGAGGTAGCAGTGCAGCTGCAGTCAGCAGTCCTGGTGTCCTGAGCACGAGGCAGTACCGCAAATAGCAACCTGCCTGAATTCAACTGGTGATTTTAACCGCACTCTCACTATGAAAAAAGAAAAATAACACCCCAGAGGGATAGCTTTTCATCTGAAAAACATCCCTATACTGTAGCAAGAAACAAACCGACACCAACAATCATTTAACTGCCACTGTAGACAATATAACCTTAATAGTGAGAAGCCCACAACTGCATATGATTAAATATATTAAAGAAAATCCCACAACAGGCAGACGGCTGATATCTCTCTCTCTCTCTCTGTGTGAAATTTCATGTGGAACATATAAATTTAAGCTTGTCATATAAAATTAATTCATGTCCACATGCCCTTTCTTAAAGCTCCACTATGTGTGATTCTGCCCCCTGACCATCCCTCTCTCACCCCTCCCTCTGTGAGCGTGTATTAGAGTGTACGGTGGCCCTCAGGAGCCCGTAGCGTACTTCCAAGTACTTGCATTCACACTATCTTGCTTTTTCTGTCCTAAATAATAAGTACGATCCTCCATTTTTCTAAATTTGGCTTCTCAGACGTGTTCTCCAGCTCCAGCAAACACTGGTTCCTCTTCTTTCTTCTTCCTCGTCGTTCTTCCGGTGCTTCCTTCCGGATTCACACTGCCGCTTGTAAAATATGTGCAACACAGAAGGCGCTCTCTAGAGGTTTGTCCGTTCTGGGCCACTGTAGCAGTGCAGCATGGCGGCTCGGTAGAGGTGGACCCGCTCCCTGTGTAGGTATAAAGGGCTCGCTCTAAACTTACACAAACACAACGACTCAGAGTTACAGCTAATTATACACTAATGAGGACATACTCATAAGTATATTATGGAAATTATACTCCATTTCTGCTAATAGATACCCTCAAAATCCTACACAGTGGATGTTTAAACATTTGTGTAAATGTCAAATAAAAGGATGACAACATGATGTAAAAAAATAAATATGAATCAATTATGTTCAAAGTAATACAGTAGAACAAGTTTATGTTGGTTTTATGGATTTGAGTCAATGTCATAATATCCTGCTTTATATTGTCAGGGCTTGAAAAAATATCAAAAGGAAATAATACAGTTTATATAAATCCAATTATGCAGTTTGAGTAAGAATCCTAGTTATACCAACTGACTAAATCCAGTTTCCCTACAGAACACTGATATTATTAATGACTGTTAGTTATTTGAAATGTTAATTTTGTCATGAAAATCTTAACTTGTTTAGTGGTTCATCAGTTCACTGTAAATTCATTTACATTTGAAACAATGCAGTGGCATTGTTATATAGCACAACCACAAATGTGTATCAATTTCTTTTTCTTTCTTCACAAGCTACTCAAGGATAATAATATTACATATTTTTGCATATTTCTCAATCTAAATATGTAGCTTTTATATTGACATTTATTTAAATGTATTTGAAATATATTTTATAACAAAGATGACCCTAGGTATAATGCCATTTTGTTCATTAAATTCAATTTAAGTGACTTTTATCTGTGATATCTGTATTTAGTGCTATTGTACACAGATGCTGGTGTCTAACTTGGTGATCTTAAAACAATAGTATCTTCTGCAAATCTTCACCTGTGATCCTTGAGGTACCGCTATAGTACCTCTTCCAGGCAGTTCTGCTTACTTGAAACTTTAATAGTTATTGCCCTAAGAGTGAATATAAGCATCTTTTTATATTGTCTATATTGTGTGACTACGTGTTTTATTTTTAGGTCACATTGTGTCTCCTTTCATATCAATTAAACCTGCAAAAAAAGTGAGATTATATGCCTAATCACACTACTGAGCTTGTTAAAGTAATAAATGATGATCTTGTACTGATCTCTGATCAGGGTTGTGTCTCCTTGCTTGTCTTACTGCACGTAGACTAGAAAATAAAGTTAAGGAAACTCCTTGATGTTTACCTGTGTTGCCTTCTCCTGCTTCCCTTTCAGTTATGCTCTCATATCTAAACCTGGCAGTGTTTAATGCACATAAATTCCATCAATGCATAACCTGTCTCCAGTTAATGTTGGAATAAATTGTGTTACAGTGCCCCGGGTCACCCAGGGTGCCTTTCTGTGTGGAGTTTGCATGTTCTCCCTGTGCATGCGTGGGTTTCCTCCGGGTGC
>JAQQZR010000021.1:10945294-10979285 GCA_030068235.1 Notoglanidium macrostoma | reverse complement strand
TATATAAGTAATATAAATACTTAATACAAACTCTACGTGAGTTTAGTGTGAACATCAGGTCATTTATGACTTCATTAGAATTTTTAACTTTCATTTTGTATTTCGAAAAAGCCGTGTCAGCATAATAAATCGCCTTAAAATTCACACTTGATTGAGTTTTCCTGATATTTGTTATCCAACTCAATGGCTTATTTTTCTTAAAAAATAGAAAAAGGAAGACACCCCTTCTAAGCAGCTTTAACTCTCAGTTGTATATTTGCAAGTGATGTTAATCTTTTGTTGTCCCAAATACACATGTGTGAAATCCTTTGTGTTTGGCCGTGTGCTTCTGTGCTTGGAGTGAAGTGTGGGTGCTCTGGGGTGAAACTCCTTCACCACCCCCAGCTGCAGCACTTCCTCTGACTGGAGTCCTGCTCTAAACCTCCACACAGTATTACTCAGCACCAGCACGTGTTAGTACTGATCCCAACAGCCCTCATCCTCAGCAAATCATATTCTCTCTGTATTATTCGTGACGTCTATAATAGCTTACAGAAGATTTGATTTGTTCTGGTTTTGTTTGGACTGTTTCAGCAGCTGTATTATTACTTCTACAGCTCAACTTCATATGACACACACAATAATGAGCACTTTACTGTTTCTGTCATCTGACCTACTGATATTGAGACATGACCCAGTTATAATCCACATAAATGTGTGTCCAGAAGCTGCTTTCCTCAGCATTAGCTGTCCCTATAAATTATTTCTACTGTACCTATACATACAGTATGGGGCATGCTGCGCTTATGCGACTGTTCACCATAAATAATATACCATAACGGGCAGAAATGCTTTCATATTTGTGCAAGAAGGTATATTTTGTCTCGTCTCTACATTGCCAGTAGACGTGGCGTGGCGTGACGTAGCAGCTTTGTGGAGTGTGACTTCTTTACTGTGCCACTTCCTACTTCACTTCTCACAGGCCGTAAAGGCAGAGAGTTCCCTCGCGCTTCTCCATGCTAAGGATCTATTGGATCTTTTGTGCTTTGTGTTTAGAGAACTCTCGTTTGCTTCAAACCTCAAGAGAAATAAATTGTCTTACTTCCTGAACATTGCCTGCTATTGATACTAATGATTAAAAAGAACTAATAATAAAGTTCGAGGCTGATAGCTGACAGCACAGGGGCCTGAGAGTCCGGATATTGAACGTGTTTTAGTCAACTCTACCCACAAGTAATTCATTATTAACCAGAACAGCCTAATAATACGAAAATCACTGTTACATTTGTGCTCATTTTAAGCATTAGTTATAGACAATAACAATAAATATTTATCTATATGGGTAGACAACTTTACACGTTACTGCATAGTAATGTGATGTTAATGACTGGATACACACTTATTCAGAGTTCACATCTGCCTTTATTAAAATCATGGCTGTGTCCCGCACGTTGGCCGTATACCGTACTGATCTGTGCTTTGTGAGAAAGAGAGACTATGTACCCTTTCGGTGTCTATGGGGTTAAGAGATTCTGCTTCGCTCTGGCACAAGCACTCTCTCACCACAGTGAGAAATATTACAGAGGCCTGGTGCTCCACAAAGAAACGGTTATAAGGGAGGATGCATATTTTCCACAATCCTCTCCTCACCAGCCTAAATAAGTCAACAGTGGAAGATGACTCAGGCCTGGGAAGAGGACACACACTTAAGCGCAAGCATCTTTACTCAAAAGCTCAGAAAAAACGATGAAGCTCAATATCCTGTATTCAGGTCATAGTTGAAGGAATTCTGGGTTTCAGTTATGCTGTCCTTTTTCAACAAAGATTTAGAATTCAATTTTTCAACAGGGAAAAATTTTTCCTTTGTTTTCAAAACCTTTTTAAACCAATTGACTGATTTTATTTCTTAGGCTTTTCTTTAATATCTTGTTTCCCTTTATTTGCCTGTTTACTCCAGTTTGCAACTGGGTTTGGGTTGTGTCGAAGATGGGGTTTCTTTCCCTGGTATTATATTTTAACTTTCACAGAAAAGAGTTGCCACTTTAAGCCAGGTAAAAGAGTTCTGTCATATCAGACCTAATGAGTTTTCTTGTATCTCAGTTCTTTACTTCCCCCTACACACACACACACACACACACACACACATGCAGGCTCCCCTTGCTCTTAACCAGATGTGGATTGAGCCCCCTGAGATGCGTCTGTCACTGCTGCATTTCCACTTCAAGTTCAGGAAATCTAAACTTTCCTCTCCTAATCACCCTGGCTTTGAAAGGGATAAAAAGAATTTGCAGGGTCAGTAATTGTTCCCTGCTCCCTCCCATCTCTGCTTCTGTCCTCAACAATAGTGCCAGAACCTTTGGGATGCTAATGAAATAGAACAGGACTCTATGATCAGCTTTATCCTGTAGCGTGAGAGGAACATTAGCAGAAGAGGGCCGTGAGCTCATGACTGCTCTTAAAACAGGTGAAAGTTATAGTGAAATTTGTATGAAACATATTTTAAAATATATATATTATCATCTACCATATAATAAAGCATCAGCGCTTGTGATAATACAAAGAGTATTTGTCTTTCTGGCTTAGGTATCTAATCACATGAAGTACTTTAGAATGTTTATATAGAAAAGTTGTTAACGAATCCATCCAAGCATCTTAATATATTAGCAGCAGAGCCTGAACTATGTCTTACTGAGCTGTTTGTCTGCCTATCTGTAAGCTTCATGTTTTGTGGTGCAAATATGTACAGCTGAGGTCAGCAGTCACCAGTGTGTGAGAAAACACAATTAAACACTGAGCTTGTAGTGACCAGCTGCACCATCAACGCAGACGTGCTTTCAGACTGGGAACTCAGAAATAGCAACTGATATGGAACGGAGAATTTCAGATCAAAATAATGTGAAACAATGGCCGCTGACCTGTGTAATAAATTCTGTAAAAACTGTAATGATGTATCAGACCTAGTATTCAGCACCACACTAAAAGCATATCTTCTTGCGGTCTTGTCACAGGTTAACTTGTGATACACACATACACACACATGATTAAGATCAACATCAAATGCTCCTATCTGCTTTCTATTTTAATGCATTTATATGTCTCAAATTTAAAATGACCTTGAGGTTGATCCTGGAGCATTCCTGAGATGCTTAATACAGGAGCCCAGATGTGATTCTCATCTGCCCTTAATTCAACACCAGGATCACAATGAAGGTCTGTTTCAATGCTCACCAACCCTGTTCCTTTTCCTGGAGATCTACGATTTTAGCTCCTGCCATAATCATGCCCTCCTGACCATCTAATCACTGCATTAAGTCTTAGGGCCATGATTAGATGTTCAGGTTGGTGTGATTGTGGTTGGAGCTAAAGTCTTCATGGAGGTAGAGCTCCAGGAACAGGGTTGGTGACCACTGGATTGGGTTATGATCCCAGTGAAGTTCCATGACCATAAAAACCATAGACCATAAAAACAGGTCAAACAAAGGAGGTAGGACCCTAACTAGGGCTCCGTTTACTGCATTCCCACGCCAGGAGCAGTGACTCAATGGGGATTGTTACCTGCATGAAGCTAGATCTAACTCATAAGATGTCATCATCTCCACCACTCATCCCCGCCCCCACCCCGCACACACACCCCAATTACCCAGCAACACCCTCTCTTTTTTCCTGTCACCCTGAACCAGGCTTCCACCAGCACTGCTGTGGTCCAGGTGTACAAACACTAAATGCTGAGCTCAGATCAAAGCCACTCATTAAAGGACAATAGATACAGCCCACTCCTGGATCTTTTACCACAGCCGTAGGTCCATCCACCCCACCTCCACCCTCTATCTGATTTACTGCCACCTATAGGTCGGTACAGTTACCACATCTGCTAAGGGCAGTCGGAGAGCTCCAACACCAGCTGAAAGACCAAAAATACATATGGTACTGAAATAGTTTGAAAATCATCCCTACTTTGTTGTAATTTGACCTTGTTTGCTGAACTTGCTGTTGAAATAACCTCCATTTTAAGACTTTATTAAATGCTCTGTTTGTAACCTAGACAAGCAGATATGTTTAAAAATTGAGCTAATGTATTTTCATGAATGGCCATTAAAAAGCTTTCTACAGTTTGTTTGACCATGATTATATCATTAAACATGTATATGTCCATTGGCCGGGTGAAAACTGACCCGTGTGACTAGTTTTCTATTAGAGGGTCAGATATGTAGGTACATGTTAATGCTGCAAGGAATTTAGACAACTTGTAACACATGATAACGGTTAATGTATATTACATTTTCAGTAAAACCACCATGACTGACATTTGTTGTGGTAACACAATTCAGCTGCATTATACATTTCACACTGCAGTGTCTAATGAGAAAATATATTCAGGCCGATCAGCTGAACCGAGCAGATGGAAATGATATACACCATAATGATTCAAGTGACTGCGTGACTCAGACAGTCTGATTTATACAGGGGATCTGTCACATACATGTGTGATTCTGAGTTCATCTCTCGCTCTCTCTCTCTCTGTATGTGTAATTGTGTGGTGAACAATTTGCACTGAAAGGCATGAAATATATATGCTTACACATATAAATAGATGGAATTGATAAGTAAAATAATTGATTTCGAGGTGACACTTGAGTAGAGCACCTCTCTTTTCATTACTCATGAGAGGACGTTACATAACATGCTTTAACTCTTGCCAAGACTCACTCATTGTCTCTAAGTAGACGGTTTGTTTTGTTCCAATTTGGATCACTTATTAAGAATAAGTGCCATGATGGTTGGCAACCTAATAAAGGATTTTTAGCGAAAGTCGTTTCGTTAGAAAAAGTTAGATTTGAGGTTGATTATAGTCCCCTAGGAACTGGAGCACAACTTTACACAGACAGCAGGGGCAGATGGATGAGAAAGATCCCTGACTCCCTGGTACATCATTTTCTGGTAGTCCTGGGAAAGCTGTGTAGGGGTCAGGCCTGGTGGTTCCACTGGTGCTTGTGGAGGTCTTTGATGGAAGCTTGCTCTTTGTAGTCATCGTGAAGATGGCTTGTTAGTCAGTAAAAGTGAGGGGTAAATGGCTCCTTGGCAGGAAGCTGTTTACATGGTGACGCTCAACCTGCCTGTAACCCCCATTGTCTGTGGCCCTATCGCCTACTTCATTAGCATTTCCATAAGAAAGGAGAAGTAATTGCACCTTTTCTTCTGATGTTCCTTCATCTTCAGACCCCTTACATGTTCCCCTGAGCTCTTTCTATTCTTGGCTGATAGCAGAATCCCAAAACTTTATAGGTGTTGATGCCTTGCCAAATTTAAATGTGTCTAGGTTGACATGTATAATTTGGATAAATAATTTTGTAATCAGTTGAACATGGACAGTTTATCTAATATTTCTCACTATGAGATTATTAAGTCTATTTCTTGAGGTTTTTTTTATTTCAAGCTTGAAAGTGTCTCGTACTATTGCCAGAATATATCGCTTCTTTCTACTAATACGTACTTGAAAGGTAATTGGGTTATTGGGATAAGACTGACATTTTAGGCTAAAGATCCTACAGTGTGTTTACGTACTTGTACTGAATAGAATAGAATAGAATAGAATAGAATGGAACAGAATAGAAATGCCTTCTAATGATTTAATAGTTTTAATATCTACAATCAGTTCTATAGCATTCACAGATAAGCTGTTTCATGATGACAAACCTGCACATGCACTTGTGTATATGTGCGTTTTCTAGTAACATCCTATAGACTAACATGTTACGAAGCAGCAGAAAGACAGGAGATGCAGATGACTAGAATCGTTTTCAGAAGACTAGTGTACATAAATGTGAAATGACATATGACAAACATGACATATTAGGTACAAAGCAGATTGAATTCACTTGTCAAACTTTTCAATGAAATACATTTCAGTAAAATACTTTCTAGTCAATATTTTAATGCTATGCTTTAATATTTTTACCTTTATTTATCACTGAAGAACGTGTGACACAGACCGAGCTTTGCAGACTAATCCTTTAACTCTTGTATGTGTGTACGTGAGATTAGCTGTGAGTTAGCAGAACATGCCACTTGCAGCCAGTCATTAGGAAATTAGGCATGGAAGGATGAGCAGTGTAACGCCGTGTGGAGAGCAGGAAGAGAGGGATCCCTCCCCACCCCACTCTTAAATGTCTGCCTCTCTTTGAACTGGAAGCGTGAGAAGGCTGAGTGGAAGAGCCAGGAGGCTCTGGGCCTATGCGGAGAAAACAATCGACAGCCTCCTAATTCCATCAAGCTCACAGCATGAACGCATGCAAACACACCACAGCGAGTGTGTTTCCTCACCCTCACACTAGGATACCTGCCACCCAACCAGGTGGGCAAACACACCTAACCCTAGTCCACCTAACCCTTTTCCTGTCAGGATGTGCAAGGTGTTGTCGAATACTGATCTCAGTTTTTCTACCAGTGTGTTAGGGCTTTAGGGAAAGCTTATTATGAGTCAAGAAAATTGTAAAAAAAAACCGAATCTTTTCATTTCACCGACAGCCATGTGATAAGTTCATTCTAATTTTATCTGTGAAGTTTTACAGGCTATCATAAAAAATGTTGAAGTGCTAGATTTTTCAGAGCACCACGTTAACTACAGCCAGTTCACTATAAGACAGGAAGCGAGTGGATCCTGAAGTGCAGGTAGATCTGAGTAAACTGTAAAGGCAGCTTAACTTTACTAACTTCCAGTTTGTTTACATTGTGTTCCTAGCTTCCAAACTATCATCATCATCATGTGTGTGTGTGTGTGTGTGTGTGTGTGTGTGTGTGTGTGTGTGTGTGTGTGTGTGTGCGCGTGTGCGTACCCCCCAGAGTGAGTTTAGCTGCCTCACCTATTACCCCGGCCCCATGTGGATGAGGACAAAAGCAGTAGGATGTATCTTGCGTCTGGTCCATTGTTAAAGGGAGAGCCAGAGAGGCTAGGTCTGTGCGCGACTTCACTCCTGTAGGCCTGTGAGCTAAGTTCAACACCTCCCATCATACTGATCTGTTTGCTTTTCCTAATGGTGCTAAGTGTACACTTGACAAAGTGAAGCCATATGCCATATTTTAAAATCCATGTAGTTTCATACAGAATTCTAAACCCTGTAAAACTCTGGTTCGTCCTTCCGCTGTGTTTGTATTAACTCCGTTTACACAGACTGAAGGCACATTTCACACTTTTAGCATCTAGTCAAAATGATTTCTGCCTGACCCTCATCCTCATCATAATACATATTCATAGCATAATATGTTTCCAATGAATGCTAATTACATTTGTGTCGTTTTATGAATTTTCAATCAGAAACCGGACAGCACTGATGTTCCCGTATTTTATTCCTGTTTGCAGCACTATTGGGCAGAAATGGCCCATGAGCTGCACAGATTGTGGCCGGTCTGCGCCTGCCTGGCTAGCATTACCTGACTAGCCTGGGAAGAATCTCAAGGCAGCACCGCTATGCTAACAAAATTTAACCAGTGATTGTCAGAGGTGTTGAAAAATTACAGATGGCTTCCTAAGCTCACAGCTGACCTAGCTAGTTACATCCAGGCGTTCTCAAGTAGTCAGATTCTTTAAAATGCCGGCTATAACGTGCATGCTGATCTTAAAATCTTAAAATGTTCACCAAATAGCGCGTTTCTTTCTCACAAGAACATCGATGTAAAGCTC
Organism: Notoglanidium macrostoma; assembly: GCA_030068235.1. NCBI lineage: Eukaryota > Metazoa > Chordata > Actinopteri > Siluriformes > Auchenoglanididae > Notoglanidium > Notoglanidium macrostoma. The sequence goes on along the minus strand of JAQQZR010000021.1, from coordinate 10,971,628 downwards.
AAATTTGGATGTTCGTTTGCAGTATTCGTGCATCTGGAGACACTGCAGTGACTGCAAGCTGTATTTGCTGCCATTGTTCACGATCTCGCCAGAAGATTTGAAATGTTCCGCATTCATAAAATGGAAGCGTGAAAAAGTCTATTCGCTAACTTTTCTTATATGCACCTTTGTCTCAGCATTCTGTGCTGATTTTTTTCCTGCATGGGAGCATCATCAGAAGAGAGCGACGGTGATCAGCGCTATTTAACTGGGGCGTGTGAGTAAATGATGGCATGAGGTACATTCAAGTCTGTATCTCAGATGCAGCACTTCCAAGTCCTTTTCAGTGTTTGGTGACATCTCCATTGATCCCTCCTGCTCTCTGTTCAAACAGCCAGTGGTAATAACAGAATAAAGCCTGTCAAACACATCTGTACAAATGAGGACTTTCCAGGACCTTCAACATCTGAGACCACAGTGAAGATCTGGGATTTCCTTTATTTTCATTTAAAACTGGAAATAAACCGAACAGAGCTTAAATGCCTTGTTGGTCAGTGATGTAAAGATTTTGTCATATCTCAAAAAAAATGTTAAAAAAGAAAGAAAAAAAAAGAGGTAGCTCAATTAAGTCATGTGAATTTATTTCTTCTCTTTAAGTCCAACTGTCGTGACAAGTTTTGAATACTGAACTGAAGTTTATAAGTTTTCAAAAATTAAACTTGAAGTAATCTATTGTCTTGACTACTTGTGAGTGTTGTCTGGGTTGCCAACCTTCATTTATCTCCTGTCTGTGAGTTATAATTTGCAAAAGGAGTTTTCATTATTAATCAAGATGAGAAATAAATCTAAATATAAACAATTTTAAAACATTAGCGCTCTTAATTTCAAACGGCTCTTGATACAAATATAGCTGAAATTATCTTAACTTTAAAGTTAAAATAGTGTAGGTTGATTTTACAAGATAAAGTGAGTTTTCTTGAAAGGATAATGTAGCAAAGTAAACGGTTTTAACAACACTGAAACAACAAATGACCACTAAACATCTTGTATAACTTAACTTTTTGATTTGAAACAAAGGTTTTCTTCAACTTGAGTTTACTCTCATTTCTAGGTTTAACCAACTTGAATTTTTTACAGTGTGTATAAAAAGTCTGTAATTTGTATCAGATTGAACAGTTTGTGCATGGCAGACACGCCACACAATCTAAGACAAATAATAAATGACTATAAAATGTGTATTAGCCTTAGTCTTGTGTATAAGAGTGTTAGCCTTTTGTATAGTCTTCAGGACAGAGGAGATTACTCTTTCTGGTTTCTTTTTTGGTTTAAGCAGAACACACTTCAGACCTTCCTGTTATACAAAAATAAGAACCCCGGGGCAGTTTTCTCCCCTTGGCGCCTGGCTGTATCACACCACTCCAACATGGATTATATTCGTATAACAGCACTGTCTGCCATGTGTTATTACTCACTTACTGTGATAACACATCCAATGACCAGATAAAGTATGTATGATGTATAGATAATGATATAATTGTCAAAGTACTATTTCCTTGAATATTAAAAAATTATTAGGCTATTTAAAAACATTTTTGTGGATAAAGTGTACAGGGTACATCTGGCTTTTTGGTCTACAAACCAGTGTGAAAAATAATATGGATGTATTTAAATCTGATAACCAACAAAATCTTTCAGCATGAGCCATTACAACATCTATGAAGAATCTGTAACTGCATTATCCATAAAGCTTATTAACTTTTAATTATTCACTTAGAAACTACATTTGAGGTGAGGAATTGCTGTTTGTGGGAGTGAGATCAAGAAAATGTAACAACCTTTCAATCTTTTAAAAGCAGCATACAGCAAGATGTTAATTAATTAATAAGACTTCACCAACATGTTGATTTTTGTCCCCAGCCCGGTGTCTGGAAGCTGGACTTGGGAAGGGGAACGCAAAGCTAATGAGACCAGTGGTGCATCTCTGCCCTCTACTGGCCAGGGTGTCTCATTTAGTAATTTTTTAAGGCTTTGATTTTGTTCGTCAGTGTGAACCCAGAGGCGCCTGATTTTACACCTACAAGATTAAGAATGAAGACATGTCAAGATTTTTTAGTGATGGGTTTTGTGCTTTGCTTTGGAAATATGTAGCAGCTAGTCCCCGGGATCCTTGTTTATAATTGCTCTAAAAAAAAAAATTTAATTGAAATTTTAGGAGGGTATTTTGCAGAATGATTGTACAACATACATCAACACACAAAAACAAACAAACAAACAAAAGTTTTTAATTTATTTTAGGTCATCACAGGGTCAAAAATATACACACCCCCACTTAGATTATTAATTCAGCGGTGCTGAAATTAATTCCAAAATGTCTATTAACTTGCCAAGGCCTCTTAACTTCCTGTTAGTGATTATGATTGACTACAGCTTTTTTCATTGACTACACACTTCAAACAATTGTGCATAAGCACAAGTTAATGGGAAGTGTAACCACTTTGCCAAGCCACTTTGCTGGAAGAAGACCCAAACTGTCACCCTCAGATGAGAGGAACTTGATTCGGATGGTCAGGAGCAACCCAGGAACCATCAAGGCACAGGCCTGCCATGACCTGGAAGCTGCTGGAACACTGTCTACAGTCAAGAGAGTTTTACATCACCATGGACTGGCAAAATCTCTTTCTGTCCAAGAAAGAAGCTCCTGCTCCAAAATCCACACCTTCAGGCTCAACTAAAGTTTGCCGCTGAGCACATGGACAAAGAAAAAGCCTTCTGGAGGAAAGGTTTATGGTCAGATGAGACAAAGATTGAGTTGTTTGGCCACAATGAGCAGAGGTACAGAGGAACATTGTAGTGGCTATTAAATATGATGGTGATGGTATTTCACTCTGGGGCTGTTTTACTGCCAGTGGAATTAAATTTCTCCATAATTTAGCCTTGGCCAGTTCCCAGCCAGTAGCCAGTGTTCCCATATTATACAGCAGCTACCAATCTGGGAGGTATCACATACTACCTACACGTGAAGCTAGCAAACCACATCTTTTTGAACTGCTGCTCATGTTCCAAGGGGAGCATGACACAGGAAGGAAAGCACTATCTGCCCCCTTCCGCATGCATGAGCTGTGAGATGCCCATGATTGTTATCCAGCACCAGCAAACACTGATTCCTCTTCTATCTTCTTCCTTGTCTTCTGTTTACTTACTTCTGTAATTCAGTTGTCAAATGGTATTGAATGGTGTTGAATGGTGTTGAATGGTATTGAATGGTGTTGAATGGTGTTGGATGGTGTTGGATGGTGATGAATGGTGTTGGATGGTGTTGAATGGTGAATGGTGTTGAATGGTGTTGGATGGTGTTGGATGGTGATGAATGGTGTTGGATGGTGTTGAATGGTGAATGGTGTTGAATGGTGTTGGATGGTATTGAATGGTGTTGGATGGTGTTGAATGGTGTTGAATGGTGATAGATGGTGTTGGATGGTGTTGGATGGTGATGAATGGTGTTGAATGGTGTTGGATGGTGTTGGATGGTGTTGAGAGTAAGACTACTGTGCTGAGTAGAACCGTAGAATCATTCAAATTCTCAGTAACAATTTTAGAGAAGTGGAGCTGTCTAGCTTTGTAATCAGCCTGTAATCTGGTCTTATGCCATTTGCACTCAGATTTGTGGCAAGTTCTTTTTAGCCCTCACTCTTTTCTCATTCTTCCAGAGTATTTTTGGTTTTCCAGTAATTCCCCTTGTCTTAACTGGTACAATGTAAGCCATAATTTGTGTCAATAAAAGATTAAAAGTACTGACCAAATTCTCACACAATGACAAAGGACACAGGTTAATATCAGAATTAAAATCTCAATGTGATTTGAAGGAGCAGAGTTAGTTGCTGAATGCAGCAATAAACTTGTCAGATGTTTTTAATGCAGGTACTTGTTTGTTAACCCAAGGAACGTTAAAAAAACACACAAAAATGATCTGAAATCCCCACATCTAGGATTTATATCCAGATATATCCTTTAGAGACAACCAGATCAAGAGTGTGACCATGATTATGAGAAGGCCCAACAATGTGTTGCTAGAGCTGAAAAGTTGATAACATGCCAATAAACTGTTTAGCAAAACAGTCTGTGACATTATCAATTTTAATATTGAAATCACCAGCAATAATGACTGAATCAAAGTCTACAGTAATTTTACATAAAATCCAGTAAATCCAGATAAAACCTCTTCTTTAGCTTTGGAGAGTGGTAAACTGTGAGCACTAGACAGAGATACATAGATCTAATTAATAGAGCTAAATACTTAAAGGTAGAGTAAAAACCAAAAGAAACACTTTAACATTATAAAATATTATGAAAAAAATAGCAGTGATACCTCGAGACTCAAATTTCCATTTCTAATGTGTGGAAGAGTTCTTATGATTTATATGATTTTGTGGTGTGTTACAACTTTACAGTCACTAGATGGCACTGTTGAGTAGCAATTGTCACTACTTCTTTCGTTCACACCACAAAGATCAATTAGTGGTAAACACTAGATGGCTGCACTCGTCCTTGTACCAAATATCTCAAAAAAGCTTTGGATTTGGTAATCCACAGACCACTCCTATTCAAAAACTACAAAAGCTGTTTCAGTGAATAAGGCTTTAGGCTTCCCTCTGTTTAGCAGCCACAACACTACAGGTCACACAGGAAGGGCTCCACAGCACAAGATTCCTGACTTTTGACCCAGCTGGTGAAGTCACCAAGAAGGACATGTGAAGAGCACATTATATGGTAAAACACATCAGTTTAGCCCTGAATTCTAGTGAAATTAATTCCGCTTAATCAGGCCAAGGAACACAACTTTTTCGTTTAAGACTCAGGCTGGTTTTGTTGCCTGGCAGTCTCATGCCAAACCCAATCAGAGTCCATAAACTGTGATTTAGGACAGGTGGAGTCTTGTTTTGCCATCAACCCCAACTGTGAATATGTCCATCTAACCTCATACACAGGCATGTTCAACTATAATAGCTTATAACACCAAAGTGTATAAATCCCTGCATTCAACATGATTATGAGTATTATACAGCCTAATATAAACTACATAGCCAAAAGTATGTGCACCCCTGACCATCATGCCCATATGTGGTTCTTCCCCAAACTGTTGCCACAAAATTGGAAGCATACATTTATATGGAATGTCCTTGTATGCTGTAGCATTACAGTTTCCCTTCACTGGAACTAAGGGGGGCAGCACGGTGGCGCATTGGTTAGCACTGACACCTCACAGAAAGAAGGTTCTGCATTTGAAACTGCCAGCTGACTGGGGAACTTCTGTGTGAAGTCTGCATGTTCTCCCGGTGCCCATGTGGGTTTCCTCCAGGTGCTCTGGTTTCCTCCCCCACCCCAAAGACATGTAGATTAGGTCAACTGGCTACTCTAAATTGCCCACAGGTGTGAATGTGAGTGTGAATGGTTGTTTGTTTCTGTGATAGATCCGCGACCTCCCAAGGGTGTACCCTGACTCTCTCCAGCTTCCTCATGACTTTCATGCTTCCCTTAACAAATAAGCGGTACAGATGATGAATGAATGAATAGAACTAAGAGGCCCAAACCTGTTCCATCATGACAATGCCCCTGTCAACATAGCAATAAAGACATGGTGTTCAGGTTAAGGTTGCAGTGGAAGAACTTTAGTGTCCTGCACAGAGCCCTGACCTCAACCCTACTGAACACGTTTGGTATGAACTGGAACTGGAGCCTCCTCGACATCCCAACATCAGCGCCTGACCTCACTAACGCTCCTGTAGCTGCATGAACACAAACCCCCACAGCCTCGCTCCGACAGCTAGTGGGAAGCCGAACAGCAGAGCGGAGCGTGTTATAACTGTGGTTGAATAGAAAATCTTTATTTTCATTGAAAGGAGGGATGGTGTGGTGGTCAGGTGTCCACATACTTTTGACTTTATAAACTTAATGGTCATGAAAGTGGGTCTATAATGATTTGAATTAAAAGGGACTACTTTCAAACTCACTCAAGTCAATTGAGTGACCTGATGTAATATTCATCAATAAACTATATAAAATAAAAATATTTTCACTGTAATTTAATAATTAACAAATGTTATCATATATAATTTTGTCTTTATATAAGGTGTAACGTTTAAAGGCAAAACCAGTGTCACAGTAACTCTAACAGCTTGTAAAGGCAGTAATCTGCGTGATGTGAGTCTCGCGCTCAGGCTCTCTCCTCAAGTTAAGGCGGGAGTTTACAGGAACAGCAGGCAGGCGGGCCGCATCACGCGCGCAACAACACAGGAATGCATTGTATGTGTTAGACAGAGCAGACAAGCGAAATAGTCCCTGAGTTTTTTTTTCCAGGAGTACACAATAAACTTCTAAATAACAAGACAAGATATATTTTACGGGGACGTCCTTCAACGTATAACGAGTGGCTACTGACTGAGTTTCTGCAAATACAGCACACAGCTACAGCAGTGAAGCGCGGAGGAATACTTAAAGGTTGTCGGTCTGTGCTTTGGTCCTTAGAGCATACACAATAAATTGAACCAAGAATCCGCTTGAAAACCCGCAGTGGAGTTTGGCGTTATCGAGCAAAATAAACCTCATGTCACATACAGCAAATATGATAATGTGCTACATTACACTCATCAGCGATATGAAGTCGCTTAGTAGGAAGAAAATTATGTGGTTTAATTTTTAATGCCACTGTAATCATGCTTATTCTGGGCTAAGATGGGATCAGGATCCGCTTCTCAGACCTGCAGGTACACTGACAGAGCATGCGCGTGCGCGCGCGCGCACACCCACACACACACACACACACACACACACACAGAGAGAGAGCTGACACTGTATTTCTGTTCTGTACATGTAGAATGGAAACATAATGTATTGTACATTATTAAAGTACATATAATTTTATTGACATGTAATGTTATATTTATTTAAAAAATGGAATGAGGTTTGTTAAAGTGGGATGCGTCTGAAAATATTACTTTTCTCTGTAACTTTTTCTCCATCATCTCAATGTCATTTAACCCAACAGGATAGCTTTAGAAAAAGTTTGATCTCCCTACACTACTCAAAAGAAAAAACCGTACGTAGAAATGCAGTCACTTCTTAGAACCTCTGCTACCGCTTTTCCACCAACAGGGAACAGATTCTTGAACAAGTTCTGCTCAGGATTCTTCACCAGCTGAACCAGCCAGTGTTTCCACCAGTTTTGAGTGGAACCATTGTAATTAAGGCTGCGTCCTCAACGGAGTTTGTGGTGCAATGAAGTAAGGGCCCGATTCTCCCATTCTGCAGTAAGTCAGATTCTGCGTACTGTCAGTTATGCATATTTCTGTTACACGTATTCTCCCCTATGCACTCTGACCACGCCCACCATGCCTAATTTCTAAACTAAGGTGGCTTCATGATTGAAGGCGGGACTTATTTAAAATGGAAGTAGACTGCGTCACACCCGGTGTCTATCGGCTTTTCGATGCGAATGTAACTGAAATCCATTCAGAGCATAACACAGACTCTGATTTTGAAAATAAGGGGAGCTCAGCCATAGCAATCACCTCAAAGGAAGGCAGTCATTTCTATGTAGGCCTGTGACATAAACCAATAAAAGAAAATGAATATATACAAAGTGACACGTGTGCAGGGCCTGTGTATGTAAAGACATGTTTGATGTGTGGAGATTCATTAGGAACAATGCGATTTGATGAGGATCAGTAAGTGCAGATATGAAAATGCTTTTCATGACACCAAAGGCTATTTAGCCACGTTGTAACTAAAATGAGGGAACAAATGATTAAAACGCAGCCACAATACAGATTTCTTCTTTCGTCTCCTGACTGTAAGTGGCTCCATCAGTAAGATGTGCAGGTGAGGCTGGAAAGCTGTTTGTCCAGTATTCCGGATGTGCTGCGGCTTGAATCCAGAAGGAAGCACCAGAAGGATGACAAAGGGGGCATTCCAGGCCCTTATGAGTTTCGAAATTTCAGAATCACAAATCCTTTCACATTACATGATTTGAAACACTTGGGATCAGTTGTTTGGCGTTGTAGGGGTGTGCACACAATTCCACGTGTCAAACACGAGTCCCACAGGCCTCCTTTTATTCTGCCAGTGATAACTTACTACTAATAATACTACCATAGTACCTAATACTGGACACCTTTCACACTATCTAGAATTGGCAGCAGACTCTAACATAGTGACTGACCGCATTCCACACATCAATGTACAGCACATGTACACTCACACCTCACTGGGCTAAAATGATTCATTCATTCATAATTACTCAATTGTTCTAATCCTGGTAGTGGCTCTCACTCATCCAAGTAATGTAATGATAGCTCATAATCACACTATCCGATGTCACCCAAACGACTCTGGTTCCTCTCAAGGTTTCTCCTCATGTCGTCTCAGGAACCTGAGAATTTATATATTGCTGTAAAGCTGCTTTGTGACAATGTCCAATGTTAAACGTGCTATACAAATCCAATTGAACTGAATTAAATAAAAGTGTAAATGCACACAAGATGCATTTAAGATAGATGTAAATCTAACCTCCACTCAATACATACATATACATATCATGAAGCTTTACTTATAAGTCCCACTCAAAGCTTCAAATGGAGCGCATTAGCATTGGTTGCTTTAATCCCAATTAATGCACAGCAACCAACACCTTTCCCCCACCTGTCCTTGGTCTCTTCCTATATGGCAATGTCTGACTGATACACATTATTGCCATGATGACAAGGTTCCCTCCTCCCTGCATGCTGAGCTGTCAGTGCTTACATAATAGTGAGGCCTTGTTGGGCTTTGTGCTCCTGTCACTGGCTACAATTGAGGGTGAGATTAAGCAGTGTGTGCGAAGATGCTTTGAAGGGGTTTGGATCTGATCCCCATCTGCGCAAAACACAGCAGAAATCACAGGCAGACGCTGAGCTGAAGGCCAGGAAAGCGAATCGTTGGTTGTTGGGCTTTTTCCGTGCTTGATTTCACTCAATGAGGGTTTGGTTGTTTGTCAAATGTCCTGGTTAAATAAAAAGGCCAGAAACACAACAGCGCTGTATTGGAGCTGCTTCCATCCATGTTTCTGTGTCACATCAGGAGGTAATGCAATGAGGCTTTGGGTTCTTGTGACATGTCACTTCTCTCAGTTGTGGTTCTATGTCAAAATGTATTGTGTCCTGACAATTTTAGACTCTCACTGTTTTACGGTAGAAATGAACTAGTCTTGTTTCTAGATAATATAACACGTTCTCAATATAGTGCTTAACAGGTGATATGTCATAAACGTATCATCTTATGATCTGGTTTCCCTAGGAGGTGTATGGCATAAGTCTAAATTGACTTAATCATTCTAAATCACTGTAAATTGTACTTTCTTAAATAGCAATATGATTGAAGCTTAAGAGAGGCTTTCATACAAAAAAATACACATTGTTTTACAAAGGTCATTAATAAGCTATTATCCTAAGCAAATGTCACCATGAAAGCCATCTGTTTCCTTTTTAGAGCTTTAATCATTAGTCACATCAACACTGTGTTGCTTTCTTAATCTTCTTTATAAAGACAACACATCTAAGACAATGATGTTCATGTGATTCTACATAACATCCTTTAAAAATGGGATTATGTAGGCTAGAGACTACAAAAATGCAAGTGTGGGGCTGGGGCCATTGCCAGTTTATACAGTAGTTAGTGTTTGTGACTTCACCTGGGTGTGAGTTGTTCATTTAATTCTGTATGAACTGTATAGCTAAACCACAATTACAGAACAGGACAAACAGTGTGTTTTCTTCTGCAGTTTGGAGACTGTTTCTTTCCTACTCCACCAATCTATATGACATGCCTTGTTATCAAATGCAGGCCAGCTTTTCCTTATTGCTCCCATTAAATCTGTGCATCTGCATAACTGAGGTCTAGTGCTTTTTTTTTAGCTACCCTCAAGCTCTGTCACTCTCTCTCTCTGTCTAAGGTTTTGTTTTTACATCAAATTATTTACTATTAATGTATATCTTAAAGCAGATTACAGTATTTTGGACTTTGTGGGATTAAGTACAACAGCACCTCCAACAGTAATAAGAATAATACATAAAATAGTATGAAGATGCGAGGCTGGGACTGAAATTTTTTTGTAGCTCCTAGAGAAGATTCATTCAGCCGAACAGTGAAAATCGTGTCAGGTCTACTCTAGATCTGATCTCCATTTGGGCTGATATTTTTCAGCACACTTCCCTGTTCACATGATGTGGAATCCATCATCTGAATTACTGAGAAGGAGCATGTGAAATACAGTTATATTTATAATGAATAATAATGATGTTATTTACTCGATCATCCTTTTTCCAAAAATGCCTTTGAAGGAGAAACTAAACGTAAACAGACTAAGAATACATACAAATTACACAAAATATGGTTATTCATATTGCAGACACATTTACATTGCCTGCATGTTTGTCTTTCATAATATAAAATGTGTGACAAATTGTATATGGATTTGGCATACTGATGATCTGTCCGTGACTAGTCAAAAAAAAAAAAAAAAAAAAGACTATACCAGGCATCAGGCAATCAACTTCAATGAGTTTTGCGCCAAGAATGAAAACCATGCAACATCTTGGAGTTGGCACCATGTCCTTTACCAGGCTCCATGTTTCATGGTTGTATGCCAGAATGAGTTACTGCCTGATTGGCCCAGAGCAATGTTCAGCACAGCAGTTTGTCCCAAGGATTCCGTTGTGGTGTACACTACCAATGCACACGAAAGCTGATTCTAAAACATGATACAACACAATTTTTCATCCTCCAATATATTGTCCAACAATGAAAAGATACCACCACAGGACCACTGCTGACAAGATATTCTGACCAACATTCTTAACGCAGCAATGAAACTGATAAAGTTTATTATAAAATAAAGCTTATTGTTTTATGCACAATGTGTTACGCGTCCACTGTAGCTTCACTGGTGGTCCTTTTGCCATTACAGCACTGTTGTTAGCTTGGGTAGATTTCTTTCCTTGGTGGATTGTTCTCAACCCAGCAATAATATTGAAAAGTCCCAGCAATGCTGCTGTGCCTGATACACACAATACACATTATCATGTCAGTGTTACTGATGCGCTGACTGATCTACCATCCAAATAATATCTGCTCAGTTGTGGCCCTATACCACGCACTGATGGACAGGATAGGAAAGGGCAGTTAAAAATTCAAACAATAGATTCCCCACCAATATATGAAAAAAAAGAAACAAATAGCATCCAATTTCAAGGATTCAGGGATCTAGCTACTGTGCAGAAAGTTGCATGTTCTCCCTGGTACATGGGCATGGCAGCAGGGGCGTGGTCAAGCTCCAGTTATGTGATTGGTGGGTGGAGTCGGAAGAATGAGTGGTAAGGATGAACCTGCAACTGTGGGTGATTTGGGTGTGGGTGATTTTCTAGCAGTACTTTATATTTCAGTGAGCGGGAGGTGGGGGATTAGTGGAGGAGATGAGAGAGATGGAGAGAGACATGAGCTACACTGTGTGAGCTGACCTGTTTTGTGTTCGTACAGAATAAAGCATTCAATCCTGCCTCTTGTTTCCTCATTGCTATCTGAACCCATGAGTGTCAAACTGGTTCTGAAACAAGAGAAACTGAGGAACATTTGCAATTATGGAGTCCTGGCCCCTTGCAGACATCATTAAGACCCTTATTCAGCAAAGCCAACACCAGGCTCAGGCATGCGGAGCAACAACAACACTTTGAGCTCCTTCTTCTTGCCCAGTCTGAGGATCAAGAGGTGCTTTGGCGCACGGAGGGTATTCCAGCAGCAGACACAACCCATGTAATGCTATCTAAAATGTGCCAACCACTGAAAAACTGAAGTCTTTATCAATCTCTTCAATCATGTGCTGGCAATGTGGAGGTGGTCCAAGTTTTTCTCCTGCTGTCAGGGGAAGCCCAAGCCATGGCCCAACAGCTACCAGTCATGCACCTGCTAAAATTCAGAGACCTGAAGAGAGAATTTTTTTTAAAGCATTGAAGCATCCTAGACATCGCCAGACAAAATTGGGAGGAAGGAACTTCACAAAGTAAAAGTGAAATTCAGTACGTTCTTGACCTGAAAGCAAAACACCACACAATGGGACAGTTAACACAAGACAATTTGTTGCAGGCACAAGAACGAGAACAAGAAGAAATCCCAGCTACATAATGGGGGCACTAGGGTATGACCTCCCAGTTTACACTGGGAGATCAAGTGCTTGTATTATTACACATACCAAGCTTTAAATTATTTGCAAATTATTCCCTTTAAGCTCATGTGGGGAGTCTGAGATGTCAACTATGAGGTAAGGTGGATAAATAGAGGCAGGGCTCTACAAATACACCACCTTATTGTCCTCAAACAATGAAGAGAGGAGGTGGGTTTGATGATGGTAGTTCCTGGAGGGAGGAGTTGGGATTGGAGGTGAATCTAAAACATGTGGCTCTGTATCCTGTAAGAAAAAGGCCTTCTCCACTCTGTATGGGTTACACCAATTGGTCACACTCCTTTTCATGGATTCCTTTTGGATCCATGGCTATCTTTCAATGACTCATGAACAGAATCCTCCTCCCATAGACTGCCTATATGCCACAGCCTATTTAGATGACATTATTATTTATTGTAAAGTCTGGCAGCGGCACCATCAACATCTGAGGGCTGTACCGAGATCCTTGAGATAAGCAGGACTCACAACAAACCTAATTTGTGCAATCAGGTGGCTATATACGCTGGCTGTTATTGCAGGTTGTACCATTATAATTTAGCCATCACCAGCCCTCTGACTGGTCTCACCAAAAATGGAACACCAGATCAGGTCCAGTGGAGTCGTGCCAACAGGCTTTTACTCAGGTAAAAACTGCACTTTCTGGCAGGCCCCTTTTACACTCTCTCTTTCCCATTTGTTTTACAGACTGACTTGTAGGACATTGGGCTGGGGGCCGTGCTGTCCCATGTTGTCGATGGGAAAAAGTGGCCAGTGCTGTACATCAGCCGCTAGCTGTCCATGCAGGAGAGCATGTACAACACAATCAAGTAAGAGTGTCAAGCCATCAAGTAGGCAGTTCTCAACCTCCAGTACTATCTGTTGGGAAGGCTCTTCATCCTCTGTTTGAATCATGCTCTTCTCCAGTGGCTCCACTGCATAAAGGATGTCATCACATGGATCACTCATTGGTATCTGCCACTGCAGCATTTAAGTTTGAGGTGGTCCACTTGTGGGGGCACAGATGGCTGTGGCGTATCTCCTCTCTTGTCTCTTGCTCCCTCTCTCTGTTTCAGTGTGCAGCACGGAGGAGATAAAGAGAGTATATGGTGGAAAGAGACATGAGCCATGCAGTGAGAGCTGACCAGTTTTGTGTTTTTACAAAATAAAGCATTAACTTGACAATGAGGCTAAAAAAATGTGCATGAAAAAAGAAAGAAAAATAAAGAAAGTGCAACTCCAAGCCTGCCTCCTGTTTCCTAATTTCCTCCTGAATCTCATTATGCTACTAATAGGATTCACTACTCGAACTTGCTCGGGGTGTAAATGAGTATCTAAGTGTGTGTGTGTGTGTGTGTGATGCCTTGCAATGTATATGTATCCCTGCCTTGCACAGTGTGAAAGGCTCCAATTCCACTGTGACTATAAAGAAGACAATGTGCTTACTGAACGCAAATCAGAGAATGAAATAAGAAAATGATTTATAGTGTACAGCTGAATAGTACAGCCCATCATGAGTGACTTTAGGGTTGTTGGGACCTACAACATATGAGGCTAATGATGGTACTGCAGCTGGAGCTGTACAGTATCTATGCTGACACTTGAAAAATCAATTCAGTTTTGAGCGTATGCTTTCCTTTTAGTTTTTATTCCTTTTTTGCATGCCACTATCATATCTTATGTTATTCAGCATCATGACAATGAGCTATCTAATATCAAAAGCCCATGTGACTGCATCTGCATGAATTTGTAACCCTTCCATTGTCAAAACTCAAACCAATAAATAAAAGCAAATTATGACTGATGAACAGTTAAGCAAATCAAAACATCTGTTTCAACAAAGTATTGAACTTAGGCAAACAAAAACTGAAAAATAAATGAGAATAAACCACAACAAACACAAGACAAAAGATGGTAAAAAATAGGCAAACTAATTACTAACTAACACAAAACAGGTGGACACAATCATGTGATTTGCAAATGAAGGAAACAAGAACAGGAAGTAAAACATTGTACACGTGTTACAATAAGAGAATAGATTGTGTTTTGGCTATATGGGGATTTGAGACACCCATACAAAGAGTTAGAGACTAGAAGTTTTTCTGGTTTTGGACCTCATAGCAACATGGGGCCAGTCATGGCCTAAAGGCTAGAGAAGTGGGTTTGGGACCGAAGGGTCGCCGGACCGGCAGGAAAAATGTGAGGGTGGGGGAGTGAAATAACATGCCCTTGAGTGCACCTAACCCCAACTGCTCCCTGGGCGCTGCAGCATAGAGCTGCCCACTGCTCTGGGTATGTGTGTACTTCTCACTTGTGTGTTCACTGCTTGGATGGGTAAATGGTTCAAGGTATGCCACAATCCATGGGCAGCCCCCAGCTGTCAGTCTGTCTGTAAAACAAATGGCATTCTTAATAAACATTACTTCCAACCTTGTCCAGCCTTCACTCCAGGGATCGCAAAGTCCCCCCACCTCCACTTTCTTTAATGCAGTTGGCAGGATTTAATTTAAGATATTTACTCCTTTAAATATCCAAATTAAACTCTACAGTCAACAAAAGCATTATAATCATACAAGTATTTTAGAATAAGTCACACTATTTACATTCTGTATTTTAATATGAAGTAGAATTTATACACAGTTTATTTATTTATTGTTCTGCAATTTAAAAGACCACTATGTAGGATTTTGAACATAATAGATTAGCAGTAATGGAGTGTATATTCCATAATACACTTACAGAATTCAAAGGTATGTTTTCATTAGTGTATAACTACTTGTAACTATGAATTTTGTGTTTTCATAAGCTTAGGACGAACTCTTTATACCTACACAGGGAGCGGGTCCACCTCTACAGAGCCGCCATGTTGCACCGCTACAGTAGCCCAGAACAGACAAACCTCTAGAGAGAGCCTTCCACGTTTCGTGTTTTTATAAGTGGCAGCATGAATGTGGAAGGAAGCACTGCAAGGATGACAAAGAAGAAGAAAGGAAGACAAGGAAGAAGAGATAAGAGGAATCAGTGATTGCTGGAGCTGGACAACAAGTTTGAGAACCGAAATTTTGAAAAATGGAGAATCATACTTATTATTTAGCATGGAAAAAGCAAGCGAGTGTGAATGTAAGTACTTGTAAGTACGCTACCTGACGGCCACCATATGCTCTAATACGCGCTTGGACAGGGAGGGATAAGGGATGGATAATCTTAGACATGAACGATGAAAGGATAGAAAAGTTGTTTAGACCATGGCCTCAGCACAAGTGTATTATGTGGCTGGTAAAACCAGACTGGAAAACATTTGAATGAGCCCTCTGTCAGTCATATTATAAACATGACCCAGTGCGCCTTCACAACGCCTCTGTTCAGTTTGAAGAAAACTGTGAAAAGCTGTGCTTCAAAAAAATCATGACAAAAAGAAGGTGAGCAAAAAGCATCATAAATATTAGTAGTGCTTTATAACACTGGAAGAATTTACTATGGGAGTATGGGATTAATCTAAGCATTGGAAGTAGAGGCCAGCCTTGCATGGCAAATATAATAGATATGTTTATATCACTTAGAAAGCCAGGTGAGGGGCAGTACAATGGTGTAGTAGTTATCACTGTTGCATCACTGCAAGAGGGTTCTGAGTTTGAACCTTGTGGCTGAATGGGGCATTTCTGTGCAGAGTTTACGTGTTCTCCCCATGCCTGTGTGGGTTTCCTCCCACAGCCAAAGGACATGCAGATTAGGTTAACTAGCTTCTCTAAATTGCCCATAGGTGTGAATGGTTGTTTGTCTCTGTGATAGCCCTGGGATAGATTGGTGACCTGTCTAGAGTGTAATCCACCTCTCACCCAAAGTCAGCTGGGATTGGCTCCAACTTTCCAGCAATCCTGACGGATAAGCAAAATAGATAATGGATGGACAGAAATCCAGGCAAGGAAATGCTTCGATGAGCAACAGGTATGAATGATCAGATGTCTGGTGACTGTGAACATGTTAAGGTGTGTTGTAACTGGGTGCTGTAGTCCATAGAGGCCATGTTTGTAGGCTGTGGCGTGTTCTGGGAAGTTGAGGATCGGCTTGACAAGATATGCTGGTTATCCCTGTATGTTGAGGGGTGTCAGGGATGTGGTGGGGGAGAACTGGTAGCCAGTGGTCCGGCAAGCTTCAATTGAGACAGATGTAATGAGGGCGCAAGTCGACAGTGGTGTGACAGGTCTAGTTTATACATTACTTAATTAACACAGAGTAGGATTCTGTGCAGATCAGTGTACCAGCCGTTGAGCTGTTTGCACCCCTGCATACTCCTGATGTCCTTTGTGGATAACCACATCCAGGTTGGGATTATGGATATTCACCTCTGTGATGGTCTGCAAAATGTTTATTTTTCCTGGCCACCAGTTCTGAGCATTGATGGGTACTCTCACACAATCTACTTGAACCAATTTTCAACTGCAGGCAAGTCTGTGGATTTTGCATTCCTGGGGAACAGGGGTGGGGGATGTTTGAGCACACACTGAAAAGGGGTCAAGAGAGTGGTGCAAGGAGTTTTGGGCGCACTATGCCATCGGAAAAACTGAACAGGAAGATCTTCTGAACACAATGTTCTTAAAATACAGCAAATGTCCTGGTTCTCCCATTCCACTTGGCCATTCTATTAGGAAATGTATACTGACGTGAAACTTACCAAGACCCCAAACTTCTCCATCTCACCTGTGAAGTGAACTGTACGTCCCGGTCACGAGCAATGTCCTCTGGGATGCCAAAATACTGCAACATGTGGTTAAAAATAAACTCTGCAGTTTCAAGTGCAGTGGGGAGACCAGGTAGAGAGACTAGCCACAAAGACTTGAAAGATCAGTCTATGATCATCATAATAACTCTGTTCCCAAGGGACTCTGGGACGAAGGGGAGGAAATCTATGGTTATGGGGACAATCAGCACTGTGGCATGGCTAGTGGCATGAGCTTCATGGCAGGTAACATATGGGGCACTTTGACCTGGGCACAGGATGTACACGAGGAGATATCCTTATGGATGTCAGTCACCGTGTACGTTATGGGTTTGTTGCATGCTCGTGGTGGGAATTGTGCGTACCCAAGTTATTAGTTTACAGTTGTTGCAGAACAGTTTGTTACATGGATTGGGGACATGATGTGCCAGTGAGCTTCTATATGGCTAAAAAGTCAGCCATTTTTGATCCGGTTCTATATGATAATGTGAGATTAAATGTAAAAAAAAAAAAAAACAGTGCCCACCAGGCTTGAGATGGAGCCTTGGCTGTCTTAAGATTCTCTAGGTACTTGTGGTCTGTGAAAACTGTGAAGGGATGCATGACACCCTCCAGCCAGTGTCATCATTCTTCCAGGATGAGCTTAACAGTTAGTAACTCTCTTTTTCATATAATCATAATTTTGTTCTGTGGGAGAGAGAAAAATGTGACTGGGTGAAGCTTGGGCTTCTGGTATAACATAATTCCCACCACTGATTCAGAAACATCCACTGTGGGGCACACCCCCTGGGGGGGTGGAGACCTCACAGGTGGGGTGTGTATTCACAGACCTGTCGCTGACAAAATGCGAGGGGCATGGATTTGGCTACAATTGCACCAACAAATCACAGACAAGCCTTGTATTCAGACCAATGAAAAATGAAAGCTAGCGTGTGAAAGCAACACTTGGACATTAAGCCCACTGAAATAAAACACAAACAACTTGATTTTTTTTAACAGAAAATATGATTGTTTTAATCTCTATATGTCCTTTATGAGTAAACACATCACAATGTTCAGTCAGTGTATCAAAGCTTTGTATGTGGTCTCCCAACGAATTGCAAGACTCAGGAAGCTGAGACATTGATTTTGCCTGAGGCACAAGATATATTATTCGAATAATGTTGGGTGAAAATGCTGCCACTGTCAAATGACCAGAGTTGTATAAAGTACCGGAAAATCACACTCAAGTAGAAGTACAGATACCCTACCAAAAAATTACTTTGGTAGGAGTTCAAGTCACTGACTGAAATGCTACTCAAGTAAAAGTCTTAAAGTATCTAGTATTTATTGTACTTATAAACTAACTAAAAGTACAAGTAAATGTTAATAATAACCAAAGGCAGTCAGAATTTTTAATATTTTAATAGTTTATCCAGTATTTTAAAACCTGGTAAATGCTAAGTAGTAGTAAATTATGCCTACATCAAACCCACACACACACAGTTCGGAAACAAGGTTTCAAAACGTTAAACAGGAGTAGGCTACTGGCAGACATACCAGGCATTTCATCCGATAGGATGAATCTTTCCCACCGATGTAAGAAAACATTGTGTTTAAATATTGCCAGGGGTGCTCATCTACTTCTCCGTCATTTGTAGCCGATGTAGCTGCTGTCCCCATCTCATCTTCCACTGCGAACAAGATTGCTGCCATCTGCTGCTGCTCACACCAAGAGTTAACAGACAGGTTGACTGGACTGTCATGCGCATGCGCAAACAAGCCTACATGATTCGACCCAATGACAAGTCAGCCTGACTTCCTTTAGTCTCCGGTAATCGCCGCAGTGAAAACACCAAATATTCTTTCATTTATTTTTTGTAACGAGTATCGACACGGCGCATTGAAAATGTATCTGAGTAGAAGTATGCAATTAAGTTCGGAAATGTAGTGAAGTAAAAGTGAAAGTAAACAGAAAATGAAAAAAATTCAAGTAAAGTACAAAGTTTCCCAAAACATACTTAAGTACAGTAGTGAAGTATTATTACTTCGTTACTATACAACACTGCAAATGACACTTTGGGTCACAGGATCTCTGAACTGGCAGATGATGTTAAGCAGAGTCCTTACTTTGCACTTCAACTGGATGAGGCAACTGATAATGCTGGACAAGCCCAGTTGCTAACTTATGTGAGATTTGTTAAAGACCAGGGGATTGTAGAGGATGATCTGTGCTGTCACCCTCTTCAAACTCATATAATTGGGGAAGCACTTTTTGAGCTCCGTGACTCATATGTCAAAGATTCTGAGTTGTGCAGGGATAAGTGTGCATTTGTACTGAAGGGGCACAATCAATGATGGTACATGTGAGTGGCCTGGTGATATGGCTTCAGTAGGTAGTCCCATTTGCAAAATGGAATCATTGTATGATCCATCATGAGGCATTCACAGCAAAAAAAAATGCAGAAGCCCCTTGAGTCTGTGCCTATTCAAACAGTGCATTTTATCAAGCACGTCCAACGAACTCGTGCTTGTTCTGAGTCCTTTGTCAGGAAATGGGCTCTAAGCATGAACAGCTACTTCTACTCACAGGGGTACACTGGCATTCCATAAGGAGAGTGTTACAGTGCCTGTTTGAGCTGAGAGAAGAGGTAAAATTGTATTTGATAGAAAGCAAAACAAAACACATTGACATCTCACTGTGGGTAGCTTCTCTGTCAAATTTAATCAACATTTTTGACTGGCTCAATAGTTTGAACCTGTCTTTGCAAGGAAATAGATTCCAGTGTGATTCTCCTTGCTGACAAAGTCAATGCTTTCGTCCAAAAACTTGTCCTCTGGCAAAAATGCATAAAAGAAAATTTTTGAAATTGTGATCTTTTCCCCAACCTTGTGGATTTTATTAGTGGCACGAGCAAAACTGGTTTCTCTCCTCTTCTATAATCAGCTGCTGATCACCTAACCGCACTGAAGGAGCAGTTTGCCTCATTTCATAAAGGACTACAGCTCATTTTCATAGGTTTGGGACACATTTACTGTATATGCACAGCAAAAGGTCTGTTACTTGAAATGCAGGAACAGCTTATTGAACTGAAGAGCAGGAATGCCCAAGATCTCTGATGAACTTTTAAAACTTCTCCTCCCTTTCACCTCGACATACCTGTGTGAGGCAGGCAGTTCAAAACTGACCCCACTCAAAACTAAATATGGCAATCACATATTTTAGTGATTTGATTGATATGGTATTCAAAGGAAAAAGGGGAAAAGGAGCTATTGAGGAAGTGTAGTTATTGGTGTTGATGAACTGTTGTCTATTTGTTAGATGTGACCTTAGCCAGGAAAGAGCAGTGATGTTGAGGGAGGACTCTAGGTGGGAGAGAAGAATGGTGTGGCTGATTGTATTGAAAGCTGCAGTGAGGTCATGGAGGGTTACTTTGAGGAGGGCTGATTCTGTGTTATGCTGTGAGTGAAAAACAGATTGAAATGGTTTTGCAGATGAGGTGGGTTTTGAATTGGCAAGCGATAACACTTTCCAGTATTTTTGACATAAAGGGGAGCTTAGGAATGTGCCTGAAATTGTTCGTAGCTTGTATCAAGGCTGAGTCCAAGTTTTTTGAGGATAGGGGTGACAGCAGCCAGTTTGAGTGTTTGGAAGACTAAATCAGCTAAAGGAGGAGGTAAGTACAGTATTTCTGTGATGACTAAGGTGATAAATGGGAGACAGTCTTTGACAAGATTAGATGGGATGAGATTCAGAATACAAGTGGAGTTTCTTATTCCTATCAGAAAGTTGGGCAGTCTTGTTGGGGACACAGGTCAGAACTGAGACAGGGGCTGAGAGGGGAGGGTAGGGGTCAGGAAATGTGGAGATGGCAAGGGTGGCAGTTAGATTGTTGTAGATGGTCTCAATATTGTTTGAAAAAATGAAAGGAGTTGCACATATTAACTGTGAAGTAATTTGAGGTGTTGTCACTGGGTTTGAGAAGATTGTTTATTGTGGAGAAACGTAGCTTAGGATTGTTGAATCCATTGTTGAAGAGGTCTGAGTAATTGGAAGGCAGGGCTGTGATGAGAGTGTCTTTGTTTTACTGAAGGTAGTCTGACTAGACTTGATGATACACTGTTATGGCAGTTTTCTTGTGGAGGATCTCAAGGACCTGCACAAGTAAATGAAACTATTTTAGTTTTAATTGGAGCCAGCTGATCAAGACAGGAGAAGAAGATGTCATTATAATAACTGACAAGTTCAGAGGGACTACTAGACTGCAGGGGAGGGGAAACAGACATTTCACTGGCAAGAGAGGACAAGAAAGCTGAGGGAGGATTTCTGAAGGATATTTTGCATTTGGGGTTTGGGGAGGCAGGAATAGGGATGTCAATGTCTATAGTGATTGTCAAGTAGTCAGAGATATTAAAGTTAAGGCTGGAGAGTTGTGTATTATAGAGACCAGTAGGGCAGACCAAATCCAGGATTTCACCATGGCTGTGATTGGGGAAGTTGACATGTATGAGGTTGAAACGTTGTACCACTTCCAGAAATTCTATGGTAAATTTACAGTTTGTGTCATCACTGTGGATATTAAAATCACCTAGGAGGAGAACAGGAAATGAGATGGCACATAGCTGGGTTAGAAAATCAGCAACATCAGAGAGAAAAGAGGGGTTTGGCTTTGGGGATGACAGATAATGGCATTGACCAGAGGCATAGGATAAGAGAGATGTAATGCTGAGGATGTGGTCTCATTTAGTGAGAAATAGTCCAAGAGTTTATGCCAGGTTTCAGTGAGGCAGAGGGAATCTAGATTACTGTCAATTATAAATTCATTCAGAATATATGATGTAGAATACAGTGGCAGCATGATCCTGATGGGGACTGCCAGCACAAAGCTATCATTTGCTTGTGTCCAAGAGCCCAGAGTTGAAGGAAAGAGAAACAATGTGCACCCTGGAGTATCCACAGGATAAGCCACAGCATAACAGTGGCAAGACAGCAGCAATCCAGCAAGGACGAGGAGGTAGCCTGGTAGGACTACCAGTCAGTTAGCCTTAGAGCCCTGCTCAGAAAATGGAGCCAACCAAGTGAGGTGGTGGTGTAGTGTATTGTTGTTCAATAATAAATGGAAATCACTGTTTCTTTACATGTTCTCATTTCCTCCATCATTAGCCTGCAATCCATGTCCATAGCTAATGTTAGCTTAAAATGGATTGTGCTCTTCTGTTTGAAATTGATTGTTAGTGTTTACTAATAATTCTGCTGTGTAAAAATATCACACACTGCCTATATTTCCAACGCTATTCACAATAAGAGCTGTACTTTATAAAGTGAAGAAGGAGAAATATTCCTACTAAGCTGTAGGACTCCTCCTCCTGTTTTAAATGCAGCGAGCTGTCACTATCCCTTAACGCATCACTAATTAAGCACTGGAACACAGAAGGGGTGCAAGAGAACGATGTGGCATGACCAAGTACTCTTAGTGACCAGAGGCAGTGTTAAAGGCTGTTTTCCACTCATCTTATGGTCTAATGCTAATCTTGAACATAGCGCACACAGTTAAAGAAGTGAGTTATTTGTAATCACACATAATTACAATCACACGTGAGATGTCTCCCAAATGACGATGGGTTCCCTTTTCAGTCTGGTTTCTCAAAAAGTTTGTCCTTGCCATCGTCACCACTGGTTTGCTCATTAGGGAAAATGTATAAATTTGTATGTCTAAAATGTATAACCAGAATTACATATTTCTGTAAAGCTGCTTTGTGACAATGTCCTAGCATTGAATTGAATATGCACTGTGCAGTTCGAACTTAGTGAGAACCTTGGCAGAGAGAAGGGAGAAGGTCAACTGCACCATTCTAAGATCAGTGGTAAGCTGTTGTTTTGGTCTTTCTGAAGACTTCTAGAAAATCATAGAATGTGGGGCTTTTGGGGATGATTGAGTGTTTGGTAATGATGGTGACCAGAAATTAGACGGATTCCTGATGCAGGCTACTGACCTGAAGTAGTAGGGGCTTGGTGCAAAGGGTGATGGTGCCAGTTTCCATGGGTCCTCCATCAATAAAATGGTGTTGTAATGCTTGTCACGTTCAGCAGGGCTCAGCTTCATGCACACGATTTGCACTGGCTCAGGAGAATCCAGCAAACCAGCTTCCAGCTTGGCAGTTTCTGAGGAGGTTGTCAAGGCAAATGGCCATGTCAATGAGGAAAGTGAGAGAAACTTGATCATTACTGCATGCCACCACAGTAAGTCCATCCATCCATTATCTATACCGTTTTATCCATCTGGGTCGCGGGGAAGCTGGAGCCAATCCCAGCATCTTCGGGCCAAGAGGCGGGGTACACCCTGGGCAGTCACACACGCTCGCATTCACACCTATGGGCAATTTAGAGCAGCCAGTCTTTGGACTGTGGGAGGAAACCGGAGCACCCAGAGGAAAACCACGCATACAAGGGAAGAACATGCAAACTCCGCACAGAAAGGCACCCTGGGTGACCCGGGGATCGAACCCAGGACCTTCTTGCTGTGAGGCGACAGTGCTAACCACCTCACCACCGTGCCGCCCTAGCACAGTAAGTACCTGTGTTAAATCACATGGTTAAATAATTTGTGTAAAATGGCTTTTAATATGGGCTCATTCTATCCACTTCCACTTGCTAATATGCAGAATTCCAGCATATACACCCCCACTTGCCACCTTTCTTGTCTCACTGCCAGTAGTGCTCACCAATCCTGTGACCTCAGGGGTGTGATTTAAAACTCTATGGAAAAGTTATATGAAGTGGGCATAAGAGAAAGGGGACTCACTGTCTTTTTTCCATACCACCATAGCCCATCTAAGGGCCTTTCTGGTGAGCAGGTTGAAGAATTGCACAGTCTTAGACTGATCAGTGATGCTTTCTTGGCAAGTGAAATACAGGGAGCAGTGGAACAGGATGCCCCTGCACTGGGAGGTTTCTCCTGAAAACTTGTCAGACTGGTGACTTAAGAGGTTTAAGTTGGGCAGGAAGAGGAAGGTTATGCAGATGCAGCAGTTAAATTATTAATATTGGTGTCCATGTCATTCAAACGCTGCTGCTGTACGCCTATAAATCTCCCATGGGTGGCAAGCTCACTCCAGCAACTATCTGAACCTGCTGCAATTGCAGGTTAATGATTTTTACACAGCAGACAAATCCAAACCGTATATCAAACTCATAATCAGGGTTAGGCATAACCTAAGGTCAAGTGATCAGCAAATATCAACACGAGGGCAAGATTCAATATTGTGAGCCATAAGTAAACAACCAGAACAGCAATACATGGAAAATCAAGGCTTGGTACGTTCAGTTGAACGTATACTAAGCATTACTTCACACTGAGTCAGTGGCTGTGTTTGACACTTTATTCTGGTGTACTATATGTACACCTTATGTACAGACTTTCTGTTAAACTATATTGAATTCCAGTAAATTAAACTATCCAGTGCCACCAAAATGAGAATGGGTTCCCTTTTGAGTCAGGTTCCTCTCAAGTTTCTTTCTCTTGTCTTCTCAGGGAGTTTTTCCTCGCCACCGTCATTACAGGCTAATGTATCATTAGGGATACATACAGACAGACAGACAGACAGACAGACAGATAGATAGATAGAAAATGTTGATAAATATATAATTGAAATAAATATTATATATATAGATTCATAAGTTTATATTCAGAATGTATATACTTCTGTGAGGCTGCTTTGTGAGAATGTCTGTTGTTAAAAGCACTATACAAATAAAATTGAATTGAATTGAATTATATCACATAGGGAGGTGGTGGCAGTAAATCAGAATAACTGGCTATTGCTACTAGTAAATGGTAGCTAGCGACCTCGCTAATGTATCATATAAATGCTAGCAAGCATGCCATTCAGTTACACTGACTAGCTAGTTAGCTAGCATTTGCTATCGGTTGGTATTTGTTCTGTTTAAAAAAACAAGAAGACATATGAAAATACACCAAAATATGCAATTTGTTTATTATTTATTTTACATTTATATGCTAAGCTGGAGTCAAACCCACGTCTGCTGTCTGCCTTGTTTTTTGAAAATTTTTGGAAGCTGGGAAATCAGTTTGTTGATGAAGTGAGCTCAGGCTGTATAATGGAAATTTTCACCAGAGTAGTATATTATTTGGGTAACTGTTGTGTACTGCAACAAGTTTATATTTCATGTACTGCATACTTACCCTGTCTCTGTGTTAGCCTTGCAATAGATTGGCGACCTTTCCAGGGTGTACACCACTTCTCGCCTGAAGTCAGCTGCGATTGGCTCCAGCTTCCCCTGTTACCAACAATGGATATGTGGCATAGAAAATGGTTGGATGGATGTACTAGATACTACTTACCACTTTTCCATCAAGATCAGCATACAAGCAGTATCCGGTACAGAGTTTCGGACACAGCCAATATCTGTTTACATAGAGAGTGTCTGATGAGCAAAAGAACAATCAGAAGTTCTGTGATTGTGAACGTGTCAATGTCTATTGTGACTGGGTGTTGCAGTCCGTGTTGTGGGCCACAGTTGTAGGCTGCGGTGTGTTTTCGGAAGTGGAGTCTGGAATGGACTCCAGTGTTGACAATATAGATAACTCTACTGCACAGGCCAGTATAGGTCCTGGGGCAGAGCTTTGTGAAATACATAGGGTTCAAATAAGTAAAAAAAAAAAAATCTATCAAATTTTGTCTAACCACTCTGCTTTGCCTTTACTGACCTAATCTTGAAAAAAACTTACTAAATTTACCTCATGCACCATTAAATATCTAAATTGGCAAAAAAACAAACAAAAAAAAAACACAGCAGAAACAAAGTGTGCAGCAGCATCCTTGAGTCCCACTGTCCTTGTTTTCACTGGTGGTCTTCACAATGCTTTTCATTAGTATGAAGAAACTTGGCTCATTAACCTCCACATTGCCTGTAAATCACTACTCTCAGTGAAAATGAATTACTTTCTTTTTGCTTTGTGGCATTGCTGCCAGTTTAAACACATTCCCTGAGGAACTTTGCCAAGGAAACAGTGTCAGGAGTGGATGCAGTCATTGCCTAATCTAACAGATGACAAGATGTTCTTGTATATAAAACAGTCTTGTTTGACAGCGTGGAATGAGACCTTTTATTGCACTTAAATAATGAAAGTTGATTAAACAGGCAGACAGAAATCTCAAAATTTGTGTAAGTACCATACCAATAAGTACCAATGCGCAGGTTTGCACAAACCTTTGGCCTTGGATTGTACTAACGTACAATACATGGCCAAAAGTTTGTGCTAACCTGACCATTCCTTATGTCCTTGTTGAAAATCCCAGTCCAGATTTATCCCCCTGTGCAGTTATAACACGCTCCGCTCTGCTGTTCGGCTTCCCACTAGCTGTCGGAGCGAGGCTGTGGGGGTTTGTGTTCATG
>JAQQZR010000021.1:10934219-10945194 GCA_030068235.1 Notoglanidium macrostoma | reverse complement strand
GCACTGCGTCAATGTGTAGCTCAACATAAGAATATATATATATATATATATATATATATATATATATATATATATATATATATGAAGACCTTTTATAGGCTGCATGTTTTCCAGTCTCCTCTACGCACAGCATTTCGCTCTCCTTTTTTTTCTCCATTCTCACTTCCTGCTCTCAGTCCATCCCCCATCATTCTTCCTTTTCCATGCGGAACCGCGCGCGCGCAGACTGCAATTTCACGCTTTTCTCTTCAGAACACACTTCTCGCTTTAGTACTCCTATTTGCCGTGTGCACATGTGGAGAATACACCTTTTCCCTCCTCTCCTGTGTGTGAGAGAAGGAATATAACACAGTCTAGTGCAGCATTAAATGCTAACTGCCAAATCCATGAGACTAATAGAATGATTCATCCATGAGGTCAGGGAATAGAGGATGCGTGTTTTTGTATCTTTTGGCCAATTTTATTTTTTCATATCTGTCAGAAAGAACATCTTGAAGAGACAGTAATGGAGTAGAGTGCTTCTCTGACATGTCGCTTGTGTAGTCCGGATCCGCGCGCGTGACCGGCTCCACGCCTGCTGTTCCATGTGACTCTGCGCCTCGGTAAAATGGCTGTGTCTCGCGGAGCCTCGTGCTGGTTAGCTCGGATTCTCGCTCCTGCTGTCCTTCTGTAACACCGTGCACACATTTTGCGTCCGTTCAATTCATTCCCGGGGTCCTCATTTACATTACATCACGTAACTTTTTTTTTTTTTTTTTTTTTAACTTAGAAACTGGATAGAAGACCGGGTCCGGTCTGGAGGTAGGGGTGGGGAGGAATGATCCGGGACACAGGTGCATTGTTAAAATAATTGTATTTCTATCCAGTGCTGTTCGGAGCGCGAGTCTGAGAACGGACTCCTTTTAAAAGAGAGCGATAGAGGGAGAGAGAGGGGGAATAATGGCCGCTCAGGTCGCTGCGCTCAGCACGAGCCCAGCCGCCGAACTGAAGAAACCGGACAGAGACGCGCAGGAAGACTCGGTACCGGGAGAGACGCAGCAGGAAAACAAGGGGAACGGTGGCTCTCCTGGACAGAAAGAGCTCCAGGACGGCGCGGAGGTAGCTAATGCACCGGGAGGAGGAAGAGGAGGAGGAGGAGGAGGAGGAGGGGACCCTGACATGAAAAACGGCAACGACAATTCGTCCCGGATGAACAACAGTAATAATAACAACCAGAACGATCTGGACGCTAACAGTCACCCGGGCCTTGCTCATCACCACACGGGTGTTTTCCCTCCACCTCCATACGGCTGCAGCCAGCACTACAACCGGGGCCCTTTTCATCAACATGGCGGACAACAAAGCCCTGCCATGGCACCGGTGCTGCCGGGCTCTATGATGGAGCCTTATCCGACAAACTCGCACGATCACGGCTTCCCTAACCACTACAACAGCTATGGGCCTTTCCCAAACCGGACTCAGTATCAGGGCCAGGGGGGTTATGGCATGAGTTCCCCGCGCGCTAACCAGTCGAGTCAGCCAGGCAAACAGCAGCAGGCAGGAGGAACTCTTATGGCGGGTTCTTACAATAATCAGAGGTACACCATGAGCAACCCTCAGCCAAGCCAGACCCCAACTTTAAACCAGCTCCTGACCTCCCCTACCGCCAGCAGAGGCTTCCAGAATTACCCGCAGAATGACTATAACAGTCAGGACGGGACGAGTAAAGCGCCAGGGGACATGGGCAGCAGCACTAATCACTACGGAGGGGGTCATCCGCCCTGGCAACAAAGAGGCCATCACGCGCCCCCCGTGAGCCCGGGGAACACCGCGCACGCGCTCAACAGGAACCAGGTAAACTTTGTTGCACTCAAACTTTATGCGTGAACTTTGCACGCGCTCGCCGCGAGCTGTAGTGCCGTGTAGGAAACACACTGCTGCTGTACGGACCTGCCATTGTTTCTCTACGGCTTCTCTAAAATGGCTGCCTCTCTGCTCTGCTCTGCTCCTTTGCAGTGTGTGAGAGAGGGTTTTCTCCCTTCCTGAACCAAACGAGTGTAGTGTCCACTTCTGATTGTTGTGTGTGTGTGTGTGTGTGTGTGTGAGGGATTAAAGCTGAGAGTAGTGGGCATGATGGTGGACTTTTCCTCAAGCACGAGTGTGGGAATGGGAATGCACCAAAACAGAGCTGCGCACTTCTGCTCTGTTTTCTCACTGCAGTATGAAGAGCGATGCAGTGGAACTCGTTCAGGAACAGGAACAGTAACAGTACTGTACAGCAGCCGTTTCTCCCCCTGCCCTGGGTGGTGGCATGGTGTGTAAGGCCAGGGGTTTTCCTGTTTCTTCCACAGGGCCATTGCAGTTGTTTACAGCCCGCACTGTTGCTCTGGATGCAATTTCCTGTAGGTTTCAGGATGAATGTGTGCAAGTTCTCGCCTGTAAGCCTGTAAGAGTGGGCCGCGTGTCGCTTTCAGTGAGAAGGACGTGTTGATGTGGACGGTGTCGTTGCTTCGGTGCTGGGCGCCTGGTAAACAAGTCTGTGAATTGAGCAGGCTGCTCTGCTCTGGGATTTGAATTATGGAGGTAAAATCCCTCTGTCAAAGTCAGGACACTGTTGGTCTCGGGTTGACACGCCAGCTGAGATCTGATTGGCTCCCTGTCTTCTCTGGGCCATGTATGCATCTAATGTAATGCTGCAAGCGTTCTGCTCACGTGCTGCTGCACTGTGTGTGTGTGTGTGTGTGTGTGTGTGTGTGTGCGTGCGCGTGCGCGCGCGCGCGTGTGTGGGATGTACCCTGTTACTCGATGAGTTAAAATGTTCTGCTGCGTATGAATTATCTGTGTAAAATATGACATTTGTGCAGTCGGTGTTGGGGTAACTCATTACACAGTAACACTTCACTGTAATTACATTACATTTGTCTGTAATGCTGCAATGAATCACGTTACTGTTCCTAAATTCATCAATGACATTACCGTTGCTAACAGTGCACACTTTCCCAGCAATCGCTCGCCCTCGCATCACCTGACTTAAGCTGGAGCTCGTGCTTGAGATTGCCGTTTTCAATGCCGTCGATATTCCAAAACCGATCCGGAGACATCCGAGCCCCTAGAGCTTAAACTGTAACCTGAAATTAAAGATATTTATATTTCAAATTCTTTTATTCTCATCTGGTTATTCCGTATGTAATGGACCAGAACCGGCCTCGGCTGTCTCACTGGGGGCTGCGAAGGAAAGATGAGGCATATATGGTTCAAAGCTTCCACATATGATGTGAAATAAAGGAAGTTTGAGACGGGTTTTGAAGGCATCACGAACAGTGAATTTTTTCACAGCAGGTAGCGATCACGTTCCAAACAAAAACAACGCACTGGATTCTGGGAAGGATGAGCTGATCCAGCATTTATCCAGCGTTATTCGGACCTGCAGTTTGACGTGCCCTTTGGGCTGGTGTTCACCAGCTGTGCTGCCGGTTTTGTAGTACTTCATTAAACAGCAAAAAGAGCGCTTGTGTAAGTCCTAATTATTAGGATCGGCACTTGTGCTGAGTTGGGCATGTGAAAGGTTTCAGTGCAATGCATCTCAGGCAGGGTAATGTAATAGTAAAGTAACAAATAACTTTCCATAGGGAGTAAACAAGTCATGCCTTACCTGTTTTTGAAAGTATTGTGTAATACATTACATTTAGAGGTATTTATTAAGTCCAAGGTTGGATCGGGGGCATGCGTGACATGTTTCGACAGTTGATACAGCGTCATTACAACGGTTAAGCGCAAATACCAGCTTTCCATGTATAATAACCTCTTTTGGGAAGTGTTTAATATAGTTTGAGTTCACAGTGTCCAGTCTCGGGAAAACTTACAGTATGTTGCTGATGAAATAAGCGAATAACTAAAACAGGCTGTTGGAAATTGGCTGTAAAAAAACGAAGCAGGTGTGATGAGAACGAATCGATGCAGTCTGCTTTAACAGCCTGCTCTGAGAGTCTAAGAGGCAATTTTTTTGTTAAACATTCAGATAATTGACAAGTTCATTGGCTAGCCTGCTGGGTACGCTCGCGTGTGCTGTCAAGTGGCTAGTGGTAGCAAACAAACGTATGGCAAGCTAGTTATTAATGGACTAAATTAGCTGAGGGAAATATGACTCGATCAAGTTCCAAGGAAGGGAAAATCATGTTTCTGTGGTATTTATCCTGTCCGGGTGACGTTTTGTTAGACGTATACACATTTATGTCCTCAATGAAAAGTCGGAAAGTGGCTGGCAGGCGTTTTGGCCGCAGGGTTCTCTCCTCATGTTCTTCTCCTCATGTGTGTAACCGTGCTGTGGTTGCATGACCGCACTGCGCTTTACTGTTTCTACGTGTGTGTGTGTCTGAGTCGCAAACGATCATCTGTCATCCATCAAACTGAGTAATCCAGCTAGTAAAACCCAGCAGGCGGCCTGTTCCCCGTCCGACAGTGTGTGCCGCAGGCGGAGAGATGCACCAGCGTGCGCTGTAGTTACATTACTGAGGTGCGTCTCTCAGCCAATTACATGCATTGCGTTTGAACACAGACACCAATGTGAAAGTTATATTTTGTTTATAAATATTACTAGCCGCTTGGTGTCCCGGGCCTGTGCAGGGTCGCAGTGGAGAAGAGTTTCTTTGCTTTCGGCATCGTCAGGGAGCGACACTGGCACATTCTCACACACTCGGTCATCTCTAGACTAGGGCCTGGCTGATTTTTGATGACGATAAAGGTGTGCGATTTCCTGTACCTGATCTTATCGGCTGATGCTCGCCCTTCGAAACGTCTTTATTAAAATAGAAATGTATACGTGTTGTAAACAGTACAGAAGTACTCGAGCAGGCCTAAATCTGGATAATAACCCAAGTACTTTAATTACGCCTATATGCTGTAAATAAAATTGGCCCTCGAGCTGCCTCGTTTCAGCCGACACCGATAAGGTTAAGCGGCATCACCAGTCAAGCTCATCAGCCTCTTGATATCGGGCGCTCCTGTAGACCAGAGGCGTTTAAAGGTTCTCCTCAAAGGTCCACTTCCCAGTTTCTGAGCACGCTCACTGTGCCTGAGCCTTCACGCCCAGGCCACGAAGCCGTCCTCGAATGATTGTCTGGAAAATAAAGTCCAGTAAACCAGCACTGCAGTATTGGAACACAGCAGAATGGGCAGGGGTAAACAGTGTTTTTGCAATATAATCCTTTCACAAGCCTTTTGTCTGACGTCCCTCCTGAAACCGAAATGCTTTCTGACCGCCGAATCCTCACGCCGAGATTCGCGTTTAAGATATTTTATCAGGTTGCTCGATTTCTTTCCCAGAATGCAGTCTGATTAGCTCTAATTGCGATCATTATTCATGAAACCTGTCCAGATCGGTCACTTCCTGTCACATGGCTTACATGATGTCGTATCGCGTGGTGTTTGATGTTGGTATCTGAACAGGTGCGAGTGAGGCGAGTTCAGTATCGGCCCTGTTCCTGATGGCTGTCGGTGTTGATGCGTCCCTGCTTTTTACTTTCCTCTCTTTTTAGTTGTGTGGTGGCTGAAAATGTTAAGCACAATGATCTGAGAAAAAGCTGCAGGAAGCGCCGTCCAGTCAGATAGCAAGCGTTGCACTATAGATCTGACTCCTTTTTATCGATCTGGGAGATGAACGGTTTAATTGGGAAATGCCGTCTGATGGCTAAATAAAGGTGCCGGTATTTATAGGTTTGATTTTAAAAGTGAGTGACCACCGGTTGTTTTTGGCAGATTTGGCAACCCCTCCACTGGAGAAAAATCACACGCGGTCAGTGAGAACTTTGAGAGGATTCCAGGTGTGAACATCTGTCCATCACATCTGTCCACTTGTGAGTGACTGGATCACCAATGATGTGCATGTTTGCCTCCATGTATCCGCAGATTGCAGCATGTGACTGATGAACGTTGTCAGTAATGTACGTAAAGAGTATGAGAAGCTAAAAATTGGTGGTTAATGATCATGAAGACGCCATTAACAAGATCCACGATGTTTACAAAACTGACACGAGACTGTTAATAAACGTAACGAGTTACTAGCTGTAATGATGCTCATTATAAAATGATAAACTACACGTGCATACGCGTGGTGTTGCACAGCAGCAGAGATGCTTATTCTTGTATAGTTTAGTCTTTTCTGTCCATCTCTCTTCTTGATTGAGCGAAGATGTTCACAGCTTAGTGTTCGTGGGAAGCTCAGACGCGTCGGAGAAAGATGTTTTGCTGCGCTGTTCCGAAGTCCGACAGCAGGTTATTAACGTTTATGTAGGTTTCAGAAACACAGGCTTATAGCTATAAATACAGGCTATACGGAACTATAGGTGAGAAGGAAACCCGTTACGAGACGCTGTATTTTTGCCGATCTTGAAGCTGCAGACGTCACGCTTTCCCACAGACGTTTAAATCCTCTGACTTTATAGCTTTCGTCATTCCTTCCAAGCCCGAGCCACAGTCTTAGAAAAAGGCAAGCCGAGAAGCGTGACTGCCTGTCGTCAAACAGCAGACTGCAGGGGTGAGTTTGTGCCGGTCACCGAGACGAGAACCGTGAGTTCTGTTGCCGGGTTCTTTGTGGAAAAGTTCATTCACAGTGCAACTCCAAACCTGTTGCTTATACACAGGCGGTGCTGTAGCGCGCAGGTTGGAGGCGTGTGTGATTTCAGCTCGCACTCCTGCCCGCGTCACTGGGACAGAACAACCTGAGCGGCGCGGCCGGGGGAATCGGCGCGGCCGGGGGAACGACTAATCTAACGAGATCGATTGGAATAATCAGGATAAGGCAGCTCGCGGGAAGTTTTAGTAAAAGCGAAGTAATAACGCACGAGGGGGCACGCTGTTGTAGGAAAGTAATTAAGTGTGGTGGTGTGACGCGCGCTGATGTGTAGCACAGTTGTTCGTTCATTTACACAACAGCAGGCTGCCAGCCATTACATTCTTCTGATTAACGAATAACACATCATGCTTTTAACCTTTTAGGGCCAAGTCCACCAAATGCGGCAGCAGCGTCCGTATTCTTTACAAATCCTGCGAAGTGCAAAACGCGTATCTGGTGGACACGGGCCCTTTATAGTAACGTTCATCACTGATGCTGTAACCGCTATGAACGGTCATCCCCTCTCATGCTCCCTTTCTCTCTTGTAGTTTTTCTTTTGCGAGACTCTTCCCTGGTGGACAGAGCGCTGTTACAAAGCTGTGACTCTGTAAACGTCTAAACAGGAACAATATCGGTCATTTATTTGTAATGTAATATCTAATAGGTATGCACAGTTTATAAAGAGTACCCACGTTATTTTCTTGCCCGCAACATTAAATCTAACGGTAAACTGTTATAACGTGCAATATATTTTTTTTGTAATAAATTAAACCGTGTAATCGTTTAGACACACTCCAGACTGATGTACAAAATTGAGCGCTGTTGTGCAAAAATAATCTCCTGCGGGGGTAAGAGGAACTCGGCTTGCCCGCCCAGCCCACCCCCGGGATGAAGCATTTGCCCCAGAAAGATTAAATCAGCCTACAGCACAGTGTTAAATCTAACCCTTGGGGCTGAAACCCGTCACCATAAAATGTCATTTCAGTCAATGTCGATAATTATTGATCATTTCAATGACCTATTTTTAACAGTTTAATTACCAGGAAAAAAAGGTTCAGTTTGTGTTTAGACACTTTGCTTTTATCAACAGTTCCCTCCCTCTGCAGTCGTGTTTGTCATGCCTGCGCCAGATTCAGCACTGTGGCCTACAAACATGGCTGCCTTGGACTACAACCCCCAAGCACCACAGACTGCCGTTCCTGTTCACCTGTCTGCTCTGTATCGCACACCGCTCCAGTCGCACTGCTTAAGGCCTCTCGTTTCCACTCGCACCTGTCTAACTTCACCCAGCCGATGCTCATTGCTCAGACTCTTCTGGTTTTTCATTTGTTTTTTTTCAGCTTTCACGAGTTGGATTTCTGCCCAAATATTGCTGCCTGCTGATGTCTTTGGATTCGTCTGGCTGGTCTTCCTAATAAACTATCTGGTTTGCGTTTGCGTCAGCTTCCAGCCCTGCCTTTCACTGTTGTCACAGGTTGTTGCGGAACTGAACAATACACCTGTTACGTGATTGCCTGTCTGCGTGGCACTCGTAGCACACTCCGTTCTCCTGGGCTGTGATGGGTGGTTCTTGGGCCGGGGGCACGCTGGGGCTTTGCTCGTGCAAGCGAACTTTGTGTATTCCTTATGTGCTTTCCTGGTGGTTTGCATTTAAGTGAAACTATCAAACATTCCGTCTAAAGATTTCCTTGTTGCTGTTGAGGTGTCCGAGGCGGGACGCGTCACCGCCATCACCCAGGCTCACTAACACTTTACAAATAATGATGGGTAGAAGGTGATGAAATGGACTGTTAGGATTTATTTTGATTGTACGCAGAACCACATCAATAGGGGAAATGTTGGCCATGTGGACATTAAACAACTGACTTCTAAAAGAATGGTACAGAAATGTGTTTTTTTTGTGGTTTAACTTCAAATTTTATTGGTCACATACACAATCATACATGGTACAACATGCAGTGAAATGTTTCCTCTGCATTTAACCAATCCAAGCAGTGAACACATACCCGGAGCGGGGGGGCAGCTCTACAGCGCCCGGGGAGCAGTTGTTGGGGTTAGGTGCCTCGCTCAAGGGCGCTTCAGCCGTGGATACAGAGGGAAGGGAAAGTGTTCATTCATATTTTCCCTGCCGGTCCCGGGAAAAATCCGGCTGAGTTTTCACGATGGCCACAGTTTCTGACTGCGCAGGCGGTCCCTGTACTCTCCTTAATCCTGCCATGGGGGAAATGCTCATGTTCCTGTCACCTTTAGGCCAACAGTTCTGAATGACTAAATAATTGATCCCCCTGTTTTAAAATGAAGACGCAGAATCGGGGAAGCCTCAGTAGAGCGAGCCTGTTGCACACTGCTGTCTCGAGTGGTGCCGACGGGTCGCACGGTTCGCTGTCAGTTTGCCTCTTATTGCAGGGAAGCATTTCTCTACTTTAGTCCAAATCTTCAGCCTCCTGCTGAACAGCTGGATGAACATCTGGAGTGTGTAAGCATGCACACCACACAGTTGTGACCTGTGGCACGAGCTCTTTGTGAGAACGCGATGAAAGCTCAGCAGAAAGCTTCAGAAACTCACGGTTCAGTTTCACCGAAGTAAACAAACCCAAACGGAAGTCTTGATGGAAGAGCGTGTGATGGCAAAGCTGATCATGTTGCATCTAGGGTATAGAAACATTTGACATTTGACAAGGATTAAATTAGCAGCAGTTGTTTATCGTCTGTTCCTCGTCCATCTGTCTGATTGGGGAGATTAGGTGCTGTGTATTCCATCAAGCCTCGTTCCACCCATCACGCCATCCCGTATCCGCTGCTGCGCTCTTCTCCATCCGTACTGATGTGAAATCTACCAAAATAACTAAATTCCCAGAGGTGGCAATGACTAGTCAGATCATCGTTCAGGAGTGAGAGATGTTGATCAGGTTAAAAACGGCAATATGATTTTTCACACTTCATAGATTTTCAGCTGTGACAATTAAAGACGGTCGTGTGTTTCTGCACGTTCTTAACATACAGACAATGTCCGCCTGTCCTCGCTGTAGGTCGGTGTGCAGTTTGGAAGTGAACTAAAGAAACAATGAACGTCTTGAGTGAAATCTGCAGCATCCGTATGTCTACAGTGTAGCGCACGTGAACAAGGTAGATATGCAGCCGAACACAGGGGCAGGATAGCAAAAACCCCAAATAAACAAACGGCACCATCTGGTTATCACCGCCATTAAGCTCATGTATTCCTGTTTTCTTTAGGCTATAAACCAAAAGAGCCGTTGACCATTGTCAGCACCGTCCCTGATAAGTACTGTAAACTGATGTATAATTTGACATTAAATAAGTATAGATTTAACAAATTCTACCTAATTTCAAATCTCGAAAGTACAGATTTGATATAAATTAGGCCTCTGAGATGTAGACGCTCCGTCATCGCACGGATGAAAGCTTTTATTAGTTCTAGTGATGTCGCTCAGTGCCGGGTATAACGTCAGGGTAAACATTTAGGTAACGCTCTCACTCCATAGGCTATGCTAACATTAGCTTGCTGGTTCTTCTTAGCAGCTAATAGCTAAATTTAGCTGCTTAGTAGAAATGTAGCTTTTTCAGTAGAACTTGACCCATGGACGTGAGCCTGACGGATGACCAAGACTGACTCTGAAAGCATCGGCTTTTCCCTGGGAATCTCGGCTGTTTCACCTAATGTATATAATATCTGCATTTTTGAGAATTTTGCTAAATGTGGCATGTATTATTTAAATCCATATTCAGATATTTGCCATCTTGTCATCCAAACTCTATTGATTGGCCCTGTGGTTTAACAGAGTACAGCACATTATTACTGCATGAGAAAGTCATGATTACTGCCAGGAAAGGTTCGCTTCCCATCACCTGCTGTTGGTTCATTACAGGGTGACCTGGTGCTTCCTGTGACTGACTGACTGACGGCGAGGCTGTCTTACATGACCGCTGTCTAGCCGTAGCTTGTCCGAGGTCGAGGGTGCAGGCGTGGTTGGTGCTGAGGGACGCACTGTTGCTGCTTTGAGAATTGAATGCTCAGGCAAGGAGTTACAGATCTAAGTGGCAGAAATAAAAGAACCTGTGTAAACCTGAACAATAACATCAGCTCTTCAGATCCAGTCTGTATAGGAGAGCAGCCATGAGGAAAAGCCATGTTAAAATCGGAGAGCTTTTGGGACTATAGTGCCATTGCAGGCATTTGGTCTAAAAGCAACACGTAATGTTTGGCACGAAGCAGATGTAGCCCAAAACCTAGGTAGCACCATTTCTGTGATGAGGCACCGTGGTGGGAACATCATGCTATGGGTTTCTTTTCAGCAGGTGGAAGTGGAACGCTTGTCATCACACAGTGTGTGTGTGTGTGTGTGTGTGTGGGGGGGGGCACAGTGT
>JAQQZR010000021.1:10923821-10934119 GCA_030068235.1 Notoglanidium macrostoma | reverse complement strand
CCTGGGACATAAAGCAGCCAGCCACTCCACCGTCAACACACCTGAGAGAACGTGCGAGAGTGGGTGCCGACAGCATCCAAACATCCCAACATGAAAAGCAAGCGAGGATTAAATCCCACTTGAACCTCTCTCCTGGGCTAGCGGGATAGCATTCTCGCTAACGTTAGGGAACTATGAACATGTTGATGTGTAAAAGGACCAGAAGTGAGTGAGGATATCTTGGATCTCTTAGACTGCAACTTTAATACATATAATAATCAAGAAATATAATAAAATCAATAGAAAAACCAAACAAGTCTCTTTTTATATAAACATTTCCAGTTCCAATCATTGTCGTTCATTTCAGCATCAGATATCCAACGTGTGTTCTTTGATATCTGATCACTTCACAAAGTAGTAAAATATGTGAAACCCCAGTGTGTCAAGGTGTGTGTGTGTGTGTGTGTGTGTGTGTGTGTGTGTGTGTGTGTGTGAGAGAGCATGTGCATTCCAGCTGGTCTGGTTAGTCTGCTCTGTGTGTGAGTTTGTGGGTGTGGCTGTACGTACTTTGCCGGGGGCTCGCTGGCTCTGAGGCGCGCTCCGTCTTGTGCAGTCAGCAGTTTCCTGCTGCCACCGTTGCTGAAATGGAAGCTGCAGCACAGCGGGGCATGGGTGCCCGTGTAGATCAGGGGCGTCAAACACGTAGTGACGGTCCTGATCCGGCTCACGGAATCACGTTACAATGTGTGTTTTAATCCTTCATCAAGTGATAACAGTGAGTAGCAAACTGGATGCAAATTAGTTATGACATAGTAAACAAGTCCAAACCATCGTCCAAGTGATGCCTCTGGCCAGTCCTATGGGGGGGTGTGGGGGTGGGTGTGTGTGTGTGTGTGTGTGTGTGTGTGTGTGTGTGTGTGTGTGTGTCAGGTTTGTGTGATATTGATATTTCCCATTTCTTAAAAATAGGAATAAAATGTCAGGAGTATAGCTGTAGGGTGTATTTGGAGAAAATGTTCTTTTAAGAAGTCCAAATCAGTTGCTAACATAGACTAATAGGGCGGGGCTTGTGGGCGGAGTCACTTTAATGTCAAGGGGATCAAAACACCTGCGCAGTATATTTTTGGTTGATGAATTTCAGGCTGTTAATGCAATTTTGTAGGTAAACAGGAGTTGTTGATGTGTTACTGGTCACTAACCTGACATTTTGCTCGCTCCGTGCAGGTGCGGGCAGGTATGGGGCTGCCCCGGGTCTGATGGGAGTGAGGTGGCGCGGGCGCGGGCAGGTATGGGGCTGCCCCGGCTCTGATGGGGGTGAGGTGGCGCGGGCGCGGGCAGGTATGGGGCTGCCCCGGCTCTGATGGGGGTGAGGTGGCGCGGGTGGGAATACACAGGAGTGGGTGTTTGTGTTTAGCTGTGGTTGAGTCCCCTCTGTGAGGTTAGCCTAGCCTGACTTGGCGTCGTCCTCCTGTTTCTCCTCCTGGGCTCTTCAGCCAGGTCAGGGCTTCTCAAAAATAGTAGTGGGCACCATTTCAAATGCAAAATCGCAGACCTCTGTGCCGCTGCTGTCTGAAGGAAGTGTGAGATTTCTGTGCACATACTTGGCTCCTGACCCGTGGGTGTGTGTGTGGGTGTGTATTTGAATCCCCTTCTTCCCTCTTCCCTTCCGTTCCTGGCGGATATTCTCATAAATTTGGGAGGCTGGTTTAGTATGGAAACACGCGAGTTGCCATGCCATCACACACTCAACTCTTTAACACGAATATAGCAGAATAAAATAAGGTTGGAGTAAAATATAATGGGCTATTAACTAAAATATCCCATTTATTAAAAATTAATAAATTAAAAACATTGGCCTTTTCTTCATAAACATCTGTAAACATTTGTGAAATGTAAACATAAAACAGTGCCTCAATTTGCTTCTATTTTCTTTGGTTTTCAGCAGTCAGTCACTCAAACTCTACTTCTGTTGTACGTTATTGCGCCCTCTGCTGTCCAAACAACGCAGTTACGCAAACGTTCGAGATTACCCAGCCTGATGATGATCATGGATCTTTTTTTTTTTATTTCCTCGATTCGAATAGTCATAAATATGTACCATGATGTATCGTCACATGATGTATCGTTACATGCCTACTGGTTAATGAATTCTCTGACCAATGAATTTAATGAAACGCTTTTTTTGTGATTGATTTCTCTTGTTTCATTGGTACTTGTCAGGCACACATCTGTCAGACTCCCTTAAAAACCTGAACATTTGGATTGAGGACAAATGGTCATGTTCTTCTTTCTTGCTTTGCCTCTCTGTTTCAGGACCTGGGCTCCATCGATGACCTGCCCACAGGTACGGAGGGTGCGCTGAGCCCAGGGGTCAGCACATCTGGTGTGTCCAGCAGTCAGGGCGAGCACAGCAACCCGGCTCAGTCGCCTTTCTCCCCACACACTTCACCTCACATGCCGGGCATCCGCGGGCCTTCGCCATCACCCGTGGGCTCGCCCGCCAGTGCCACACCTTCTCGCACTGGACCCCTTTCGCCTGCTGGTGAGCGCCTAACTCCTCTCAAATTATACACAGAAATGAAAGAATCTCTATATGTGTATATGCCCAAAGAGGCAGAACACAATCCGAATATGTAGTTATTAAACACAAGTGCTGCATTACTGCTTATTTCTATACATGAAATCCCTTTATACACACGTGGGTTCCTACAGAAAGTACACGTACAGACAGGTGACGTATTAAAGGTGGCTCCTTTATTCTGTGCAAGACATTTTTGGTGGTGTGGTTTGGCTCCACTCATATGCCGTGCATTCAGACCCAACGCAGTGAGAGCATCAAAACAACCAGAAGTCATTCATTTTCTCTGTGAGCCAGCGTCCGTTAGCAGCGAGCCGCGGCGTGATCGTTGGCGGCGCGTCTCGAGTGGGGGAAGCGTCAGAATAAAGTCCGGGTAACTTGATGGTCATGAGCTATGATGTGGTTCATTGACAACCGATCAGAAAGTACTCTGCTCTCCAAGGTGTCTGAACGTCACGTTAAAGTTCATTTAAGACCAAGGCTAGAAAACGTGTCCTGTTTTAAACTGCATGTTGAAATCGGACTGGACCCCTTTCGCCTGCTGGTGAGCGCCTAACTCCTCTCAAATTATACACAGAAATGAAAGAATCTCTATATGTGTATATGCCCAAAGAGGCAGAACACGCCTGACATCAACGCAAAAGGCACAGCACATAAACGGCTTTTATTTAGTTTGTTTTCTTACCAAATATAGACTCATAATTGGCCATTACTTTTCTTCATCCATCGATTTCTTTCCTTCACATTTAAAAGATTTTATGAGGTTAACTTGAACCCTGCTTGTGCTCAGTTGGCACAAAGATACCGGATGGCGTATGTTAGCTTTGCGGCCTCTTTAAAGAAAGTGTGGAAGACAAAGCATTGTGAATGAACTTGTAGCCATTTATTTCATCAACAGAGCATCCACGAATTATAACAGGGTCGCTGGCGGGGCAGCCAGAGTGAATCTTGATGCACTCGCTATGTTTCGTCTGAATGTACCTTTAGGCACTGACTCGGCTCCGGCCGACTCGGCTCCAGCACCTCCGGCTGACTCGGCTCTATCCTGTGATACACTGTCCTATACTGAATAGAGCGCCCTCCTCCAGGATGCTCACAGAATGGTTTGCTGGTGCAGCTTTGCGGTGTTGGTGCATATAGATAGTTGTTATAGGAGCAACTAAGGAAGGAAATGTAAGGACACGAGTCTCGTGTACACGTTCGGCATTTTAGACCCCATGGAATCTGATATGCTTTGATAACTACAACGTCAACCATTTCATCTATCTCCTGGTTTCCCTGGTTTAAACATTCTTCTCACACTTGCTACTGCAGTAAGATGAGCTTTGCTGAATTTATTCTGTTTTTTGGTAAAGTTTGGACCTTATTAAAAACTAATTTGCTCTACGTTGTGCTTTGTAGTGACGGGCTGCTCACAAACACCTCTTTGAGCCAACCTTCAAGTTGGATATATGGATCGACATCTCTGTATTCTACTTTACTGACAGTAATAGAAGTAGAAGAATGGTCGTGTTTGTCAGTGCAGCAGTGCCATGCTGGTTTTATCTTTTCTAAAATGGCTCTGGATCCACCACAACCCTGACAATGCAACACAATGTAACGTCTAATTCATTTGATCAGTTAAGATTTTATTGACCAGTCTATCAGCCGACAGTTGTGCACACTTTCTCTCTCTCGGTGCACCAAATTCAGGTTCCTGCCTATGTTCTTGCTGTAAACTGTGCACTATCCAGACATGTAACTGGAGGAAGTGGCGCAGTAGCAGCAACAGGACGGCGATAAAGCTTCCAGCAGCAGCAAGATCACCAGTAAAAGTGCATCTCATAGCAGCATAATAAACAAAGTACTGCTGCTATGATTATAATCTATAATGCTGATCATGAACAGTCACCAGTGTGGAGTTAATATTCCACTGATCACTGCTTAACTAATAACAGACATGGAAGAGGACGAAGGCTGCTGTTCCTATGGGGAATGCCCAGGGAGGCTCGTTACAGCCGTTCTCTCTCACTTTTAGGCAGATATGCTCAATCAGTCAACTTTCAGTTTGTCCTCCAAACACATTGTTGGGGGGAAAAAGGATGATGGAGTAAACAATCCACTCCGTTCAAGTTTCTTTCCCCCATGGCCGAGTCCGTAACATGACCTCTGATGGCGTATATAGGAGTGTGTCACTGAAATGAGCTGGAATTTCTCTCTCTCTCCCTTTTTTTTTTTTTTTTTTTTTTAATTCTTTTTATACTGTCTATGGCTAGAATGTAGGCAGGTCACTCTGTGTAATCACCTTACATTATTGTCACTGATTGGCTCATTACAGTTAGCCCACAGCAGATGGGATTCCATTACAATAATTTGTAAAAACGGTTATGGTCTGTTTCCGCTCAGGGTTGTTATGCGATTAAAGCTGGGTTTTCTCCTCTCGTGATTGCTCTTCTTTCAGAAAGGTGACGCTGCTTCCACATTTTCATTTATTCTTCATGTCATGTGACTTAAATGCAAAACCGTTTCCATTTCAACTTTGCAAAATGCCGCTTTGTCAAATTGTCTGAAATAAACGTCTCATGTGAGTGCATAAAAGTTTGAGATATTTGAGTTTTTGGAAATTCACGTTTCTGTTAAATAGTGTTAACAATTTCAAATTGTGCTTTAAGCAGGTTAATGAAAACCCGCCTAGTGCCACTTTGTATCATCCAGAACAAAATAATCCTCTTTAAAACATTTGATACCTGCAAATAACGTGATGTGGATGCCGACTAATATTGATTTTTATTTATTTATTTATTTTTATTCTTGCGTGGTTGCAAGGGTTAGCCTTGTTCGCACACTGAGCATGTTTTAAAGCTTAGGTGAGATCGTTCTGCGGCAGATGTTGGGAAGGGTCATGGTTAGTCCAGATGTGTCGCGAGGCAGCAGCAGACTGACCACGTGGTGGAGTCAGATGGCAGGAGGGTGATGAGATGTCTCGGTGAGAGGGATGGGAGCGCGCTTACACACAGCTGGTAGCCTTGCAGATGCAGCATTTAACACGATCAAATAACACGTAAGGAATAATGCAGTGAGCGGGGAAACTGTTGCGCTATAAACTAGCTAAAGTTGAACAGTTTAAATTCTTAACAGTGTTCCTGATGAAGCTTTGTATCATGACTGAGCTTCACCCAGGATGCTTTTCTTATCCTTTTTTCCTTACTTTTACTTCTGTTTTTATCTTTTGGTTGCTTCTACTTGGTACGAAATGGTTGGGAGAAACTTTAATAAAAATTTTTTTTAAAAACCTACTAATTTGGTTCAGAGATAAAATTTGTACATGGATCTCTATTTCCATGACCTTTCATAAATTTCCATGACGTTTCATAAAACTAAATTGGTATCCATAAATTAAACATGGTAAAATAATAAATGCATCTGAAATAAATAATAGAAATAGTTCCGGGTTTCACAATTTAAAAAAAAAAAAAAAAAGGAAAAAAAAAGAAGCTGCGTTGTGATGATGTCTGTTGTTAAAAGCGCTGTACAGATAAAATTGAATTGAATTGAAAAAATTGCCTGGTAGCGTGTAAATGAGCACTGTTTTGTTAAATGGAACGACTCCATGCTTCACGCTCCAGCTTCAGCTAAAAAGGCATTGATTATTTGCATATTGTTTAGAAATT
Source organism: Notoglanidium macrostoma (assembly GCA_030068235.1). Lineage (NCBI taxonomy): Eukaryota > Metazoa > Chordata > Actinopteri > Siluriformes > Auchenoglanididae > Notoglanidium > Notoglanidium macrostoma. Next base: position 10,927,912 of record JAQQZR010000021.1, on the reverse strand, counting down.
CTGTATCTTCATTTCTCAGGAAGTCAGATGCCTCCCAGACCTTCCAGTGTTCAGTCAGACGGAATCATGCATTCTTCCATGAACCAGTCTGCTGTGGGCCAGGATAGAGGTGAGGCTTCCCCCCCCCCTTAAAACTGATGCAATGCCATATGGGTTTCCCTCAAAACCCTTCCTCTTGGTTTTACTGATTTATTATCTGGGGGATTTATTATACGTGGCTGTTTATTATGCAGTCTGCTGAATACACCGCTTGATATGCAGACGTATCGAATAAAGTCAGACATTGGTTATCAAATAATATACTGCTTATATAACGTGAGGTGTTACAAACATGTACACGTGATCAGGCGTGCACTCCAGAGCTTCCTTTTGATCATGAATCAGGAGAGGACACTAGGGCACTAGTCGCCTCTAATACACCGCAACCATGGCCAACCTTTCCCGGTGCACAGTAGAGTGTGACCTGACTGCCTGCACACACCCCCGTGCGGTGACCGCCGTCTTCTGGCGTCCTGCAGAGGGTAGAGAACTGAATCATAAATCGGCGGCGCGGCTCTCTCGCAACTCCAGGAGCTTAACTTGGACAGCTGCCTGACGAGAGCCCTATCTGTGATCATGGACTTCTCTCATTCATACTCTCTCCCCTCTGGTAGTCATCTCCGTAGCATCACAGTGCACACTTCCTGCTAAAGGACCGCGTCTTCCCTCAGGCAGTAAGGATTCCCAACAGCAGCCGTTAGCTGACTCGCACAGCTGAACGCCAACTGCAAATCACACGTTTTCTTCAGTTTGTTCTACTCTGCCTTAAACTACCACTTTTGCATCTTTTTGCGCTTTTCTCTCTATACGTACAATCATTCTCAAAGTTGGTGATACAAACTTTGCTTTAATTAAAGAATCCCCCAGAGGCAGTTTGCGCAGTTCTGTAAATGTAGTAGTACACCTCTTTGTAAGATATATTCAGTTTCTTGAGTATTTCTGATGTTGGAATAGCCTTCACTTCTCAAAACAGCAGACTGACAAGTTTCTGGAGAAAGTGCTTTCATTCTGCCCTTTGTGAGACCATAATCGAATCCACAAATGCTGATTGCTTCCTTAAACAGCACAATGATTAGCACCTGTGCTAAAATAATTGCACAGGGGTTTTGATGATGATGAACAATAATTGTAGCACGATAAATTACACATTGACATTATAGATTAGCTAACACCGTGTGGAACAGAGGAGTGATGGCTGCTAAAGATGAGCCTATTTACGCCTCTCTAGATATTTTATTGCAAATTTGCTTTTTCTAGCGTTGTCATTTCACAACATTAACAACAACTGTACTTTGTTCCTGAACAATGTTATTTTAAAATGTTTTGAAATTTTCTTTCAAAAACGAGGCAATTTCTGCATGATTCCAAACTTTTGAATTGTAGCATGCACTCAGCCATTTCTTTGAATTATTTGATTTTTCTTTGTAGTCTACATGCGGAACGCGCAGATGCCTCCTTACGGCTCTCCTCAGCCGCCTTCTGCCTTATCCCCACGCCCGTCATCTGGAGGCCAAGTGCATGCTGGGATGGGTCATTATCCTCAGAACAACTCTATGGGCAATTTCGGGCCACAGGGAGGGCAGTATGTTCCACAAGGTAATACATGGACTTTTCATGACTTCTGCATAGATGCTGTTGAAATTGAAAAATGAAGTAGTTATGTGCAGCTTGCTTGGTGTTTAAGCATTCATATCTTCTTTTTGCAGGCATGTTGAGAGGGCTGGTATAGCAAATATTAGAGTAAAATTAAAATAGAGTAAATTTACTTTCTTGGTGATAAACCTGCTCAAACAGAATACTGAATAATGAAAATACAAAAGCAATTTGCTAGATAGAAAAAGAAAAAAAAAGGAATAACATGGGATCAAAGTTATGGACAATTCACCATGTCAGACTATTAAATTACTTAAATATGTTTAAAAATATAATTTTCATACACCAGTGATGCACTCAGACCTCGCCAACATGCATACATTGGAAAACAAAATATTGTTCTTCTAATAGACTCAGAAGTCCATTAACGCGAGTTCCTTTTAAAACACTGCACTGTCTATGTAGAGTTTATGCAGTTAAGCTCTAATGTACATCCAGTCAGGTCCATATAATATAATGATGCAGTTTTTGTGATTTTGCCTCTATACACTCCCACAGTGGATTTGAAATGAAGCAATCAAGATGTAATTGAAGTGTAAACCATCATTAAGCTGAAAAAAACAAAACCGATCCATCAGTGTGAGAGCAGAAACTTCAGGAGTGGCCAAATCAAAAATTTAGTACATTCTAAAAAGAAGGAATGCACTAGTGAAGCTTAGCAACACCAAAAGGCCTGGAAGACCATGGAAGACAACTAAAGTGGATGATCACAGAATTCTTTCCTTGGTGTAGAAAAACCCCTCAACATCTAGACATGTCAAGAATACTCTGCAAGAGGTAGGGCTATCATTGTCAAAGTCAGCAGTCAAGAGATGCCTTCATGAGTGTTAATACAGAGGGTTCACCTCAAGATGCAAACCACTGGCATCACTTGAGCAGAAAGGCCAGATTAGACTTTGCTTTAAAAAAAAAAAAAAGCCTGCCTAGTTCTGATACAAGTTTAACTCGTACCAGAATGAAGGGAAGATGAGAGAATGGAGAAAGAAAGCAAGGGCTCATGGTCCAAAACATACCACATCTTCTGTCAAACCCAGTGGACATGGGCATGTGTGGCTGTCAGTGGAACCTTGTCACTGGTGTTTATTGATGTGACCCCTGATGGAAGCAGCAGGATGAATTCTGAAGTGTATAGAGCTATACTTTCTGCTCAGATTCAGTCAAATGCTGCAAAACTAGTACACCAGCGCTTCACAGTACGGATAATGGATAACGGATAATGACCCGAAACATACCGTGTAAGCAACCCAAGAGCTTCTTAAGGCGAAGAGATGAAATGTTTTTAAATGGCAGAGTCAGTCAAACCTACTGAGCTGCTTTTCACTTACTGAAGGCACTGAAACTGAAGGCAGAAAGACCCAAAAACAAGCAGCAACTGAAGGCAGCTGCAGTAAAGGCCTGGCAAAGCATGCCAAGGGAGGAAACTGCGCATCTGGTCATGACTATTGGTTCCAGACGTCAGGTGGTCATTGATGGCAAAGAACTTGTATCCAAGTATTAAAAATATTTATATTTGCTAGTTTGTCCTTATTACTTTTGAGTCTGTGAAAATGGAGGGACTATGTTAAAGATGGCTGTAGTTCCTAAACAGTTAATATTTTTGTTACAAATATAAACAGTTAATTGTTTTGTTTCCCTTGAAGGAAAGCTGAAAGTCTACACATCTTTATTGCTTCATTTCAAATCCATTGTGGTGTACAGACGCACTGTACTAATACACATGGACCTGGCTGTAGTTCTGAAATGACTCACACATTCCTAACAATAAACACCCTGCATCTCACTGCTGTGTGGATTCAAATCTGACTAGGATAATGTTTGGGTGGTTCACAGATTCCGAGGAAATCCACTTGTAGCCTTTAGACTTCAATTAATCCACATGCAGATCTCACTGTTGGTGTGTACATGGGTGTGCACATTGTTCCTGGTATAGGTGCCCATGGATATGCATAGCAAAAAAATATGGCTGATCATTTCAATAATAGTCAGTAACAGTAATATTTGCTTATTACTGATTTATGGTTATGAACTTAATGAAGATAAATCGTTGCCTTTTAAATTGACGCATCAATTTGAATCATCAGTCTATTACACCCCTAGTGCTTCCATACACTGATTATTATCAGTTGGTTGTTCTTATTGTGGCTCTCTGATAACTGTAAAGTAGAATGCAACAAAATCAGCTGCCTGCCTGCTCCTGTTCTCATATATATATATACACACACACACACACACACACACACACACACACACTACCGGTCAAAAGTTTGGGGTCACCTTCTAATTCAATTATTGCTTTATTTTTATTACTTTAAAAGAGACTGAATAATGATGGACTGTTGTTTCTCTTTACTTAGTTGAGAGGTTGTTGACATAAAAGGTTATTAGTGGAATTTCTTTCC
>JAQQZR010000021.1:10913052-10923721 GCA_030068235.1 Notoglanidium macrostoma | reverse complement strand
GTTTACTCTCTTTCCCACAGGCTACCCGAGGCAGCCAGGCTATAGTGGCATGCCTGGCCCTAACTATCCTGGTGGTCCAAGCATGGGCAGCCCTATGAATCCCATGTCAGGACAGGGAGGAGTGGGTGCATATAGCAGTATGCCACCAGGGCGCATGGGTCCAGGGCAGGTGGGTTCAAGGCCATATGGTCCTGGCATGAGTCCTAATATGGGTGGCATACCACCTCAGGTAGCCTCAGGCATGTGCCCTCCACCTGGCATGAACAGAAAACCTCAAGATCCAACCTCGGCAGGCATGCACCATGGTCCATCTAACTCAATACACAGGTAGGATCCTGAAGCTTTTGATCTGAAACTTTACTGAAAGTTAATTGCCAAGCAAAGTATCCTACTTCAGTTTGTGTAAAGGTACCTGTGAAGCAGGTATTTCCTGGGACTTGTGAAGTGGTCACTAGTGGTATGGGCAAGTAGTCAACTAATCCAGCACTCATGTAATTTCCTAAATGATTAGGTGTTTGAAATTCACAAGCTTCACCCAAACCTAAAGATAAAAATGGCTTTCCTTATATACTTTATTTAAAATGTTCTTGGCCCTGTTGCTGTGCTAGCTCATAGGGCTCATGTTGATCATGCGACACGGAGTCTGTTGCCCTGCATTTGTGCTGACGAGCCACTTAAAGACAACTTTTAACTTGGTAAAAAATCAAAACTGGATATTCAGTGCAAACATTGTTGAACAATGATGGAATAGACCAGAACTGAAGACAGCTAGTGTGTGTGCGTTTTTTCTTAAATTCTCTTAAATGACAGTTGTCGGAATTGCGGTATGATTTGCGTCTATTACCTTCGACCAGTGGAGGTCTGCACCTCTTCTAGCTCCACCCATATCTCCTTGTTCAATACAGCTGGTACCTGGCCAAGAAGGGTAATCAAATTCAGATTCATGGCTTACTTAATGCAAATAATGAGAGAGTATCTGATCAGAGTCCATTTACCAAGCCATGCTGTACCACATTGATAACATACTGTTAAATGTTACCTTATTATATGACTGTTGGTCTTATTAGGCATGTGAGGAGGGAGGGGAGTGTACGAACGCAAAAAGACACCAAGTAAACTGCATTAAGATGGGTCTACTTCTACAAAGCACTGATGTTTTAGGACTCCAACAGGCTGGGCTATTATTAAGACCCTATTTAGGGGTTCCCAGACTGGGTTTTGACCCTCTGTGGAGTTGTTTGTTTTACAAATGGGGCGTGAGACATTCACATTCTCCTCTTTTGTTTTATTCATTTATTTTACATATCAATATTATGTATTTTCCTAACTATAAAGACTGAATGTGTGCGTTACTACTCTGAAATGTAACTAAGAGTCATATTAAGCCGTATTTAACTTAAGAGTTTGAGTTTGTGCCTACTTACTTTCTAAAAAGTTCTTACTACTTACTAAACTTGCTTTCTCCAGGCCTCCTGGTTATCCCGGTGTGACACAGGGGATGATGGGAGCTGGGTCTCCGTATGTACCACCTATGAACAGCATGCATGGGATAATGAACCAGGCAGGGCCGTACCCCATGGGGGGCAACATGGCCAACAACTCCGCAGGTGAGCACCAGGCCTGGCGCTTCTTATATAGCTCTACAGGAATCTATTATAACATTTTTAACGGTTGTCTATTAATGCTTTTTCTCTATTAATCCGTCAGTCAGATGCAATGGGTGAAAGGATAAATCTGGAAACAGGATCTTCACAGTGCAGCTTTTCCATCAGAAACGCAGGGTTGTAGTCAGAGTTCGGGGCAGGCTTTCACACACTTACTTAGACAGGAAGGGAGACGAGTTGCGAGACCAGGCCGAAGCTGAACTCATTAAAATACTGTGATGATCCTGCCTCCAGATTTATCCTTCCACACTTTTCATTGAATTGAAGTGGTGTTCTGGTGTAAAATACAACACTGTGTATGAGAAAACTATCAACCTTACTTATGCTGATGACATACTGCAAGTTTCATTGTATTTACCCAAAGCAGCACAGTAACCTGGTGTAGCATGTGTGTGTTATAGGTCTATATTAGATATTTGCGCAAAACTTCTGACATGGTGTCATGGGCATGTCTGATATTCCTAGGCTTTCACATCAATTGTTTTTAAGGTTTTGGTTATTTTTGGAAAATCACTTTGACCGATTTATTTTTGGCAAAATCATTTGATATACATTTGTAGAACCTTCAACAATGCTTAGGTTTGTAGACATGTGACTTTTTACCACTTGCATGTATGTAGAATAATAATTAGCTTTTTGGAGAAATGAGTCTGTGTCGGTATAGAACATTTAAAACTGTCCACTGTAGTCTGCATGTCTTCGTGAAAGTATCTTTAAAGGTTTCTTTGTTAAAATGTAGTAGAAACGTTTTTTTGATTTGCTGGCGGAAATACTTTTCATTTACTTTGATTCTCCTTATTAAGGAGGTTTCATGTACCAAGTTGAATTGTGAAATGTAAATGCATATGGTGCATAAATGCTTCCTTTGGTCTTCCAGGTATGGCTCCCAGCCCAGAGTTTGGCATGGAAAAGCTTAACCAAAACCAGAAGGTGAATAATAAAGCTGATGGGACTCCTAAATCTGAATCAAAAAAGGTAAGGAGCTGTGAGGAAAATTTGAATTCAAAGTAGTGGTAAGACTAACAAAAGGTTAATATTTAGGTTGTAGAAAAACCTAGTGTTCTAGTGTTGCACTACTTAAATTCAGATGTTCATGTACCACATTTTAAGGCTTTCTTGATGAACTGTTAATTTTATTTTCCTTGTTTTGCTTCCTGTACTGTTGCCTCTGCAGAAGTCAAATTCTTCCACCACCACAAATGAGAAAATAACTCGGCTATATGAGCTGGGTAGTGAGCCAGAGAGGAAGGTGTGGGTGGACCGTTACCTGGCCTTTGCTGAAGAGAAAGCCATGGGCATGACCAACCTGCCGGCGGTGGGCCGTAAGCCTCTAGACCTCTTTCGTCTATATGTGTGTGTTAAAGAGATTGGTGGCCTTACACAGGTGAGTGTGCATGCACACAAATGAAGTTGATCTATTTTAGAAGATTTAATTTTAGATGCAATTTTGATGAAAGAGGTAAAGATGTAATTTTAGGATGATTTATAAACCTTATAGTTCTCTGAAGGGATTGTTCAATTAAGATGTAGGTTCCATTAACAAATACATGACTACAACCTGAAATTGAAATAGACTCAAGTTAAATTTATATATATATATATATATATATATATATATTTGGGGGGTATTCTAGGTACTAATAAAGAGCCTGCACCTTTTGATCAAATCAGCCACAGCATCTTCAGAGTTACTTTGAATCTCTGTTCAACTATTATGTGACTTCTGATAGTGGCCGTGGAGGAGAACTAAAGCAAGATAACTTTTTAGGGGCTTCAAACTAGCAAGGGAGAATATATATATGCAATCGCAACTTACATTTTTTTCTTTGTAAATAATTCTGCACACATTTTTTTAAACTCCTACTTGAATATTATGGTCTTTTTTTTAGTAGAATCCATGACATAATCCCAGTTAAGTCTATTTCCAGGTTGCGCTACACTATGTGGAAAAGTTCAAGGGGGGTAAATATTACACAAGGCACAATATATTAGAATGATGACTATAAAGCTTGCGGTTGTTAACTTCTTTAGTTCCAATATTTGTAGCCTTCCAGTTGTGTTCCAGTTTGTTAAATTCTATTTCCATGGTGTTTTGGCCAGATCTTACTGGCAATAGAAAACAAATGGGTTTTTTCAAGGGTTTTGAGCTAGTGGAGCCCCGTTTAACTTGACCATTTGAATATTCTGTGATTTTTACAATACAAAAACTAAATCCACATGCATTAATCTAATCATTCTTGCTTTGACCCAGTGCCTTGCATGTAGTTATAACTATCTTTCTTCTTCTGTTTTCCAGGTGAATAAGAATAAAAAGTGGAGGGAGTTGGCGACAAACCTGAATGTTGGGACCTCCAGTAGTGCAGCTAGCTCACTAAAGAAGCAGTACATTCAGTGTCTGTATGCCTTTGAGTGCAAGATAGAGCGTGGTGAGGACCCACCTCCCGATATTTTCAACACCGACCCGAAAAAGAACCAGGCGAAGGTACAGCCACCCTCTCCAGGTCAGTGCAGATCCTCACCTTGGGACCTTAGATTCACGAGTGCCAAATATTGTGGGTTTCTTTCTCTCTTTTTTTAATAGAAAAATGCATTTTTTTCATGAAGGTTGAAAAACCATATGGTATTGCTATGACAAAATAAGTCCAGACTAACACCACAGAAATTATTAGGAACACCTGCTTATTTATGGGGTTATCTAATCAGTCAATAATTTGACAGCAGCACAAGTGGATGGTGAGAGTACCTACAGAAAACTGTCAGAGAACTGATTGTTTTTCCCATGTTCAGGTAGTTAGTCGGTCATGATATAAACACTCAGAGCAGCAAATATTGATTTGATTGTTTTGTAAAAGTTTGGAATTACCCCATGTCTTCATGGAGCTGCTTTGTGCACAGGGCCATTGTTTTGCTGGAACAGGAGCACATATGGGTGTGATGGTCAGGGATCCACATACTTGGCCTTATAGATTATATCAATACACTTGGACCCAAAAACAAACTCACAAGAAAATCAGAATTATAAAATTAAGATTTTTCTTTATTCAAAACCACAAAGAATGGAAATATGAGGGTTGAACACTATTCTTCCAAAATATATTCCATCAGCTGGGCTGCTGTTGTGGGGAGAAGTGTCGAACATGTTTCCCTTAAAATCTCCTGCAAGAGTTGAAGTGGTTTGAGGTCTGTAGATTGTGAATCCCATAGCTTGTGTTGAGCCCTGTGGAGACCACTGTATTCACAGTGGCAACTTTTCATCAACAGTGTTTGGTAAAGATCTAGGATACCTGCCTGTCCTTAATGGTCTGCCTGTTTTTTCTGTATCTTTCTCCAGCGGGATCTGGATCTTTACAGGGCCCGCAGACTCCACAGTCGACAAGCAGCTCCATGGCTGAAGGAAACGATCTGAAACCTCCTACCCCTGCGTCAACACCTCACAGCCAGATACCCCCTATGCCTGGTGTGCGGTAAGTCCAAAATTTGATTATGCTCATCATATGAGGCTGACCGTGACAATATATTAAAGAAGGTAATTGGTGTTGTATGTAAAACAATGTCTATTTCTGTTTCCTCTTCAAACAGGAGCAGTGTGAATGTTCAAGACCCATTTGCTGATGGTGGAGACGCTGCCTTTGCTAGACGGAACTCACTGACACCTAACTCCAGCTTCCAGCCCGGAATGGGTGGCCCACCTGACTTAATGAGTCGCTTAGGTCCATACGAGCCTAATAAGGACCCTTTTGGTGGTATGAGGAAAGGTGAGAATTTTGAGTGTTAACTTTGGCGGTATAGCTTGTATCCATCGCAGTCATTGCTAATGTTCTGAATAATTTGATTTTAGCATCAAGGGCCAGGGAATGTTGCTTCACTATGCATCTGTTTATGTTTAGCTGGAGAGCAGTTCATGAATCCAGGACAAGGCCCCAGCAGTGGAATGAGTGAACAGTATAATCGAGGCCCTCCAGGACCTATAGGCAACATGCAGTTAGGTCACAGACAACAGTACGGACCATATGGACCAGGATATGAACGAAGGTACAAGCTACTGGCTGAGTTGCTGTGTGCTCACTACATCTTATGTTAATCCAGAATATATGATGATTTTCTGTTCTGAATGTTTGGTTTATTTTTTTTTTTTGAGTATTTCTGATCTGGTTTAAAACCTTGTACTGTATTCCTAAAAGGAATAAGGAAAGATCATTATACTTCATAAACTACTCCTTTTATTCCTTAAAAACAAACAACTATTTCTTGAAATTATTAAGCATTATGGTGGAAGGTTAACATAAAATGCAAGTTTGCATCACTCAAGCGTTCATATTTATACTGTGTTTAAAAGCACACACAGCAATATCGTGTTAAAAGAAATACATGTGCATATGCCTTTTGAATATGTCCTTACAGACAACAGCCAGACATGAGTCCAAATGGCAGTATGGGTCCTGGAGCCCCAGAGCCAAACACTACGTGCTCTGGACCCATGCCTGGTTCTTATCTGTCAGGACAGATTGAAGGGCATATGTACATGAGTTTCTTCTAATACTTTGCATTGTTCTGATGACTTTTCAGGGTCATGTACAAACATGAAAAAGGCCTTGTACTGTGTGATTTCTACAAAAAAGGCAACAAGGTTTTTAAAAGATATTCAGGTACATTTATTCTTCAATATGTCCTTACAGACAGGAGCCAGGCATGAGTCCAGAGGGCAGTATAGGTCCTGGAGCCCCACAGCCAAACATCATGCCCTCTGGTGCTGACACAGGGATGTATTCACCTAATCCACAGCATCAAAGGTTAACATTATTTCTTGTCATGTTGATTGCATCCTTAATGATAATAAATTAACCTGTTCTTATTTAGTAATTATTTAGCTATATTTCCTTTTCTACAGGCATGATTCCTATGTTAATCAGTATCCTGGCCAGAGTGCACCCCCTAGTGGACAATATTCAAATCAGCAGCCTGGAATCTACCCACAGCAGCCGGTTTGTAGCATTTTATACACCCCAATGTTTTATCTAAGATATAGAGTATGAACTTACCAAATCTTATTAGTAATATACTTTGTCTATGTGTCTTAACATGATTACGGTTTAATTTCCCAAACTCTCCATCTTGCAGAATTATACACAGAAGAGGCCTGGCGATGGTGGTTATGGTCCCCCAGCAAAGCGTCATGATGGGGAAATGTATCCATTCAGTGGCCAGCAGCAACAGGGACCCCAACCCCAACCCTCAGGTGGATCCCAACCCCAACAGGATATGTACAACCAGTATAATGCCTATCCTGGCACAGATCGACGTCCCCCTGGCCCACAGAGTCAATTCCCTTTCAATTTTGGACGGGACAGGGGGCCAAATGCTGGAGGCTCTAACACTCAGTCTTCCATGCCACCGCAGATGATGGGCAGCCCTTTGCCATCTGTCCCTGATGGGCCCCAAGGTCCCATGTGGCAGGGCAGAAATGACATGAACTATCCCAACTATCCTAGTCGTCAGGGACCTCCTGGAGTTCCCACTCAAGGTCCAGGGTTCCATGCCATGAACCGTTCTGAAGACATGTTACCTTCAGACCAGCGAATGAATCATGAAGGTTCATGGCCTGGCCATGTCAACCAGAGGCAGCCTCCTTATGGAACTGGTGGTTCTGGCCCACCCATGCCTAGAACACTGCAATCCAATTTTCAGTCTTCTCAAAATCATGTTCCACAGGTATCAAGTCCAGCACCCATGCCAAGAACCATGGAGAACAGTACATCACCCAACAAGTCCCCTTATACGCACAGTGGGATAAAGATTCAAAAAGCTGGACCAGTAGTTCCAGGCTCACACACAGCCCCTCCACCAGTACAGCCTCCCATGATAAGGAGAGACGTAGCCTTCCCTCCAGGGTCTGTGGAGGCAACCCAGCCCATACTCAAACCACGCCGCCGACTCATGACGAAAGATATAGGCAAGAACCTGTGTATACGTTTCAACATTTTGTCATGGGGTACATGTATATAACAATCGCTTCATCTTTGTTTTTGTGCATATGTGTGTATATATAATTGTCTTTGTATATAGGAACACCGGAAGCCTGGAGAGTCATGATGTCCCTCAAATCAGGATTGCTTGCAGAGAGCACTTGGGCCTTAGACACCATCAGTATTCTTCTATATGATGATGATAGCATTTCTACCTTCAGTCTGTGTCAGGTGAGATGTGCATACAGTGTCTGCAACACTATGGGTATGCGGAGTGTACTGCACTCCAACAAACATGGATTAAACTGCCTCAAATAAAATTCAGGAAAAGGGTGTTGATTTAAGTCTCATGATCATGCTTTATTTTCTTTCAGCTTCCTGGCTTCCTTGAACTGATAGTGGAATACTTCCGTAGGTGCCTTATTGAAATTTTTGGCATCTTGAAAGAATATGAGGTTGGAGATCCTGGGCAGCGAACACTGATTGACCCAAATGGTGCCGACACTGATATGTCTGATGAAGAAATCCCAGAAGTAGGGCACCTGGATTTAGAAGAGGATGAAGAGGAGAAGAGTAGCCAACACACATTACAGATCCAAGTCAAGCATGAGAAACATGAGCTTGTGCATGACCAGAAATCCAGTGAAAAGTGTGAAGAAGAGAAGGAAGGAGAATTTTTTTCATCTAAAGCGCAGGAGTTATCTACTCCTTTACAGGACAGTAGTGCAGTACAGGAAAAGCTCAAGCAGGCTAGCAAATTTGACAAGCTTCCTATTAAGGTGGTGTGGAAGAAAGACCCATTTGTCATTGGCTGCTCCAGCAAGTTGGGCCAGCGACAGTCTTTTGACAGTGGGCTGATTCATTGGAGTGTTGGTGGAGGTGACACCACGGAGCACATCCAAACTCACTTTGAAAGCAAGATGGAGCTGCTAAAACCTCATAAACAGGTGCCTGTGAATACAGAGGCACCTCCCAAAGTGGAACTTGTTACTAAGAACAGAAATAAGGATGACAGAAGCATACCCCACCAGCAAAATGTGCAGCAACCAGAGTCTCAGCCTTCCACAGGCCAGTCATTGGAGGAGAACACCACCACAGCTATTCCCAGTGCATCTGCTACCGTTATGGCCACTGTTGATGTGATGTCTGGCTGGTCAGCAGCAGTGGTTGAAGAATCTGCACAGAATCGCATGGAGAATGAGGAGGAGAAGAAGTGCCTGTTGGGGATCGCCCCGTCGCAGCAGATCAGCAGCTTTAAAATCCTTGAGGATGAGCCACACAGCAAGGATGAGTCCCCATTGTGCACATTGTCAGACTGGCAGGACACACTAGCCCGACGCTGTATATGCGTTTCTAACATTGTCCGCAGTCTGTCTTTCATCCCTGGCAACGACAGCGAAATGTCCAAACACCCAGGCCTACTGCTTATACTGGGCCATGTGGTACTCCTGCACCACCGGCATCCTGAGCGCAAGGAGGCTCCTGTCACCTATGAGAAAGAGGAAGAGGAGGATGAAGGTGTCAGCTGTGAGCAAGATGAGTGGTGGTGGGACTGTCTGGAGGTTCTGCGAGAAAACTGTCTGGTCACGTTAGCAAACATCTCGGGCCAGCTGGACCTGTCCATATACCCCGAGAGTATCTGCCTGCCGCTGCTGGATGGTCTTCTTCACTGGGCTGTCTGCCCCTCAGCAGAAGCCATTGATCCCTTCCCTACGTTGGGGCTTAATGGAGCAGTTTCCCCTCAGAGAATGGTTCTTGAGACCCTTAGCAAGCTCAGTATCCAGGACAATAATGTTGACCTCATTCTGGCCACACCACCCTTCAGTCGCCTGGAGAAATTCTACAGTTCACTGGTACACTTAATTGGTAACCGTAAGGTACCCGTGTGTCGGGAGATGGCAGTGGTACTGTTGGCCAACCTGGCCCAGGGTGACAGCCTGGCAGCTCGGGCCATTGCCGTGCAAAAAGGCAGTATAGGGAATCTCCTGGGGTTTCTGGAGGACAGTCTGGCAGCCACACAGTTCCAGCAGAGCCAGGCTTCACTTCTGCATATGCAAGGTCCACACTTTGAACCCACTAGCGTGGACATGATGCAGCGGGCTGCCCGTGCCCTGCATGCCCTCGCCAAAGTAGAGGAGAACCACTCCGAGTTCATGTTGTACGAGTCGCGGCTACTGGACGTCTCTGTATCCCCCCTCCTGAACTCAGGAGTGTCCCATGTGATCTGTGATGTACTGTTTCTTATTGGCCAGTCATGACAGATGTGGGGCTGAGCTTTGTCCCCCTTCTTCCTTTTAACCCCTTTGAATTTGTGTGAATGGAGAAATGTAACAGTGAAAATTGACTGTCCTTTTTTAATTTATGCAAAAATCACCTCAAATTCCACTGATTGCTCTTTCTACTTTGCTCCTTTCTAAAGGAAGAATTTCATAGAGTGGATTTAACACACAAAATGAAGAGAAACTAATGTGGATACATGACTTGTGACCTTGGGAGAGTGTGCTGCCATTTTGGAAGGATTTTTTTTTTTTTTATTTAAATGAAAAGTAGATTTGAAAAAATAAAACTAACCAAAGTTGCTGTCACATTTACAGTAAGTTTGGGGACTAAAGGTGCCCAGTGGTCCTTTTGGTTTACTGGGCTGGCAGACACCATTGTCTAGTTCTTGTTTGGAGGCTATACAGTTTCTGACTCTTGTTTGTGCTATAAATTGTAACTTGGATGATATATACACTGAGCCAGGGACCAGGTCATTGGCTGTGAACAGACATCTGTAAATGGAAGGCCTGTACAGTAGATTGTATGACTTTTTTGTACTGTACACCTAAAACTGACAAGCTGTAAACATACTGTAATAATAATAATAATAATGATAATAATAATAATACTGTTTCACACTGAGATAACGCTGACTTGGCAGCAAAAACTGTAGTTTTTAAAAATGATTTTTGTTGTTATCTAGAGAGAGGGGAAAAAGACATTCCCCCCCCACCCCCACCCCCCACCCCCCCAATTATCGTCTACAACACCCCGACCTCTTTG